>WBMW01000466.1:644581-662404 GCA_013396635.1 Penelope pileata
ATGTGATATCATGCAGAACTATGGTGGTGGTGTTGGCCGGACGGGCAGCTGCTGCTCAGGAACAGGCTGGGCATTGGTCAGCGGGTGGTGAGCAATTGCTTTGTGTGTTGCTTATTTCCTCAGCGTGTGTGTGTGTATATTTATATTTATATATATATATAATTTCCCTTCCTTTTCTATATCTTAGTAAATTGTCTTTATCTCAACCAATGAAGTTTTTTTTTTTTTTTTTTTTTCCCCAGATTCTCCTCCCCATCCCACTGGGAGAGGGGAGTGAGTGAAGGGCTCTGTGGTCTGAGCTGCTGGCTGGGTTAAACCACAACAGTCCTTTCTGGCACCCAAAGTGGAGCTCAAAGGATTGAGATAACAACAGATCTGACCAGAACGTGTTAAAACATAGTTGTTGTAAGTGGTATAATAGTTTGGTGGTTGCTGGTCACAATGTTGGTTCTTTCATTCACAATGCAGTTTTATTTGCTTTCAAGGGTACTTTCTTAATTCCCTTCTTGTCGGTTATCGTCCCTAGGGGTGGCCTAAGCTTACTTAGGGTTTTGTCAGTTTGTGTATAACATGTGCTCATATCACACCGGCAGTGAAGCTGATTTGGTATTTGTGCTCAGTACTGCCATCATTCTTGCAATTCAGGAACCTTACCATGGAAGCTATTGACAAGTATGCTCTTTGCTACAGGCAAGTTAAAATGGTTTTTGAAACTTTTAAATATGCCTGGGATGTTCAAACTAGCATGATCCTATTGCTATGTCTTCTGCATGTGTTTCTGGTTTTATCTCTGGTCAAACAACTATTTCAAAATAGCACCCAGAGATCTGCCCTGAGGCAGGGCAGCAAGGTGTGTGGGAGGATCTGAGCAGATATCTGTCACGATTGTCACCTCCAAATGGTTTGGAACTTGCCCCTGAACAAGTGCAGAATCCTAAAAAGCTAGCAGAATGTTTTAAAAATGTGCATCCTTATCCTGATGATGCCAAAGAGTTACAGCTGGGGTCTGGCCTGCACCTGTCAGACACTATTCAACACTATTCTGCAGGGAAGAAAATGCCTCTGGGCCTGACCCAGCCCCTGTGATGGGCTGCAAGCCTTCTCCCTTGTTGGTACATACCATGCATCATCAGGGCAGCGCTGGGAGATGCTAGTTCATGTACTGCAAGTCGTCCTGGCTGGTCGCAAATCCCAAAGCAGTCGGTTCTTGGGAGTAGTACATCTGATATGACGTGGACATTGACATAGCTGACTTCCTTAGGAGTAACTTTTAAGAAATGATCTGCCTGTAGGAGACTTTTGAAAGACCTGTTCATCTGAACGTTGCTGTTCTGCTTCTGAGAAGCGCACCCAACCTGTGGGAGGTATCTGACTGTCTTGTTCGCTGCTGTCCTCAGGCATTTATCCAAATGCATTTCTGTCCATGGAAAAGAAAAAGTAATGGCAGAAGCTTCATATGCTCTGCTGTAAAGAAAGGCTGGAAGATGGCATACACACAAATTTCGGAACCGTATGAGAAGTTTTTTGGTGCACTAATTCCATCGTGTAGTAGCTCTGAAGTCTTTAAAAATCTCCAGTGTAGAAGAGTCATTGCTCTCAGGAACGTTACTGAACAAAGTTAATAACAGTGGTAGCCACAGTATTGCTAAAAAATCTTGATGCATATGCAAGAATTGGCACTTAGCTAACTGGAGGAAAATTTTCATCTTTTTCCTTGGTCAAAAGCTTTTCACAGAAAATGATGAAAAAGTTGTTTTGTTGGGATAACCAGATTATTGACTTGAAAACTTAAGTAGCACCGTGTCCCCATCCTTCCTTTTCTTCCCCCAAAAACTTCAAATGCCTTCAAAGGTCTTTGAATGGCATCCTTAGTTCAATAAAAGCACAAGGGAGTAATGTGTATCTTTAAATGCTCAAATCAGTAAGTTTCAGTAGGATTTTAGATGAAAAGAAGTTGAAGTAATGCAGAAATGAGTAGGTCATGTTAAAGAGGAAGAAACAGCACGCGAGCAGAGCAGTGAAGTAGTGCTTTGTGTGGTGATCTGCCAAAAAGCACAGCTACTGCAGTTCGACATTCTTGCATTTCTTGATGTTTTGTAGCCAGAAGTTTTCCAGAGTAGTCTGCTGTTAGAAAGAGCTTAGAAAAAGGAAAAAACAAAAAAACACTTTTGTCTTGTGGTACAGATATTATGAGAACTATACACTTCACTTTCAATTGCCAGTATAATTTCCTTTGTCACTGTATATATAATGTATCTTAACACAGAAAATACTGAATAGCACTTAATACGAGTGCAGTGGGTGTTTTGTTCTAGTTTTCTCCTTCAAAAAGAGAGCAAAGCAAAATATCGTATTTGGACTCAGGCTTTTCAGCCTCAAGAGAAGGGTTTGAGTTAAAATGAATGAAAACAAAACTTTAGTTGCATTTTCTGAAGTTCTGAGTTACGAATCTCCTTTGTACAATTTTTCAAGGATCATAAATAACCACGAATACATGCTGTTGCTTTCCTGTGAATTCTACAAACCACAGTTCTCCTAATTCAGCAGCGAGGTGCTTGTCTCTGAATTGATCTTATGTGATGAGCGCATTGTGTCTTCCTTTTTGCCCATAATCCAAACCAGCAGTCACCAAGCAGTTTCAGTGGTGAGTATCTTGCACGCAGAGAGCAGTGGCTGACTCCAGTCTGCTCCGGTGGAGCTGATGCAGGGCTAAAGCATGTTTGGCACGGAGCTCTGTGCTGTGAGAAAGAAGACCACTATCTGTCAAGATCTGAAATACGCTGCAGCGTGCCAGCAAACAGAAAAATAATTGCAATCAGTACCTTAGCTTAGGCTTGGTTATTTTGCTTCTGGGACTATTTTACTAATCTAGCTGGTAATTCATACTGGAAAAAAAAAATAATAATCTTACCATTAAAAAAGCGCCTTTTGAATAATATCTCACCAGTGAATAGAGATTATTTCTGCAATAAGGCAATTTCAGTGGATGTGGTTAGCATGGGATAATCACACCCCTGGGGTACAGCCTTGTCTGTAATCTCCCAGGAGTGTAATTATTTCATGATAACTGCAACCCCTGGTGTTGCATTATTTCCATTATGAAATTCTTAGTTTTAGATATGAAGTAACTTACTTTGATCACTGGAAGCTGCGAAGCAGTGTTAGAATGCTCCAGCTGTGATGCTTACAGAGACCAACTTATGAGATTTACTTCTCCTTCACAAAGTTAAATTAGGCAATCAAAATGCTGCTTTGGGCTAAACTGCTTTACAGTTTTTTTTTTTACTGATAAAATGCTAACTTTCAAAGTTCAGACAAGATGAAAATATCTCTTGTGGTTCTGACTTTGTGTGCAACTGTGTATGGGCGTGTGTATATATGCATGTATAGAATGCCTACTACATAGCAGCAGAAAAACGTGCCGCTAGCATCTAGAAGTTTGCCTGTACAATCCTTTTTTTTAATCATTAACCAGCAACAGCTGTTGGCTTTTGTGCTTTTCAGTGCTTTTTGTTTGTGAGGCCTGAAAAACCTTTGACATTATTAGAACAGAGACTCAGGTTTTAGTGTGCAAAAACTTTCAAAGCAATTTTGTTAATTCACTTCAACGTTGCCTGTAACTGCTTTGGTCGGGTGAACTAAATACTCCTTTGGGTTTTTTTTGTTTTTTTTTCTTTGACTGTTCTGGGGCCGGCGTGTCAGATGATGAGGTAGTTTTGTGAATGGATGGGGAGATGGGATGCTAAGACTTAAAGAATATTAAAAAATAAAATAAAATAAAAGCCATTGTGCTCTTGGCCTATAAAACCTAAGCTGGAGAGTGCTGGGCATCATCTGCTGTGCACTTTTTTTATGGTCATAGCATTTTATGGTCAACTGGCTCCACACATAACCCATCCAGTGAAATCATGAAGAAAGCAAGTACAGTAAAATGATTTACATGTTATGGAAAAATCAGGCAAGGCATGGTAAAAATGTGATTGAGTGACACGTATGTGTATCTAGTGTCTGATGTTGCTACTGCCGAGGTGGAAAAGCTCTTGGTATGTCAATGTAAGTGCAGCCTTCCAAAGACTCATCATCACCTCCTGGAGTTTGTGCCAGGTCTTTGCATTACCGGAGTGTCCCCAAACTAACTGTGGTTGTCTGTCACTTGCTGATCTTCAGCTTCCTGGGGGAGTGAAATTCCTTTCCGTAGTGATCATTGAAATTATCAACCATACTGAGACAGGAAAAATGAAATTTGTCTGTATTACATTGTATCTAGAATCTCACTGCATTTTTGCCAGTGACAGATATGGTACTGTTTTATTTTCCAACAGATAAAAATGTGCATTGTATTGGGAGTGCAGGAATGGATTTAAGTGTTCTCCATATTCACAAAGAAAAGGTATTTGAATGTGCTAACTGCGACCATTTGTATAAATGGTCACCTGTAGAAATGCAGAGTGTATGAAACTTTCCCTTATGATCTGCAGCTGAGACCTTTGATTGTGAACAGTGGGAGCCCTGACAAAATCTCCACATAATTCAAAATCATCACATTTTGGAATAAACCTCCATTTGTGCTTCAGAAGCCTCTGTACTTGGTGCGAGTGGCATTTGAGCGATGAATATGAATTCCCATAGAAATTTGATACTATAATGTTTTTTACTTCTTAAAAATCCAAGATTCTCTGAAATAGCCTGTGAAAAAGCGTGGCAATGTGTTACATTCAGTTAAACTGCAAACACCCTGAAGATGAGCTAATTAAAAGCCAGAGGTTTTGTATGCATTGGTTTCTTGCATTTCCAATTGCAGCAGTTACTTTGAGGCATAAATATGGTCTGCATGCAGTCATCTCCAAAATGGCTGGAAAAATTATCAGTAAAAAATGATCAATTCAGAATTAGTGGAGGCAACATAAACTTCCTGGGATCTTCATGGCCCGGGTCACAGTCACATAATTATGTTAATAGCTCTTTGCCCTCAGATAAATGAGAAGGGTCTGCTCTTACCTCTGTCACAAACTCAACGAAAAGTTCGCAGAAGATACAGACTGACCCTAATCACAGCGTGATTATTTTTTTTTTTCCATTTTTGTTCCATTTCCTCTTATACCATCTGAAAAAGAATGTATAAAACTGTGTGGACAGTGCAAAAAGTGTATGGATGGATTAGTGACAAACCTGTCATGTTATAACGTTAAAGTTATGTTCTCTTTCAAAGCAAAACCTAAGAAGTCTTGTCTCCAAATAGTATGCCTTGACTACCACACAGAGAAAGTAACTCTAATCTCAGACTATATCCAACCTTCTTGTGATCATGTGCTAAGCCAAAGCCCACCAGCAGCATGGTTTGCAAATGTCCTGGGGTGTGCAGAACTAGAGGACTCTCCCTGCAGATGCAGCAGTACCAGGCACTGTTTGTTTCCTGTGTATTCCAGCTCAGAAACCCCTGCCTGCAGCTCTGCTGTCCTCAGTTGATGGAATTGTACCACTTGTGAGTGAACGGTGCGCGGTTCATCTTTAATGGGTAACTCAATAAATTCCTATTTACTTTGCTTGAAGATCACTAATAAGGTGGTTTTAAAATCCGAGTGGTAGTTGCCAATTTGATTGATTGATTTATTCAACAGCAGAGCGTGACTTTATTATCTCTGTCACATACAGAATCAAATTTCAATTTGGAAGAATTATGGCGTCATGCTGTCCAAGATGCGTGTGAGAAAGAATGGTGGCAACATGCTTCGGCCTGCTTTGTTAGCACGAATTACGTGGCAGTAAAGGATGAGCCTTGAGAGAATCTTGTCCTTGATTCAAAAGTGACTTCTTAAACGTTGGTAGAGGGGAGTGCACTGGGGGTGGGGTGTGCTGATGAGTGGCTAGCAGGTATGGCAGCGTGCTTGTTCATATCTGTGTTCATATAATTTGCATCTCCATTAGCGAATTAGGAGATGTCTGATGGGGTATTTTAGGTGAAAATGATCACATCTGTAAACTACATCCAAACCAGAATGCAGTCTTGGGACGAGGAAGCTCCAGAAAAGCCCAGACATTCTGAATTTTCTGTTTTGATGACACTCAAAATAAGCATTGGTTAAAACGAAGATTAAAAAGTTGTAATGAAAATGGCCCCACTAAAAATAGGCTGCCTTTTCCAATGATTTTTGTATCCAATAGTCTATTTCAATTTGTAGCAATACGTAACTGCAACTAGTATCTAAGTGCAACTGGTTACTGTTATTTCCCTTGCCACAGGTGGGAATAGTGGTTCCAATACTACTGCTTTTTATCTCTTTGCTTTTTATATGTATTCCATAATAAAAATCTAGTTAGGAACTTAGTTGATCGCAATGAGTAGTTCAGTTTGCTTATCTGTGCTGGTGACAGCAGTGAAAGTTTTTATCAATAAGCTGAGCAGATACTGTCAAGCATGCATCACGACTCGATAGATGTGAAAGTGCTGTCTTGGTGGTACTGGCAATCACAGAATTACGGTCTGTCCTTACTGCCACTGAAACTGTTGTAGAAAAAGTGGCGTTTAATCAAAGTTGTTATAAGAAGAGGTTTTAGCATCCTATTCTCTAGGATTAGATAATTTGAAAAACGTGCCTTAGACATTTTAACAGAGGGCTGCAGGATGGCATGTTGCAGCTAGGGTTGTTCCCCCAAGAGGAGTCCTTTGCCCACACTCATTAGAGGAAACATTCCAGCAACAATGAAGTGTTACATCCACTTTCTGCATTTGTAGCTTCAGGAGAAGTACAGGCAGAATTGAAAATGACAGTTTCAGCTGTGGGTTTCTCTTGTTTCTGGGCTGAGAGTGGGGGTAATAGCATGGGGGGGTGTAGGAGAGCTCGCTCTAAGCTAGGCATTTAGTAATTGAAATCCAGAATTATATTGCCCCCTGGTTGTTTAATAGAAGCAGAATTGATTCTGTTAAATTGATCTCAGTTAAGTGCAATGAGAAATTGGAGTGTTCTTTGTTATAAAAGCAAATTGACAATGTGTTGTAGAAATTCTCATAGGATATCCTTCTGAAATGCAGCATAATTGACACAGGCTTCAGAAAAATTCTATTTACAGCTCTTCTATTTATGTAGTTTCATGAATGTTACAGAGATGCACCAACAGCTGCCAAGCTGAGGTTTGCCCTCAGGTTGTACTTCGTGAAGACTAAAATCCCGCTTTTCACACTTCATTGAATGGTGTGAGTTTCCAGGTATAATGCCCCAACTCTGAGTCAACTGAGCGTCTTCTTTTTCCTTTAAATACTATCTTAAACAGGAGATAAGAGAGAATTAAGGCATTAAGAACTTCTCTGAGCAGTAAGAAGCAGAAAGAAGCAGTCACCTGTTTGCTTGAAAACATTATTCCTCAAGGCTATGAAAAAAATATTTAAAAAATCCTTTGATGTGTCTTTATTTATGGAGCCTCTTTTGTGCAAGCCCTTAAGATAATTTTAAGCTCCTGTAGCTGCAAAAAACTTAACAACTTGTCTTAATGTACCAAAAAAGTGATATCAGCATACAATTGCTTTAGTTTTAAACAAGTGTCATCTGGAAAAGTTTTAGGGTTTTTTTTTTCTCCCTATCAAAATGTAAATTACAGGAAAAAAAGCTTGACACGTAGTCATGTTCAAAAATAGCAAGGTACTGTATTTGACTTGTTTCGGAAAGAATGAGAAACAGGTGATGAAACACTAACTTTGAACTTAATTTTAGTTGGCTGTCGGATAAATGCTGAGAGACTAGTTGTCAGAAGCCCTAGCAATCAGCTATTTTACAGGATTCCTACATCTAACTTGCTGTCGACTGACGGCATAATGTCATCTCTGGACCTTTCCACCTGCATGAGATCATTCAGCTTCTTCACAGACAATTTCACAAGGAAGGCATACATGAGGGCTTCAGCTGGCACAGTATACAAAGTGTTTTTCTATCCTGATATATGAGTGATTACTTGAAAGTTGATGGATGCCATCCAAGGAGTGCTTAGCTAGGGTCAGTTCTCAAGATTTTAGCCAGCTGAGAGCCTCCCAGCTCAAGCTTTGTCCTTAACGTACACTTAATGATGCAACTGGAATTTAACAGAAGGAAGGTACATCTATAGCAGTCTTAGCACCATTTTGCCTGACGATGTTGGACGGTGATGCCGTAAGTGTGGTCGTAAAGACAGACTGAAAGGATTTACCTTTCTGGCTTACCAAGGAAACAGTCTGATCACACTGGACATGGTCACATCTCCTGCAGGCAGGACTCCAGGGTCAGTCTGCACCAGTGGAAGGAAGAGGTCCTCTGCCAGAAAGCACACTGGTGGCTCCACAAATTAAGATTTAGCTCCTAAGAAAGCCAAGGAGGCTTCTGAGAAGTTAAGAGTTTTTTCAAACCTGTGTTAGGTGAGGTTCAGTGTTTTTTTTTTTTATTTTACAGGAATTTTTTTGTTTGTACTGTTTTTGTCTCACTTGTCTGTATCAGGCAGGAGAAATCCCCTATTTAATTTTATAGTGTGGAAACGAGAGTGTGGTTGGTTGCTCACGCGTTTAGGCACCCACACTTTTTGAGACTGCTACAAAGCAGCCAGGCATGCTTGGGCTGTGCCTGACTGGGGTCTGTGCAGCAAGGGTGGTGAAATAGGACTGGTTTTTGCCGTACTTTCATTTATAGGGTAGGCTTATTTTCTGAGTCTCACTTGCTAGTGTTTTCTAAAACCTTTGGTTACAGAGAAATTAATGTATATAAAAAAGCTTTATGGAGGTTCGTGCATCTCCTCTCAAGCTAGGCTGAACCTAAGCTACTGTTTTGCTTGACACAATTAAAGGGAGACTAAATCAGAAATAATTCATAAACCACATTAGTCTCCAGGTCCTGTAGGTGTGTTTGATGTAACTGGTATCCATCCACCAGACAGGAGTGACGGTGATTTGTGAGCTGTCTTCCTCAGGGTAGTACCACGTTGCAACTAAAGCATCGGAGATGGGGCTATGAATGTGTCTCCTTGATGTCATCGCTAAACGTGGAAGCAGAACTCGTATAAAATTATTTTAGCCTAGTTTGCTTTCCTTTTAAGCATACCTGCTGTGTGTGCTTGTTTTGTGTACCTAGTGCTGGTTTCAGGGCTTAAAAAGCACGTGGAAGCTAACTCCAAAGTTTGCATGTGGCTGTGCTGGACCCTGGCATGGGCAGCACTCTGACAGCCCCCCACTTTCCTTGTGCTGTGCTTTACAGCACAACTGCAGTTGGTTGGGCAGAAATGCACCAAAATCAGTAATATCATGCATTCATGGTAAGATTTTTATGCAGAAGAGGAAAGTACTTGGCTTACCTCTTTCCAGTGTTGTTGTGAAAAAAAGAATGCCTGAGAGGTTTGTTTCTAGAAAATAAGTTTTTGGTAACAATGTATGTGTGGGAAGAAAAATAAGCCCCTACTTGGCAGGCTGTGTAAACTCACGGAAGGACATAGAGGCATCTCATTAGAAAATTCTTTTCCCTGGCAAAATAAGAGACTTGTGAAGAAATGCAGGGGCTCCTTAAGCTATTTTCTAAGTTTCATCTTCATTCTTACTTTAGATACAGGCCTGTTTGTTTCTGTGAGCAGTGTGTTATACAAGAAAGCTAAGAAAAAGTTGAAGCTGATGGGTTTTTGAGAAAGTACTATTTGATGTTTTCCATCATAAAAATTTCCACTTTCTGTACTTTTTTCCATGTTAAAAATTTAGGAGTTTTGTTCTCCACAACTCAGAAACTTTTAGAAGCACAAAGCAGGATTGGTACGTTCCAAAAGAGTAACTTAATGTTGTCATTTACAATTAGCTTAGTGAGGTGCTAGGAGCTGCCTACTCCTTGCTCCGTTTTACATGCCTTCTGATTTGACCTTGGGTTGCCTTCTGGATTTACCTTGTGCAGTGACTGACAGTGGGGTTAGTGAATGAACCGGTGTGGAGATTTGCTGAGAGAGACCTACCAAAAGAGGGTGTGCTTAGGGAGAAGAATAAATATCTATTCAGAGTAGTATTGTCGTAGTATACATCACGTATTGATAATGGCAGTGTTCAGTTGAAGCAAAAGAGCAACGTATGGGGTACATAGGTTGAGGTAAAGCCTGAGCAATCCAAACAAAGCTCATGTGCCTGATCCCCAACACCTACCCTAGTGCAACGTACCGCATGTTTTTGAAGCTGAAACCTGTGAGGGGACTTGCTGTAACAGCCCAGGGACCCATGCACATAACTAATTTTTTCATATATTTATTTTCCATATATATATACCAAGTTTCTTATAATGTTTACTTTCTATGTTTAAGTTCAAAAACGTGTCATAATGAAAAATGTGTTATTAGTGGCATATTAGCAGTGCATTTTCCCATTGTGTTAGGGGAGAAAAGGCACTTAAAAGTCTTGTTTTATGTATTTTCTTTAGATTTCCTGTGCTTTTTGTACTGCGATAGAAATACACTTAGCTAAATGTATTGTTTTCAACATGACAAAGTTACATAAGAGAATCCCCTTGTACTTAAAGAAAAATGCAATTATTTTCTATTCTGAATCTCCAGACTGCTGTTTTAGAAAATCATATCTGATTATTTGCTCAGCAGAAGATTATTGAGTTGATTTAGCTGTGATTTTACTTAACAAAGCTTCAACTGAATTCCTACTGTGGAGTCCAAAAAAGGTAGAGAGATATAAATGATACATTCAAACTGTGATTTTTGTGAACAGGGCCATCAATGCACCCCTCGGAGCTAATAGCGGAGATGAGAAACAGTGGGTTTGCACTGAAACGAAATGTACTGGGGAGAAACTTGACCGCAAATGATCCATCACAGGTAATGATCTTTTTACCAGTAAGCTGAAAATGTCTGTAAATCTAAATGTGATTGCTTGTGAATTGCTACTTAATGTTTTCCAATATGCATATCCATAGGAAAGCTGAATAGCTGTACCAGTGGAAAATCTCCAGAAACTTACTGTGTTTTCCAGCGCTGTTTTAGTCAGACTGATGAATCATAAGTTACTTTTTTTAAAACTACATGTAATAAATTAAATGCCTCCTTTGGGTAACTAGAAATTTAATTTTTCATCAAGGGATGGTTACGGATTTTGCCATGTACTTGTGATGTGACAGTAGCCTCTGGGTGAGTGTTTGAGGAACCCTGCCCAAGTAATTACTGCCAGGAGTGCTGCAGCTGAAGGGTTTTTTGCCTAATGGAATATTGTTGCGTCTGTTATTTCTGAGAGTGAAAACATTTAATTGTCATTATTTAGACTGCACAAGGTACATTTCTAGTGGAGGTGATTTGATGAAAACTGAAAGCGAAAAATCCACGTACCTTACTTGGGTGAGACACTGTGAAATAACCTTTGCTCCTATGGCAGAATAGTCAAATCACCATGTGACCAAGTTTGAACCAGAGAGGGGACAACAGCCCTCAGCTGGTCTTGAAACGTTGGAGTGAATCAACCATTCCTTGTGTCTCCAATGGTGGATGTAGGTAGGTCGCTCCGAAAGTAATGCCTCCTATTTATTTCTATGGAAATCAACAGCTTCAAAGAGCACAGTAACACTGTTTGAAAGAGCAAATTCCCAGCTACAAAACACTATTTTTCAACTTAGTCACCACTGTCAGCCAATTCATGTGGATGAGCTGATCAAGACGTTTTGTGGTGTGACAGTTGTGCGTGACTGTCCGGAACATGGCTTGTCTTTCATATCACTGTCACAACTGCTGAAATGCACCACCCACCCTGCACTGTGCTCACAGCCACTGTTTGGTCTCCAGAAACATTCAGCAGATGTCGATGAATGTCAGTGGGTGCAATTTTTTTCCACTTGGAGGAATTCAATGCCACACCTTTTTGCACTTCCATGTCAGATGCCATTTGGTCAGAGTGCCCCTCTGCTGCCATCTGTCACACAGCAACAACATGGAATGGAATATTGGTGGGAAGGTTCAACCTCTGCTGCCATCCCACCAGCATCCGCCTCTGACATCATGGGCCAACATAATAACACAGGGGGCATTACTTTTGGAGCAGCCCACACTCCTTTGCATTTAAGAAAGCTCTATACCGCAGAAGAAACGTAGCATATGGATGCTGTTAAATGGATTGCAGTGATACCACTGTATTTTCTTTATGTTATGTGTGGTGGTTTTGGTTGGTGGTTTTTGGATTTTTTTTTTTTGGAAGAACTTTTTAATCGTTCTTTCTTTCTTCTTTCTCCTAAATGTGTCTAAAATTCA
This sequence comes from Penelope pileata, assembly GCA_013396635.1. Lineage (NCBI taxonomy): Eukaryota > Metazoa > Chordata > Aves > Galliformes > Cracidae > Penelope > Penelope pileata. The sequence continues at coordinate 656,804 of WBMW01000466.1, forward strand.
AACCATTGTGGTGGAGAACTGTAGTGTACCAGATGCACACAATTGGAAGAATTCAGGGTCATCAAGTAGCTATGCTTTGTTGATTGCGATACTGTATGCAGATGATATGATTACAGTATTTTGCATTGCTAGAACACTTCATGAACATTTTAAGACTAATAACAACAGTAAGGTAGATGTGTTAATACCCGTTTTCCTAATGACTAAACTGAGACAGAAAAGTAATTTGCCTAAATTACTCTGGGTTCGAGCAGGACTAGCATCTTACCTATTCATCCAAGCATGATAAAATGAGGTGACTTATCCTAGGGAGTCATGTGGGCTCCAAAATTGGCTCACTTTTATTAACTATTTCAGAAGTGTTCCTTTCCCCAGCAGTGATTTTTCATGTGTTACTAATACTTCTGTTGTATAACCCCCACATTACAGCACCTACTCAGCTTCGAGACAGAATGTGGGTGGGTGGCTTTTATTCCTTGCAGCAAGTACATTGATTTTTCCAAACAGTCTTCAGATGACTTGGTAATGCAAGGATATTTGTGCCTGTGCAAAAATAAGGTACACACAGATGCATCACTTTTAATACAGCAATCTGAATGGAGAGTTTATACAAGGACTTAACGTCTTACTACATTTTTCTAGGAATTTGTTGCAAGCGAAGATGATGATCCAGAAGTTGAATTTTTAAAATCACTGTCAACCAAACAGAAGCAGAAACTTCTAAGGTAAGCGTAGTACCTAGTGGAAGGGATCTGTTCCAGCAGTAGCTGATTCCATAGTTGTGCTCTTCTGTCTGTTACTCTTCTGTGCCAATGAAGAGCTTAGCACCATCACAACAGAAGAATGTCAGTTCAGTTTAACATACTCTTGACCACAAATAGCACTTTGCAGCACGTTTTTTAATCCAGCTGTTTTGTTTTAATCTGTCCATTCTAATCTTTGCATTGTGCCACATTTCCCTTTTGACGGGGATACTGAAATAATAGTTGGCTCACTGAAGGTGCTGCCAATTGCTATTTTAAAACATTATTTTGCACTCCATTTTTTACAGTATTTTCTCCCAGGATTAAAAATTAAATGTGGTTATTTACTGGTGTACAGCTTGGCCAAGGTTGTTACTTTCCTCTGCACAGCTGCAGTGAACCTGACATTGCACCCCGGTTGTCGCAGTTGGTGTGGCTCAGTGTGCTGTAGGATCCAGGTTTTAGAGTTTGCTGCTTCAGCTGAGCCAGCAGAGGGAGCTCCCTGTATTTCTGTACTTCTAATAAAAAGTTAATGAGGTTTTCATGCTTTGCTTCTGTCCTACTGATTTCATATGTCAGGTGACTCACAGTATTTTCCTCTGTTAATTTGCAACAGTATCTTGAAATAACCTGAACATGTTTAAGAACTTCTGCTGGAGAGATCCCGTACAGATAGTACTGGTTAAAACAGCAGTCAGCCTTCTAGGTTAAAAAAAAAAAAAAAAAAACAACAATGTGTACATGGGGAGCAGAAGGGAGAAAGGTAAATGGTTAAGCAGATACATGAGTATAGTACTTTATGTTTTCAAAGTTGAACTTCAGTAAACATTTGGGTCCCTTAGGTTTTACAAGTCTGCAAGGATTGTTTTTAATACGTTGCAGGTAGCTTCACTATTCAGTCACTGGTTTTCTGAGAAGCATAAACACAGAAAGCAATGAGTTAATAATAAAAACCTATGTAAAAGCAGTTAAATGGCAGTGAGTGCGCACGCATGGGAGAGTATTGCAATTGTGGACAGAAAATTTAAGTTTCTCCTTAGAACAAAAGAGGTTATTGAAAATATCACATTATTTTCCTGGAGAACTCAGAGATGTAGGCTTTAAAATCTCAATTTCTATCATTAATAGAAAGTGAACGCTAACTGCTTTTTTTTTGTTTTCAGAATCTCTTATAAAAATGCACAAATAAAAGCAGCAATGATTTTCCAAAGTCTCTACAGCAGATTGACAATAAAAAAAGCACTAGTGAATATATGTATTCCTGGTGATAAGGCCAAAATGTACTTACCTTTCTTAAAATTAAGAAATTGAAAAATCATATTCTGTCTATGGCTAGCTCAAGGTTAAAAGCTTAAAATAATTTTAAATACTTTGCTGAAAGAGGATTGAAATTCAACATGCTTATATGGAAAATAGTGTATTTGCTGTGTAGGACGTGAAGTAGTCAACTTAAAAGACAATGACTGTAATTTAGAGTATGTTAACAAGTCTGATTGCGCTGCTCTCTTATTTTGGAAATAAAAGGAAATTGGATCGTCTGGAGAAGAAAAAGAAGAAGAAAGATAGAAAGAAGAAAAAGCAGCAAAAGAAAAAAAGCAAAAGTAAACACAAGAAACGGAAGATGAGCTCCTCTTCCTCATCCTCCAGTGAGACTTCAGGAAGCAGCAGTGACAGTGAGACTGACAGCAGAGATAAAGCAGCACAAAAGAAGATGTATTCTAAGAAAAGAAAAAAAGACAAGTTTTCAGAGGCTAGCAGCAGCGATTCAGAAGGAAAGGCAAAGACTAGGAAGGAAAAACTTTATGAAGATCTCTCCAGTAGTCACGGTAACAAGGACAAAGATAGGGAGAAGTATAGACTTTTAAAGCAAGATAGCTCTGCGGAGAACAACAGATGGAGCTCCTGTGAGGGGGAAAGAAAGTCCAAAAGCAGATACCAGAGAGAGACTGAAAGAAAGGAGACGGATAGCAGAAGCCAGAGCATGGATGAGAGGAGAGGGAGAAGCCCTTGCACAAGTCACAGCAGTTACAGGCAAAGGCAAACAAGAAAAAGTCCAAGTCAAAGCCCTGGTGAAGAGCGTCACAGGAAAAATGAAACCAGAAGCCCCAGCACAGACAGGCACAGAAAGGAGAAAAAAAACAGAGAGAGCAATGGCGACAAGTGCAGTAAGGTGGAAAACAGAGAAAGGAGCAGACGCAGTAGAAGCAGAAGCCGGGAGAGGAAAAAAAACAGATAGTGTAGGGGACAGGTGCAAACAAAAATGTCTCTTCTTTGATGAATACCGTTAACAAGGGCTCAGTTACATCTTGCTGTTAATTTTCCAACCTCTGTAACTAGCGTTTCCTAAATAGAGCCAACAGCATCATTTCTATAATGTTATAATATCTGTAAATGGGGACAAATGTTACGGTATTTTTCTTACTGTGTAAATGTACTTGTTGGCAAATATCTCTTGTGTACATGCGGTAATTCCTAGACCTGATGTTGGTGTTTTAAAATACTTCAGAGCTGTGATTGATATTCTTGATTTTGTCAAGGATGGTTTTTGTTTAGATGCAACCGTGAGGGGAAGCAGAAAATGATTGGGAAGAAACCTGGGATATGTTAAATGGTAACAAACGTTTGAGATAGCTCTGGATAAAATCACCGCCTCCCATATCAAAACATTATATTGTAGAGGGTTGTTTTGGTTTTTTTTATACCGAAGCGTTTTTGCTAAAGTTCCCTGTAAGAGATCAATTTCATGAGTTAAAACAACAGAGAGGCATAGTTCACATAAGTGTGCAGCCAACATTTTTTGACCTCCTGCCGTGTACAGCTTGGTCAGGGCTATCTAAACGTCTTGAACCCCTGTTGGTATGTGTCAGTACAATGTCAAGTTATTGTTCGATAAGCTCCGAAGACATGAAAAGAATATTTACTGCCTCAGCTGCTCCAGGTATTTCATTGTTTGTGGTGGGAAGTTAATGTAAATATTCGTCCTCTTGTTTTTGTGAAACAAAGTTAATTTTCTTGATGACTGTTGGTCTGCACATGCCGTAATGAAGATGAACTTCAATAATAAAATCCCTTATTCTTTAAAACCAGGAAGAATTCTTTAAAACCAGGAAGAATTGCCTTCTTCTCCGGAGTTCTGAACCAGTACAAATGCACAAGGCAATGCTCTGCGATGCTGTTATTGTAAAGGGAGCGCTGCTTCCGTTCCGGGGCAGCAGATGGAAACACATGAGTGGGGACAGGTGGTGGAGAGGTGTCACCGAGCTGGTGAGCGGCTGTCTGCCCCTCCTCGCTGGCAGGACAAATGGCTCCCCATTACCGGTCCGCTTCTGCTTCTTAAAACTGCCATGCAGAAGTTTTTCAGTATCGCATGGAGTGTAATGTATGGTGGAAGTGACCTGGCTCATCTTTTCAGCACGTGTGGGTGAGCCATTAAGCGATGTCACCTTCTTTTAAATGCTTCTGCATTAGGTTGCTCCAGGCGCACCTGGCAAAGTGGCTGGGAACTGAAGGGCCTCTATATTTATGTGCATAGGAAAGCTTGAATTAGAAGGAACAGGAGGAGACTGTTAAAAATGCCCCTACACATAATCCAAACAAAGTCTCTTGTGAAGAATGTGTATCTGTCCCTCTGGGAAGGAAGATGGGCAGGGCAGCATGATATGGGAAGAGGCCTGTTCTTGTGGAACATCTTGTTACGTGCAGCATGAAATTTCAGGGAATAACAAATAAGCAAGGGGACGTGCCTCTCCAGGAAAGAGGCTCTTGCTGAGGGGTCTGTGGCTGTCTGCCCCCCACCAGCTGCGTGCAACCAGCTCCCGCAGGTGTGGGTACTCAGTGAGCTCTGCCCCGCACCCGTTTGCACCTGGCTGAGGCCTTTTTCCAGCAGAAGGCTGGGAAATGGCACAGGTTTAGTGCCAGTCCATTGCAAGTGTGAACATGAGTAATGCCTTTTTGCAGGTATCCCTCTCGAGGACCACCAGGTGAGGAGCTCCCACACAGGCTGCTCACACTCAGGACCCTCTGCTGCTTTCAGCACAGACCCCGGCCCAGGTGCGGGCAGCTGCCAGGAGCCCCCCGCCCTCAGTGCTCTCCCTCTGCCGCTCCGCCCCGGTCAGCGGCACGAGGGGTGCAGCTGAGCCCCCCGCCGCGCCAGGTGGGCCCGGGGCGGCAGCGGAGGCCGTGGGGGTGTTCCCGGCGCGCGGTGTGCGCAGGCTCCGGGACAAAGCCCCGCTGAGAGCCCTCACGGCGGGGGCCGCGCGCCCGGGGCGCCGGGCTGGTGGCGCGGCTGCTCGGCAGAGCGCGGCGGGGCCCTGTAGGAGGTGCTGTCGCTTCGCAGATAACGGTAAGAGCGGCTTTTTCTTTTTTAATTTTTTAACACGGAACGCGGTCAGCGGGGCCGCGCAGCCGGGGGCAGCGTGGCCGTGAGGCGGCTCCCTCAGCGCGGCGGGGGCAGCGGGAGCGCGGGCGGCTCCAACGGCCGCTTCCAACGGCCGGCGGAGGGCTGAGGCGGGGCGGGCTCCCGGCCCGGCGCCACAGGTGGAGGGCGGCCGCGGCGTGAGGGCTCCGGGGGGGATCCCGGGCCGCGCAGAGCGGAGCGGAGCCGCGAAGCGAGCGGAGAGGTGACTCGAGGCGGAGTTCCTCTCGGATCGTTACAATAAATCCCTCCCGAAGGAAGCTCTCTATTTATGTTGTCATTGATTAATTCCCACTACCTCATTTGATTCCGATTTAGAGCGATTTGATTCTAATTTAATTAGCATGTAATTTGGATGTACATAATTACTGTAATTACGACGTTCAGGTGAGGCGGCTTTCGGCTCTGAAAGGCAATCTCAAAAAAAAAAAATTTATTTTTTTT
>WBMW01000467.1:0-44193 GCA_013396635.1 Penelope pileata
CATTCTATGATTCTGTGAATAATAGTCCATAATTAGAAAAAGATATATAGCGTCTCAGTCTTTCAGTTGCAGGCCAGGATTCTGAATCTGATTTGCTGCTGTACTCATAGCTAGGTTCTGAACTGGAGCATTGTGTGACAGACTTATAAATAACTTGGCTCAAATTCTCTATTGCCATATATTGCAACTGAAATTTCTTAGCTCAGGCTCCACAAGTCACCAAAACAAAACAAAACAAAAAAAAAAAAAAAAAAGAAAAAAAAAAAAAAGCCATGTAGATGACTTGAATAAAGATGTTTTGAAGCCCCTTCCCCAGCTGAATTAAAACAATATTAGAAGTATGGGCATACAGTAAAGCCAGAAAGGTTGGGGGGAGCACATTAAAAAAAAAAAAAAAAATCACTGGCCCTTTTTGGTGTACTCAAATTATCCTCAAATGCAGAGAACTCTCATGTGGGCAGGCAGAGTAACAGCCAGAGAACTAGCAGTGACTTCATCTCTCAAAGGGAATTAGTGCTAATTTCCAAGGAATTGAAGTAGAGAATGTTCAGATCCATTTGTAGTGAAGATTCAAGACTGATTAGCCTGAACAACAACACATTTTCAGAACAATTCAGTATTTTAATAACTATATATATATATATATCATTCACCTGCATGTGCATCGAAAAAGATGGAAGCCCAATACAGGTTAGAGAGCTCATGTGATCTCTTTCAAGGACTTCCCTTATATTAACTTTTTAATCACATTTTTGATGAGGACATTGTACAAAAACATGCACAGATGCAAGTATTAAATGGGAACAGCATGAATGCTTATGCATTCCCTACTAGTCTGCCTCTATTACTACTTTTTGCCTGGTAATTTGAAAACTCTGAAGTGAAACCAGCAGTAATGTGGAGAAAGTCTTCAAACGCACACAAGCCACTTGCTTCCTTTCAAACACTGATGAGTTTGACATTTCCAAATAAGAACGTGAAGCCAGGGATGCCATACAAAATTTGTGAAACAGTGAGAATACACTGTTGTGAGGTAGCATAAGACATTGGAAGTGTTTTAGAAATGAAGTAGCTAACTGTAGGTATCCTGTCTATAGTATCTCACACTGCTGATTCTTTTTCCTGCATTTGTCTATGTACGTATATTTGATTTGGGGCTTTTGTGCTGGGGAATATTGAAACAAAGGAACTCATGTTTACAGACACCAATCTATTGAAGGATACCCATGTACTTTTTAAAGAACATTTATGAAAAACAAATGCATGATGAACAACAGATGTCTGTAGACTTACTACCTATTAGCTACCATAAGAGCGTGTTTATGGCAAGTTAAATCACAAGCAGGAAAAATTTATGGAAACTCACCTCAGAACACTTTGCGTCATTTTGAGGAAACACACCTTAGAACTTCCATGTAAGGAAGTGTTTAAACAGTGGCCCAGATAAATCAAAAGTATCAACCTTTACTCTGAGATCAGTGGGAAATGAAAGGTTCACCACAAAGGAAAAGTGACACCCTCAGTGATGGAAGGAGCGCAGCCAAGAAGCAGTACATGAGCAGACACACAAGCTGTGCTACATCAGTTTCACGGTAGCTTGCAATTTCTCCCACGTTTTCACCTGAGCCACTTAAGAACGTTGGTACCTTTTGGGTCACCATACATACCCATAAGCAGAATATTGGGGCTAATAATCTGACATGTAGCTGCATTCAGGTTCATCTTCAGAACGCTGTATAAGATCGATGAGCTTTTTTGGAAAGAATGAGAGAAAAGCAGTTTAGAAACTGCAGAGCTGGTGGCTTTGATCTTTTCCTCTCTGGTCTCTCAAGCAGCCTAATTTAGATGCAGGGCTGCTAGTAAAGTTCACAGATTCTGGAAGACATCTCCCCAAAATAAGCCAAGTAAAAAGATGCAGTCTGAGAACAGCTCCTACCCTGCATTCCACATGGGAGGCATATCTGGGGAATTAGGAACATTGATCTGGAAGGCACATCAAGGGTAATCAGGTTTAGTTCCCTGGCAGACAGACACATTATTAATTATTGACCACTTCACAGTGACCTTCAAACAGTACTTCAGAAAGAACGCAGCACTCTATGAGTCTATGCAGACTTCTTCCAAAGAAGTTTTTCTGCAGCTGTGATATCTACAATGCATAGCTATGGTAACAAAGCACAAAATAGTGAAGTGATACATGGCTTGGAGCGCATGGAGACACCAGCTTGCCTTTTCATGAATTTGTTCCCAGATGAACTAAAGATGCAGTCTCAAACTGACTTGAAATCGTTTCCTGAGCAGTGACTTAGCTGTTCTTTTCCCTGAAGAATATGAACACTGAGGTAAGCAAGCCAGGTACAGGTAACAGAAGTCTCTTTCAAGACAGGAAAAGAGAAGGTAGTGATTTTTATTTCATTGTCTATTTGAAGACATTAGAATTCCAAAAAACAGTAAACAGATAAATTGACAATAAGCTTAAGAAGCACTAGGAATTATTCTGTAGAGCCAAAGGAAAAAAGAATGCGTTAGGATCTTCAATAAAACTAGACAGGAAACAACCCAGCTCAATTCATAAATTCATTGCAACTAGCTTTAAGCTCTTAGAAACCATAAGATGATGTAGAGCAAAGAAAGCATGCTTCCACAGGTATATTCACCTGGCCTTCAAGTGAAAACATTGCATACTTTGCAACAATAAAATATCTAAATATCACTTTCCTCCACGAGCCAACCTTATTTCTCCAGACAACCTATTTCTTGTTTAAAAGGGAGCGGAAAACCTGTGGCAGCCACCTTGACCACTACTACCTAGTTTCAATGGCAGAGCAATGCAAACCAGAGCTCGTTACATTTTTCTGCGTGTCACTCTGAAAGTAATGCCTCCTATTTATTTCCATAGAGGATACAACAGATGCAAAGAGCATAATAACATTATTTGACATAGCACATTCTCTTCTAGAAAAGACTATTTTTCAACATAGTCATCACCATTAGCTGTGCATTTTCCCCAGCTATGAACAAGAGCCTGCATGCTGTGCTCATCAGACCCTGCACCAGCGGAGGTGACCCACTGTCACTACTGCTGAAACGCACCACCCACTGCCTCACTGTGCCAACAGCCACTGTTTGGTCTCCAAAAACATTCAGCAAATGTCAGTGAATGTCAATGGGTGCCATTTTTTCTGTATGGAGGAATTCAGAGACACACCTTTGCTTCATCCACACTCCCATGTCAGACGGCATTTGGTCAGAGTGCCCCTCTGCTGCCACCTGTCACACGGAATCAACATAGAATGGGATATTGGTGAGAGGGTTCAGCCTCTATTGCCATCCCACCAACATCTGCCTCTGACATTGTGGGCCAACAGAATAAAATAGGAGGCATTACTTTCAGATCAGTCCTTGTATATGACAAGCTAACATAAGTACTAGATTGAATGTTAAATTCTGGTGATTCAATTGGTATCTAAAAGCATGAAGTTACTACCCCCATTCTGATGTGTTAATCATACTCAAGAAACTTAAAACAGAGCAGGTACATTGATACAGGAAAAAAAACAACAGACCAATAACCAAATGTGTATTTCAATATACCATATCAGGTGTGCAGAAAGTCTGCTACTTAACTATTTAAGGTTTTTAATTTCTAAAACCTCTTATAAATAGAAAACCATAATCAATTTCATCCTGCACACCTTTGCATTCATAACAGGGATTTCACAAATCAACACTTTCATATTCAAAAACAAATACAAAAATTTGAGGAAACAAAGGTAAGAGCTGTCTCTTTAAAACTGCTTACAGTCTGTTAAAAGCAGGGTGTAACCTACTGCTGGATTTAGAATCAATTCCCCAGAAAGGAAATTCTTGACAAACTAGAGGATGGTAATTTTGTTGAGTCATAACATAAGCAGTCTTGAAAACACTGAATAAATTGGGCTATTCTGGTTTACATTAATAGTCTACTCTAGGATATATTTCCCTCCATGAACAGGAGCACACAAAAACTTGGAGATCTTCAAGTACAAAGCTATGTAAATGCTGCCTCTTAATTATACTTAAAATGTAGCATCTTACAGTTCAGCCTGTGTACATTTTCAAGCCATTGTCTGTGCACATTTTTGTGTACATTTGTGTACATTTTCAATGTAGAGCGCTCTCTAATATATACAGACCTTTGTCTACTAATTTAGTTTATAATCCCAGTCCCATCCTCTTCATCTAATCAATAAAAAAAGATCAGCTGCCCCAATCTGCACCTTTTCTTGCAAAAGAAGCTCTAGACTTCATGTTTTTCACAAGTTATATTTCAACGCAGCCAAAACACACCCACGCAGTCAGCCCAAAGCAGAAATTTCACAGAAGGATCTAAAAACAAAGCAAGTGATTCCAAGTTCAAAAGAAGTGATTGAGCACTAGGAACAAGGACAAGCATTCCTGTCCATTAGATCTAGGTGGTGAAGTAAGGCTTTCTAGTTAGCATGTCAAAAAAGATTTGCATTAATTGGAACAATAATGAATCTCCATGTAGTTCACATTCCCCAATGCAGCACATAGGCACATAGCCTGTTAGCAGATTATGCTAGCAGTTAGCATAATTTATTCTTTTCCTTGGCTAAGAAATGCATCTCACAGCAATTTAGAAAGTACATTCATTCCAAACTCCAGTCAGGAGTGTTTGTCTACTTTCATAATTGAATAATGAATTACTTGATTATATGTGCCTTCCTGCACGAAGACCTGAAAGGTCTTTGACTAGCAAAGCCTTGGTTAATTATCTTTAGTGTTTTGACAGCACTATTAAAATTTACAGAATTCAGGTGACTTTTTTTCATGCTTTTTAGGGTAGTCTCTTGGCATCTAGAAACTCCAAGTAGAATCCTAGATTCAAATATATTAACTGATACAACGTGGGAAGTGCAGCAGCTTCCTTTCTTTATTTCCTATTAAAAAACAATCCTGAACAAACACACCGTGATAAATTCTAAACTCTAACCTAGTATAAGCCTTCCAAATATTCTTTTAATGGAATTGAAAATTAAAGCTATTAAGCAATATAGTCACAACAGAAACAAAGGTTAAGCAGATACCAATACTAACGATAAAAGATTTATGCTCTAAGTAATTTCCTGCCATGCTGCCCTAACATTTCAGTTTATTGGGAATTCATCTGAACACATGCTAAGTAGAGCCAACGAGACAGTCCTGAAACTTGATGCAAATTGGCTGAATACCTTGAGCCAGCAACACAGGCTTTTAAGTCTCACAAGTACAGACTCCTATTAAATCCTCCTCTGCGACAGTCTCCAAAATGTCTGCTTAAATTCCAGAGACCAGGAACACTCCTTCCCCAAACCAGCCTCTCATCCATTATGTCACTGTCCCCAAAACTATCAGTAAATGGTTCAGAGTTGATCTTGCTTCTAGAGCTTGAAATATGACCAAAACGTTATTCGAATTTAAATTAGTTACGTCTTGCTACGTAAAAGTGTAATCTTTCATCAATGAAACCAGGTGTTCCTAGATGCTGATGGTTTTACATTACTTGATTTTTTAAAAACAAACAAACCATTACCATAACATGATTGTCTACTCCATGTTTCTTGCAGTTTTCTTGCCAGTTTTTGGGTTGTCTGTTATTTTTTTCTTTCCTTTTTATTAAGCTGGTGCACCAACACTGGAATCAAAGGGAAATTTAAGCAATTGACCTTTAACATTAAAAATCCTGAGTACAGTTATGAATGAGAAAGAAAATATTCAGCGTAGAATGGAGGGAAGTAGAAAGTTATTTAGAACTGTGGAACTAAATTTCTTAACTTCCACACGCTTCTAGGAGCCTATGCCAATTCTTCAACATTACAGTTTAACGCCTCTGGACAGTTTCATCAATCACGTTGCTTGAAACAAGCTACATGGAGCTTTCACAATTCTCAGTGCCTCTGGAATCCCTCCAATCCCTCCTGCAGACAGGAATAAAAGGAGCCACGCTTTGATTAGCTTAAACAGGAAACCAGATTTTTGTTACCTCCCTTCTTAGATAAGACCTTTGTATTATGAACACACATCAACGCTGGAAAGTAACAGAAACAGCTGACAAGAGCGAGCTGCACGCACCTGGCAGGCCATGTTCAGTGCATTGCAGCAAGTCCTTCAGCTGTATGCAATTACTAGCTACAAAGGAGATGCCTAGAACACATGAAGCAGAGAGACACAACAGACTCCTGTTTCTCATTGAAGCTGTTCCCATCAATACTAGAAATACAGCTGCACTGCAGTCACTATGGCACTGGGAAGTAACCAGACATCTGCAGTGAATACACACAGTAGATCTGAGAAATCAATTTACTTTCTGGGGAACTCTATTTAGTAAAGATCATCAAGAATTCAGCACAGAACTATATGCTACACACACAAGGATTGTGTGTGATTATCAGCATTGATCTGAGGAAACTCTCAAGCCATCCCAAAAATCAGAGGCCCATGGTCCTAATACACTGCACAAGTACATGCTACTCTCACAGATACAAAAGGTAAACAGATATCCTAACAAGACTCGCACTCATTTCTTCTTATAGTTGAGGTATTCTCAGATATTATCTGAGACTGAGTGTTTTAAAAACAAAACCAAAGCAATTAGGTCTGTACTGGCCACATCACTCGATCTCCTGGGGGAAAGCAGCAGACATACCCAGGAAAATGAGAAAGCTCCCTGAAATTCATCCCTTCAATAACCATGTGTTGAGCTCAAAGGAGTCTTTAGATCCCAGACACCAGCAGTGAAAAGCCCTTTACCTGTATCAAGATCATTAGTAATTATTCTTTTTTGTAGGTATCAGCAAAAAGCCCTCTATTTAGAATGGCTTCAGTCTTGCAGGCGCTTTGTTTTGTTGCCTGTGCTGTGCTCCTAAATCCATCCCACCCTGAACATGATACATCTCATGGGTACACATGCAGACCAAAGTTTGGTTGCAGAGTTTCAGTTACAAAGTTCAGAATCCTGAAGACGACCAAGGTTTCACTCAATTTATGTGCTAGGGCATTCATTTCTTTTTGCCACTATCCATACATCCTCCACTCTTGCAGCAAATCAGTGTCTTCTGGCTTTCCTCCTCTGCATTCTCCCTCCAGCAACTGAAATGGGGTAGCTATTTACTACAGCGCAGCTAATAAGGTTGCTGTCATTTCATTAGTGTTTTATGTGGTATATACTTTTGAGATTTATCATTTGCTGGCAGGAAGCCTGAGAAATGTGTCCTCAGTGAGGACTCATTTTCCTCTTCGCTTCCTGAAGAAGTTACAAGACATGTATAATCACTCACGGATTTTTGCAGAGTGCTTTAGGCAAAAGTGTCACATTGAGTTATTCTGCTCTCTGATAAATATTTGAACCTGAAGAAAAATGTTGAATCCAAGATAGACAGTTTGAAAGTAATAGATCCTTGGAGGAATCTAAGAGAAGAGCAGCCTTGGACAAAATTACAGCCCAAGGTAAGCAAATTAAAGGTCCAGGCAAACCTTGTGGCAGTAATTCGGGGGAAAGGGTGCTTTTATGAGCATCAAAAGCTGTGTTCCAGTACAAACTGCAACAAGTGACTCCCACTGCAGGTGCTGTTGTCCTCCTCCTACAGCACAGGGCAGAACAGGATTTTAAATGCTCTGCTCCAGAAGGGAAGGACATCACATGTATTTTCTAAGGCAGGTACAGCAGCAGGATTTCACAGGTGCAGCAGATTAAGGTTTCTGTTCACTCCTTTTACACGAAACTATCTTGTTGTAGGGTCCAATTGTCATCCTTTATCACGTATTAACGACAAAGGATATATGACACCATTCAGTTTTGAGCTGAGATTCAGTCCCCAGAAAGTTCAGTAATATCGCGGGTTAGCATGCTCACAGACACTGTCGTAATACATTGATTTAATTCTCTGTTCATTCCAACAGAAGAGCTTACAGTGATGTTCTCTTTGGTAGAAGAGGAATTTGTACAGCATTGGAGCAATGTAGATACTTGATTTTGCACCTTTATCCTTACAGCCTCTTTGTCTCAGTGATCTAATTTAAACACTAAATAAAAAAGCTGATTGCATAAAGTTTCTCAAGATTGTTTTACTAATAAAGATCAGATTTAGCGAAATGCACTGACAAAGAGAAATGCACTGGAATATTGAGATGAGCAGTACCTCACATTCAACAGTTTAGAACAGGATGTGTTCAGCAAAAGCAGAAAAAAAAAGAGTTCCTGATTTAAACAGCCATCTGCCATCTCTAACTACGATTTGAGTTGCATAATGTGTAGTTTGTTGTGATAATGTTGGTTTTCTTACTGTTGACTTAAGTTAGTATTATGTATATTAATCTCTAATTTAACAACCATAGTGCCCAACGTATAAACAAAACCTACAGAAAAGGCTATCGAAGTATGCTTTATGTTTTTGTACCTCAATACTAGCAGAAAGCTTGCGTTAAAAGCATTATGTTCTATAACCCATATATTCTACACTATTGATCTACACTACGTGCTAGCATGCATTTGCTCTTCGTTTTCAAAATGCAGATTTTGCAAACCCTGAAATGGATGTATGAAACTGAAATAGCCTTTTGAATTACTTTGTTTTGGCAACTTGTTTAATCCTACTTTTGGCATGCCTAAGTTTATCAGACAAGGATGGTTTTGCTGGATAACAGTACACTAATATGAGAACAATTCTGCTGTTGGCAAAACTTTTTTTGTCTTTGGCAGCAAACCACATCCATTTTCTGCCTTTCAGGTGCTCATTCAAAAAAATAAAACATGCCATTTGCTTGGAGCCTCACCTATGATAACTAAGTATTTCAGGACTGACACACCACAGCATTCTAAAAAGATGCTTTGTGCAGAGTTTATGACTATGATGGCACAGAGCACAAATTAGTTAGATGGGGCTTCTTTTTCAAGCTGCACAGCTGTTGAGAATTCTTCAAGACTGACAAAACTGACATGTGCAGAGGAAAGGTATTAAAAACTTTCAGACAGACAATGACAAAACAGATCTCATAATTTCAGCTTTATCATTAGAGAAAAGCATTAGAAAAACAGTTAAGTCTCCCTTTAGAAGCTGCCCAGACAGAATCTCACTGAAAGCCAGTCTGAACTGTAAGAACATTATGAACAAAGTGAACTAGAAACAAATTTTTGTTTCCCTCATAAAAATTCACTCTTTCAAATTGATTGTGTTGAAACAGTGTAACAATACAGAAACAACAGTTTTCTATAGAATAAAATGGTATGCTGAGACTGCTAAAATTGAACGTGGTTTCCACGCCTTACAAAACGTAGTATTTTAATTAGCCTTGATTCTTCTCATCACAATACACAACAGCAATTTTATTCTCTCTCCTGTCTTTGCTGTTAGTTCGCATCCTTTCTACTCTTACACTTGCTAGTGACAGTATAGATAAGGACGCTGTTCCTAAACTTGATGCAGCACTTAACATAAAGGATCCTCCAATGTAATTTGGGATTTTGACTCTATCGACATCTGCATAAGTGATTTTACAAATTGGAATATGCGTACTTGTGGAAACGGAAGCTTTTCTAAAAACTATTGCTGGGAAACTATAGTGAATATATTCAAGATGACATGAAATCCATCAGGACCATTCCACAGTGAACAGAACTGCCAAAAAAAAAAAAAAAAAATCACTGCCTCTGGAATTTTATTACCATATTCCTCAATCTAATTCCTACCGTTTAAAATCTCCTGTGAATGAACTTCAAAGGTGCATTAAGCAATAATGTCTTGGGTCATTAACTTTAACACTGTCAGCATGCCCTCATGATTGCATTTACTTTAATTAATGTAAGCTAGTAATTAATGGCACAGTTTACACAAAGGATTGTTTTGGCACATTGCCTGTTTCTAGCAAATAAAGAAATTTCCAAGTGTTAAAACAAGAGAAGAATGGAGATAATCTGTTACAGGTGAGATGTGCAGAGACAGAAGAGCTAAGCCAATTTTTATCTTAATTTAGTTGCAATACAGTTTTAACTCACGATAAAAAATACGATCTATGTATAATGCATTTAAAATTTCGTAATACAAAGTTTGATGAACAATGAATTTAAGCCTGCATCCAATGATTTCATGCAAAATTACTAAAATTAGAGAAGTGTCAATTGAAATTCCAATATAGCAAGAAGAACATTAAAATAGAACTCAAAAGACCAGTTATCAGCATCCTACTACCTCACTGCTGCTTTGCCAGAACATTTGCATTTCAGCTCAATTTTCCCATCACTCATGTTTTGAAAGGTTTCACCTTTGGGTGAAATAGTGAAGGATGATATCTACCATGGCATGAATGTCCTTAAAACCGTTTCTATACAAGCTTCTATATGTTTTTGAGAACAAGGACAGAAGACCAAAAAAATCCTCAGACTATCAAAAAGAAATGTACCCAGTAAGTACAGCAACACGATTTAGGGTAGAAAGGTCATCTTTGAAGTATTCTAAAAATGAAAGATCCATGCAGGGACTTTACTAAACTTGATGACCAAATTCACTGTTGTCATAAGGCAACAAATATTACTGCAGTCAATGTAGCATTTACACAATATATTTTAAGTTGATGCTCCATGGCAGGACTAGGTCTTTATTTGACTATAGAAGGGAGCATAGAATACAGTTGACATACAGAACAGTAATGGGAAGGGAAGCTCGTCAAGGGGAAAGCCCACTTGGACTCTGCCTTTTCCTACCTGGATGCTGACTTGAGAGAACAGGCCTTCTTAGGTGGAGTTTGCATAACACTGTTCATTAGCAGAAATGTTTTCATTGGCAGAGAATGAGAGACTAAAGATATAAGAATGGAGAATAATCCCCACCATCAAATTTATTTTGGATGATTCAGAAAGCCATCTGTCCGCAAGTATTAACAATTAACTTTGAGAGCCATCTGTGGGAAAGAATCATACCTGAAAAATCTGGCAAGACATGTCATTTTCTTTTGATGACTCATTAGCACACTTTCTCCTTTGAGAACAAAAAAGCTTCCATTGGTTTTTCTGTCCTCAATCAATAAGACCCTTGCCTGTACACTAGTCTATGACAAGTTAGTGACATGATAACAGCTCTAGCACAGTACGTTGTCTTTGATGTCAACAGTGATTTCACCAGAAATTTTGATATTGCCTGGATAATTCTGTTGCTTTTACTGGAATCTTTTTACAATCATTTTAGGATTTAGTAAATCTAGAGCATTTCTATCCACATTCATCTTCAAAGAGCATTAAAGCATTCACAGAAAGCGAGAGAGTGAGCAAAAAATAGAGGAACAGCAAAGAACATGAACAAAACTGATTTATAATTCTTGTGTTGGGCCCCCAACACAAGAAGGATGTGGAGCTGTTGGAGCGGGTCCAGAGNGAAGAACAACATATCTTTGTTCCCTCCCCCTACTCCCCTTTTTTTTCTTTTTCACCTAGAAGCTGAGTGTTCTTCCCACCACTGCAATGATGGAGGGTTTCTGAGTTTGGTTAAGTAGATTAACATAAAAACACATATCTCTGAAAAGTCATACGAATTAAAAGACATCACTGCAGCCTTTATAACAATATGGGCAATCAGCCAAAGTGTCAGAAACAAGGCAAGGCTGTATTTCTGTATTAGTACCAGAGAGACAGCACAATATGGGATCAGTCCAAAGCCACACAGCTCTGATCTGACCTCGTTATGGTCCTCCTTGATACTGATTACACAAGAAAAACTACAACAGTGTACACCAACCAAGACAGTGCTGACCATAACATTCAAACAACCTAACACTGAAATCACTGGTTAGCTCACTGAAAATGTCTGAATACATCTTACAAGGCATTTCTGAGGAAATGAATTCCATCTTTCTTGAAAAGACATTAATAAAACCTAACAATTTTCCCTTTCCTTCTCCGCTGAAGGCAATAAAAGTGAAAAATAAGTTGAGCCATTTAATACGAAGAAAATTGAAGAATATCTTGTCAGTACACAGACAAGATTATCAAGATCAAAATTGGTATTCCATTATTTTAAAAGGAAGAAAAACAATCACTATTACATAAATTAAGGAAAGATTTAAGAAGAAAATTAAGAATAATTACGCTAAGTGTCAGGAGTGGAATTCAGAATATTTGAAGGTAAACTAATAAAGAACCAGAACTTGTTGCTGTCACATATCAGATACGAAATATATTGAACAACCCAAACACTAAGCTTTTTCTGCCTCATCCAAAATTAAAAAGATAATCAGATTAAGCTGCCACAATTCCCTCCTAAGAGAATTTCCATACTGTAGACCAAGGAGAACACCTCACAGGCCTCCAACTTTTTTAAATAAAGGACTGAGAACAAAGTAGTACGGGAAATTCAACCATGTTTTTGATCCTTCTTATTTTCATCGTCAGGCATAATAGTTGCCGGCATTATCAGTAAAACATTAACACTGTCTGACAGAGGTCACTCATTTAGTTGTGTAATAAAAGCATCGCCTGTGTTTGTCTCAGTATAGATATTCCTATGACACTCTTTTACCTTGTTTTCTATTGATCATATATGCCCTACAACTTTCTTGTGTCAGTGTAAGTATGGAACTTCAAAATTTGAGTTTTCTGAAAGTAAGCTACTGCAAGTATGGATGAACTCATCTATCAGGCTGCTGTAATTTCAGCAAACACATTTAGGGATATATATGGATGCATTGGACAAAGTTGTGGACTATGTTTCAGAAGAACTTTTCCAACCTGTATTAGAAATGACCAATTCTCCCTTTTATTTTCTCACTGACATACTGCATGGATTTCAGTAGCTCAATAATACCCCAGAGTTTGAGGATATGGCCTGAAAATCACTTTCCCATTAGAATCAGAGTAATTCTTCCTCATGTCAAGACATATTCCAGTACAAGTCTGACAATAATCAAGGGCTAGAAACAGAGGAAATTCAAGGGAATTGTCTAAAATGGAATAACTAATTCTCTACAGCTAAAAACAAATTTTAAATTTAACATAACTTATATACATATTATAACTAAAAAGCAAAGTTTTTTGTAATATCTATTTGCTTCATAGGGACTTCCATTATATAATTCATTTGATCTGATGAACTGGTACAGTATGTGACACATGCAGAAGTGCTAAAAGAAGTCTGCCAGCTCCAGCATGTCCAGATGTACAGCCTTCAGTGATGCATGCATACAGACTTTTTTCTGCCTCTGCCAAATTTAACAGCAATGAATAAAGTCAGCTATAATTAGTTTCTTCTCAGTCTCTGTAGCAAGACTTGCAGAGGTTTTTTTTTTTTTTTTTTAGTGGGCAGGACTTGAGATAGTTGGGCAGCCTACAGAAGTCATACAGATGAATTCTGACAGGACCAAGAGTGCGAAGCCCAAGAATTTTGCTGTAATTGCAACATCAAGCAGTGGACATGCTGATTAAAACCAACGTTTTCATCAGAGCACTTCATCCCTCCAGGACACAGTCCTTAGTAAAAAATTGCTAGAAATTAGTCATGCCATGTTCATTACCTCAAAGGCGTAGACTTACATTCAGGAACTCAGACATGTCTCGAATAAATCCCTACTTTCCAAAAAGGATTCTCAAAAAACAAGCAAGCAAAAAACCAACCACCCAAATATAGATAGAAAACATTTATTGCATCAAAATAAAAATATTCCTATCAAGCATCCATCTAGCCACTTAATAATTTGACCTACATATAGCTCAGGATTACTACTATATGCTTTGTGTTTTATCACTGTACTAAAATAACACAGTGAGTAACCTAACTTGGGAAGTCATAACCTAGTCCTGATTCAGGATAAAGTACTGGAAAAAAGTATAAGGTACATACTTATTGTTATTTCTACTGCGTTATTTTTATGTATCTAAAGTTACCCAGATAAAAAAACAGCTAAGTATATAAACATAATAATATGTATATTTATGTCAAAGTTGTGGGAAGACCTTCTTAAGGACAGCTAAAACTATAATGTTCTCACCTGAAAGGGAAAATTCCCACATATTTTGATTTACAGCTTGACATGTATCAAATGAAACACTAACCAGGCATACCCAAAGATTCACTTCTTATCACAAGAGGGCCAAAGGAGAGGCATCAAGATAGAGTGTTTCCTAAATCATTAAGTTTGTACTAATTAACTAATGAACTACGGTTTGAGAGTAATATATATTTTTAAATGAGGCGAGGCTGAGAACGTAGTTTTTGTAACTAACTTTAGACTGTTTTAAGTGTAACGTAGAAGTTATCGAACGGTGTTTTGAATTACAGAGATAATGCTAGATGATCATTTAGCCTCTCTAAAAGCCAAAGAAAGGTTGTGTTTACCAGAATTGTCCCCCTCAGTATAATCCAGCAATGCTTTTCAAATCTTGAATTGTTTAATTTGTTTCCAACATCATTATCTGTAGAGCCACTACCTTGTATGAATCTTTCCTTTAAAATAAACATTAATTTGTCAAGGGCATGTTAAAATAAACTTGCTCTTTTGATGCTCAATAACAAGTTTCCTTTGTGAATACAAACTAGTATCCTCAAAGTATGCCTCAACTGAAAAATAAAACATTTGAGAATGTTTACTCTTATAAATAGTGAAAGTGTTAAATCAAAAGAGTTTTAATAATAGCGTTTTCCTAAATTTACTTCAAGTACTAAACATCTACATGAGCTAAGGTCAGCTGAAAAATAGAAATGTCACATAAATCAGCCGGCCAAAAATCAGTTTCAACAATTTTATCCTCTCTATATAATTACTCCAGCAAGTCAAGTGTTTGGCTGTTTAGCACAAAGCTGTTGCATAGCAAACAATGCATTACTTGCTACAAGCAACAACTTCTACAGTTTTGTTTATATTTCTCTCGTGAGTAAGTATGATAACCAACGAATGCCTGAAAGCTGGGTCTCCATCATAATTAATCACAAGTTATGGAACAATTTCTAATGTGTTTAATTTTGATGATCCATGTTTATAATAATGATAAACAGTATTATCAACCAAGATGCTTGATGGTACCTCTGCCAGCAATACAGTATGATACAGAGTAGACAAATACAGAAGTAAGAACATGAAAAATTATGTCCAAAGAGCTTGACTTAAACCTATTTTGAAGTGTCTAAACAGAAAAAATCATGGAAATATTACTGTAGCATTTTGAGTACAAGCTACTTATGTGCACAGCGTAACGTCAAATATTATTCAACAGGCACATTCCACTTCGTATTTCACAACATGAAGCTACATCATTATCACTGAGTCATTACTGCTGTCAACAGCACATCAACTACATACGAGCTTCCAGTTTTGTATGAAGAGTTGACTAACTTCCTGCGATTTTCAGCACAGTCATTAGCCAGGTAATGTCAGAAAACCAGTGGAATCAGTCCTTCTTTTGAAAATATTCTGTTTTACCAAACTATGATTTAAATATCAAGATACATTGAGGCAAAAAAAAAAAACCCAACATAGCAGAATGAGTCATTTGTAAGGATTATATTTAAGGTTACAAGCATGAGGCTGTGCACCAAGCTATACCCTTACCATCTCTTTGGCAGTGCAGTTATAATTACAACTTCTGATTTTCATAAACTTATGGCAAAACAGAGATCCTGAAATTCCCTCTTTTGCATTTAGCTTAGACTTGCCAATAAGAAAAATGTTGTGCCAAAGAGGGCTGTCAGCCAGGACAGCTGGTATTTTCAGAGTTTGACCCATAAGTCATAAACTAGAGAGTCTTTTAGAGCACTGGTCATCCCATTGTCATTCAGAAAGTCTGGCCTGGATCGCAAGTCTACATGTTCTTATAGAATTTGAGTGTACGGGTCATCTACAACCAAAAAGAGGGGGAAAAAAACATCCTTTCTATGAAGAAAAAATAATCTTTTTCATCAGAAAGTTGCTGCGATTTCAGGAAGATTGTCAGATTGATTTGTTAAGATATGTTTTCTGAACTGCAAGGATGGGTCAAGAGTTCAGTCGCTGATGAAATATTTCATAAAACTCGGGAAAAGCTATCTAGTCTGGAGACCTGCCATAGAAAACAGATTTAATAACACTTTGAATTACGTCTTCTGAGAATTCTTGATTAGAAAGTTAACTTTGATTTACAGGCAGGCAGAGATGACAGAATGTTTTGTTGAAATGGGATTCCACAATACACAAAACCAACTTACTGGAAAATTTGCATGCTTCTAGTCAGTGAAGGTACACAAGCTACGTTTAAATGATTTACACACAGAAAGAGTATTTCCTAAGGGGTATTTGCATGTGTCATTTAAGTTTTGTAAATTCACGGATACAGCAGCACAAGTTTGTGAAACAAAGGAAGAGGTGTTATGCATATTCTTCTCAGACAATGGCACAGTGCTGACCAAAGCAGGATGCTGGAAGATCTGCTTCTTCACCTCTCTCATTCAATAATGAGTTTTAAACGAGTAAAAAGAACCCTAATTGGAAAGGGTCTACAATCAAATGGAAGTAACTTTACAGATAATATAAACACCACGATGGATTCAAGGTCAGTTATAATTTAGGAAGGAACAAGTATTGCTTAATAGCTTATAATTAGAACCAAACTTGAAAAAATATGCTTATTTTATTAATTCCTAGGAAGAAAACTAGGAAGTCTGTAAAGGACAATACATTTCCTAATTGTAAAAACCACCAGAATTCACTTAGATCCCTCTGCCAAAACTTTCAACTACTCCTATCTCTAACAAAAACCAAGACAAGTCTTTTGATATTCTTCACTGTGGACAGTTGCCAAAATACAACCAAAGACTGAGTATGTAATATGACATATCAAATTGTTAAGCATCTGCAATCTGTTGTGGATCAAGGAGACATAGGTGCCGGAAAAAAGGCAGCATCCAAATCTCTCTAGAACAGGAAGCAGCAGAAGCAGGTTCATTTAAATGTTCTATCATATTGCCAAAGCAGTGAAAATCACTGCCACCCGAGCTACTGTCCTTAGATCAGTTTTTACTAAGTCTGGACAGGAATTTGTTCTACAAGGTGAATTTAAAAAAAAAAACTAATTTTCACTGAAGGCAAGAGGATTGATTTTTTGTTTGTTTTTTGTTTGTTTCAGGAAGTAGCAGGACAGGAAGAGTTAGAAATAATCATTCTAGTTCTCTTGCTAACCATGGAAATTGAAACCACCTGTGCTTTGTACCCAGTTCAAGCCAGTAAACTGCATCCCTCCACCAACTAATAGATGACTAGAACAGGTGACATGCCTTATGAACATGGGAAAGCAGCAGATAGAGCCAGCTTTAAAAAAAAATTCGTATATTATTCCCCCTGCACTACATAGAAGTATTTCTACTATTAATTCTAAAACCACTAACATTCAAGTTTACAGCAAGATGAAAATGTATTCAATCCTAATAGAAACATTTCAGTTGTGTTTACAGGAGATATTTATACTGGAAAGTAATTTCAGACTCTCTGGCTTATAGGCTTAAAACTAGCAGGCAATTTTCCTTCAATATATTCATTTAAAATCATGAGTCTTTTTCCTATAGCCCTTTTGTTGTACTTTGTGTTCATTTTAAGGAGACGAGAAAGTTATTTAAGCAACTATAAAGCACAAGTGAAGTTGACCAATTGATAAGCAAGCTAAAATATTTTACTGCAGAGCCTTAGGCCATCAATAACATCTTTCTGCATAGTATTAAAATAACTCATCTGTAGCAAGTTGTTGTCTCTGTAAAGAAAGCCCCCAGAACATTGCCTTTGAGTGAGTTTTGGACTGAAAGCAGTACAGTGCACTTCTTTTTTTTGAAATATTGAAAGGTTTACCCTTTTGCACATCAAAAAGTGAATTTAAGTTATTACTATGGGAAAAGTAAGCAAAATTCACATAGCACCTGTATTACTTAAATTCCAAACACTTAGGTCTGACATATTACTCCCTCTCTACTAAGACTTCACTATTTTTTTCAAAGAGCTGCGTAGACAGGGAAGCGAGGAAGCTTTATCTTCTCTGAACAGGCAGGCAGTAGGAGCAGAGCAATTTAGCAGATTTTTTAAATGAAAAAAATAAAAACCAACTAAACAAACAACAACCTCACACAAAAAAGCCACCTCTTTGCAACACGATCATTATTGCTTGTAGAACATACCTTAAAATACCAAGGCAATTCAAACCAATTCAGGCGATAACATGGATTTCTGCAGTGGCTAAATAGTTTCATAAGTTTAGGCTGAATACAAAACCAAAGTCATTTGGCCAGAAAGCCACCACATAGCAAGACTTTATTACAAACACTGATGGGTATGCAAGATTAAATAGCTACTACTGCATCCAAGTTTTATGTTCAAAAAACGTTCTCTTGATTTTGGCAAAAGCACTGTTGTTCAAAGTCTGCTAGAAGTAGTGCCTTTAAGAATTTCAAGATAGCAACACCAGAAATTCTCCTGAATAGTGATATCACAAGACTATGCTCCTACTTGTTGAACAAAGAAATAAAGAATCAAGGCATGAATGAAAAAATTGAAGTCAGTAGAACGACTTTTTGCTCATCAGGCTCTGTTTCCCAGAGGGATAAAATTAGGAAAAACAATACAAATTGTTTCATTATGCTTCATGTTAAGTTTAGAAATAGATCTCTGTGACTCAGAAGCACAGAAAAGAATTTACTCAAACTGATTATCGAAAAGTGCAACATCAAGAGAGTAGAAGAGACCACTATTTTTGCAGATATGTTTGCTAAGCCTTACGAAAGTTCATGATTACTGCTTAAAAAATTCACGTTCACCTTTTAAGATCAAAGGATGTTTTACAGGGAGAAAGACATTAATCTTACTGGCTAATGCAGAAGCTGTAGTAGAAGTACTAATATCAACTGATTGACGTACACTTTTGAGATGGTATTTTCCTTGTCTCCACTTTGTGATCCTGCTCTACAAGAGATATCAAACACTCAAATCAGTTCTTTACTTCTTCAAAATACAATGGTTGCTCTGAGGTAGTAATGCAGACTTAGCAGCCTTTTTCTCCAATCCCGAGGATTTTTTTCTACAAAAGTGGATCACCACAGAACATTGCCATGAGTAGAAAAGTTACCTGAGTGTCAAATAATTCCTCAAGAGAAAAATAAGTTGCATTTTAAATGGCTTAAAGGGACAGATTAGATCTAAAGAAGACTTGGAAAAGTGCAATTTATGGGTAACACTCCTCCCAAATGTTAGTATGGAAAAATTTAATCCACAAGTTTATTGCAGCTAACATCTGAAAATAAGCTCTGTAGCAAAACCCACCATAAGAAAGGCAGTCTTTCATTCTAAGCTTATTACTACCTCAGAAGTCAGTATTCAACATACACTGTGGAAAGCGGTGCAGTTCCAACAATTCATAAAAAAAAAGTAGCAGCTGCATAACAAAAGTAAAATTGAGCTAATGACATGAAGCATTCAATCATCATTTTTCCGCAACTGTCAGAAAAAACAGTTCAAGACTAAACATCACTGCTCTGCCTTTTACTGCCAAGAAACTCAACAAACAAAATGCCTAAATCAGTGTATCCCCCCCACAGAACCAAACCCTGTATTTTCTGTCTAACAGAAGTCTACCCCTGGGATATGCACTTATCAAGAATAAAGAATGAAACAAAACATTTCTAGAACTCCGAAACAACAACTCCTATTCCAAGTCTCATGTTTATTCTTGCTTTCGTTATTTGTTAATTGCTGCTTCTAGTTTTGGAAAACTTCTTTAAGATATTATCATTCTTCTGTTTTTTTCAAAAAAAAAAATTGCTTTCTGCTGTTGGAGAGTTTTGCTTTCAAAGTTTTAGTGAGGAATCCACTGGTAAGCGCTCACTGACTTACTGTGCTGTTTCCACAAGTTTGTTTTGCATGTACCTTTTTACTTGTCACAGGAAGAGTTCTGCACAAGTTCATTCCACTTGTGAGATCTCTGCTGATAACAGAAAGGAAGGCATTAGGCTTCCTCATATCAGACATGGCATCACTGAGCTAGAGGCAGCCATGCGAAAAGCAGCATGCAGGGCAGTATACAGTTCTAGTCCAGCCCTTGGAAATCAGCATTTTAGTTCACCAGATTAGGCAGAATGCAATTAGCACCACCATTTACCATACTGGTAAGTGAGACAACATA
The DNA here is from genome assembly GCA_013396635.1 of Penelope pileata. NCBI lineage: Eukaryota > Metazoa > Chordata > Aves > Galliformes > Cracidae > Penelope > Penelope pileata. Next base: position 20,150 of record WBMW01000467.1, read on the forward strand.
GTTCAAGCTATGCACTGCTCTTTCTTTTTAAACAAGTTGAGAAAAATCAAAAACATCCTTATTAGTACATTCCCCACAGAACAATCCAAATGATATGTGAAGCTGCAGAATTAGTTAAGTTTTGAACTAAATAGGGTTCTTATTTGGTTTTTCAAACTGACTTAGTAATGAGATGGGGGTATACTAGAAATTGTTTTACTCGTTTGCCCTGTTCACTGCCCAGTTCAACCACGCAAATGCATCATGGAGATCCTCCTGTCCTCCATTCCATGTTTTAAGCCAACACTTGAAATGCAATAATTTACTCATAGTACAATAAAAGAGTTACTAGATGCAAACATTTAGTACAAAAACCTCAATTTTGCCAAGAAACTTTACAACTGTTTTGGACAACCAATCCTAGCAATGTGAAACCAGTCAGGGGTCACTTACAAACACAAGTATTTGTAGAAATAAATTCTTGTTACTTGCAAACTTTTGCTACTTTGCTTCTTGTGTTTTTGTTGTTGTTGTTTGTTTTAACTGTCCTCCATATTTAGTAAGGTATTGTTTCTACGGTATTGTTTCTGTTCATTCAGAAAAAAAGCATTAAGCACCAACTTGAATACATTTTCCTTCATGTTTATTTATATTTTTTTTCTTTTGAGCAAAGGAACACTGAAATGTATTTTATCGAGCTTCTCCTAATGTTCACAATGTCTATGCAGAGCTTTAATCAACATCATATGTAACAGATTAAAGAAAAAATCTCTAATTTTGTAAACTGGGTGAAAAATGAAAAGGTATAAACTGAAGTTCTTAGCATAACAGAAGTGAGATATCATCAATAGCTGCATTACAAACCTTTTCAAAAGCATCTTTCAGAGTGTATTTTTTCCTTAATTTTCCTTACTTTTTCAGACCTTTGTTTCTTTTATGCATTTTAGAAATGCTAAATTCATAGTGTTACCCTCAATCACACAAAGCTATGTGAAATGTTCATGTCAATCAGTGCAGTAAAGCAGTTAAGAATGGGGATTCCTTAATCATTATCAGAAGGTAGCTTTAAGGAAAAAATGTTTTTCTCCACAATACACTACTTGTATTTTTTTTGTGTCAGTTCCAAAGGAGGGAGAAAAAAAAAAGTAGCAGAGCTTATTGCAGCTAACCAAATGAGTTAGAAGAGTAAAATTCTGATCAGGCAAAACTTCAGGAAGAAAGCTCAAATGCTAAGAGGCTTACTTTCTCACTGGCAGACTAGGAAGGGACAAGACGTAGCAGTCCCTTCTCCCACTTGAGAATCATTAGCATTTAGAAAGTCTAAGCCTTGAAGGGAAGAAAAGCTTCCAGACATTCTGCAAAGGAAACCTTTCAAACATCAACTAAGTGCAAATAAACTATGTGCCAAGTCTGCTACAGAGAGAAAACCGGAATGCCAGAAAGTTTCTCTCCCCCTTTCTCAGAGGAGGTCAGAAAGAAAAAGACAAATTGTTTACGCTGAGTCCTATACTGAAGTTCCCATAGAGCTCTTAACTCTTAGCATACAACACTGTAATCCATCAATAAGCAGGCACAAGAACTGATAAGCTACAGGGAATTGTCTTGACAGCTATACCATAAGATTTTTAATGAGTTACAGATAGTTCTATGGGTCTGCTACCACAGGCTTTATTATGTTGACAGACTTCACTACATTAACTCTTTTACTGTTGAGCTGGTTTATTCAAGAGCCACATTTCACACAAATTTCATACTTCCTCTTTTCTTGTTTTTAGGTCCTTTGTGCCTGTGACAAGTAATTGTTATCTTTACNTTTTTCTTGTTTTTAGGTCCCTTATGCCCCTGTCCAAAAGAGTCTCAGTGGTTTTTACTTGAAGATAAGTGACAAGTAATTGTTATCTTTACTCTCTTCAGCTGAATTATGCTATTCGTAAAGCTCTTGGAAAAACCTCCTCAAGATCCAAACTCATCCAGATACTTCACACAGCTAACTTAACCCACAGCATTCAAGGATGGCTCTAAACTTTTTGCAGATCAGTCCCACAGACTCAGCATTTCAGTGGCATGGTCCCACACAGGTCCTAACACAAGTGAAACTGTAGCATCTAACTGCACAAATGGCCCCCTCTCATGTCTGCAAACAGGCAAAATAGGCAGCAAACCTCAGTGTTATTTCTACATTTGGGGCAGAGTACATGCATAAATTCTTCCTAGACTTAGAGTCCTGAATTTAGAGACAAGAATACGTCTGATTATATTTATTTTTTGTCTACACAGGGAGAAGTTAGAGAACTTAATATATACCACTTTAAAGCTCAATTCTCCATTGAGTTTCCATTTATCACGCTTGAAACTGGCAGGAGTCTATATATTCTCTAGTGAATATCTATCTTTCAGCATTATAATTAACTGGAAAGTTCAAAAGAACACTTTCCCTCATCTGCTTTACTCATCTGACTGGAAGATTAAGACATTCCTCAATTTGCACTTCTACAAGAACATATTTCTTCAAAACTGATCACTGAAATAAGTCGGAAGCACTTTGACATAAACCCAGCGATTAAGTTTTCAGACACCTTATGACTAGCTTTCTTTCAAAGTCTCCTTGCACTTTGAGTAAGTTTTGGGCTTTTTTTTTCAGGCATCAGGTCTTTATTACCAGCTAACACAGTTTACAGTAGTTAGCAGTACATCTAACATTATCTTGTGAGTATACTTAAACAGAGAAGTCTTGTGAGTCAGACAGAGCAAGCTCCTTGGGTCTTCCATCAGAGCTCAGTTGAAGCAAAGTAAGCATTAAGTGTTCTAAAAGCTCCACATTGCATCAAAAAGCTAATTTCTCCAACTGCTTCTACACGCTTGCCTAGTCAGTCTTCTAGCTCCACATGCAGACTATTGTTCCAGCCTTCCAAGCTGTATTTTTTTCTTGAGCTATTTCTTTCTTTAGCCTTTCCTCCAGGAAACAGGCTGTTCTTGTTCAAGATAAATAAAAATAACAATTCTGGAGTAATAATCGTCTTACCTCCAGTTATCAGCATTCCCTTTCTTCCTCCATTACAGAAGTTAAGCCAGTACCACTGCACCCCATCTACCTGCACAGTCATTTCTTCAGCTGTTGGCACTTCTACATTAAACCTTCCAGCTCTAATGAGCTAACAGGGGTCACCTGTTGCAAGCTCAGCTTCTGAGGGTGACCGCAGAGCACTGCGTGCCTGAACTATCTTTACATACATGATATGCACATAAAAGTAGAAAAGACTGATTGGTTCCTGAACTACCAAACAGTATGCGGTAGAACACACCTTGTGAGCATCTACACAAAGCACCCTGGGCACTGCTAAGCATGAACAGCATGTGAAAATGGGAATTTGTTTCCCACTAAGGCTGGCAGAAGCCATTTTCTTTTCAAAAGTTAGCGGTCTTCACCATTCAGACAGATAGCTTGCAAGCCCAACACATCCAGAAGAGGAAGAACAGACTTTCCAGACCCTAGAATTCTGAGCACAACTACAGCTTTGCTGCTCATACAGGCTCCACATTTATAGCATGGTTGTGTCACTCAGGCTTTGCACAGCAGCAAATTGCAGCTGCCTCCACTGGCTGTCTCTTAATGATACATCTTGCTGCAGCCAAACATGATAATGTCAAGCAGAAATAAGAGATCATCTAGCAAACTGCTGCTGACAAGATAGGACCTACTCTTCCAGGCCAGCTGAGATGATAATTCTGCTTAAATGAAGACCAAGCTCTCCTGCTTGCAGCTACTTTTTCCTGTGATGGATACATAACCAGGTGACAGCACTTGCTTAATATCAAGTTCAGCTGTTTCAACATTACATACTTTTCCAGTAACCTTGACACAGCTCTGCTTTCTAACTAGGCTACAACGCTAGTCTTCAACTTTCTGTTTGTCTCTCTCAGCAGCTGATCTCTCATGGTTTCCCAATGTTATTCATTGCCTTTTAATTATGAACCACTAATTCTGCCTTTTCAACAGGCACTTGTTTGGACAGCCCCCTTCTCCCTGAGCTAGCAAGACAGCAACACAGAGAATGAAGAGTAACATATTCCCACTTCACAATTTCGTGCTCTTCAACTGAGTTTCTCCAGTCAGGCAGCAAAACCAGATAAAACATTTAGTACAAAAGTATCTGCACTTGCTTTCACTATAGCACCTTCAAGCAAAGCAGTTTCAGGGAAGCAAGAAAACAACAACTAAAGTTAAAAAAAAAAAAATGGGGGGTAGCTGTATGAGAGAGATGTTGCTGATCATTATTTTTAATATAAGTAGTGCAAATAAAGGTCCACGGCAATGACTTTTATCATAGCACCACTGATGTCCAGAACGTTACAACTTCCAACTACCTCTGCTACTGTTCATACACTTTTGAACCAGACCAGATTACTCAAGAGTTAATCCTCCTGACATATTCAAATGTTCTGTCAATACCACTCTGTAAAAGGAGCTCTAATGGATTCCTTTCTAGTTACCACAAAGCAGACAATTTATTCATGTGTAAATTGGATTCAAACAATATTTAGCTCTATTTTGCTTCCAGAGTATTATCAAATGTTTAAAGGTACACCTGCGCACTCTAGCTCTCTCCCATATTTACAGGTTTTTTTGTAGTCTAAAAAGTTGCAGTGAATAGTTTGCAGAGACATCCTTCCACAGAGAGATGAAGAAAGTTTTACACTCAGACCAAGGGCAGAGCTTTTTCTGCTTGAGGATGCCGACAACCAGTGTTTTTATAGTACTGGAAATGAATTAGCCAGTGTCCAGATTTGATAAGGCTGTTGTAAATTAGTAAACTGTTACATTCCTTCCTCAGTTTTATATAAAATGTAACAGATCCCCATGCCTCCAATCACTTAAATTCTTCAGTTTCTTGTATGCTTTTGTATTTGCATTTCCTGAACTGGTTGACAACAGCTCCTGCCTGTGGTATGTCTTTCTTGCTATGTCACCTACTCTTGATAACAGATTAGTTCTCTTCTGTAGAAGTTATCACTTTTTTTAGAATTAGGTCAAGACATGCACTCTAGCCACACTTTCCATTGTTTCCTCCGAGGAAAATATTATCCACACACTTTAACCCGTAAAACTTTGATATTAGAGCAAAGGGTCCTTATAATCCATTTTGACTTCCATATCAAAAAATAAAAGTGACAAAAAAGTGATCTACAGTCTACATGGTTGGTGATGCTGCCCATGGACTAGCTGTATGGACAACATACATTAATGTTTCTATAACTTAAACCAGTTGTATTTTCCTGCAGAACACACAATGCAAGATAAAAATATACACAGCTTCAGAGGGGGGAGCAAATTTCTACCTGAATATACTTCACTGTCTACAGCGTGAGCAACATAATACTGTACCATTAAGAGAGGCAAACAGCCATCTCAAAACTAGCATTTCTTCTGACTCATGTTGTCCCATGACTCCACATTTAAATTCAACACCACCGATTAGAAATAGTGACTACATTCTACACTCCATTAAGTTGCATTTCTTACCATCTTTCTCCCACTACAAGCTTAACTGAAGCAAGTTATATGTCAGAAGAGGAAAAGGATAGGGACTAGGTTTTTACATTCCATAAAATCAACACTAAAAGCAACGGTAAAATCTTTAACATACAAGATACTGTTTCCCTTCACAATTTCATTATTTTGAGACTTCTTCCATAACATTAAAAATATTCACCTTGAGCAGTATTGGCATAGAGCTGTAGTCCTCTATCCCGATTACCTTTGGAATCAAAACTAAATCAAGAATGCCATTCCCAATTTTTTCTTTATAAAATCCATTTTCATTTATAAGGCCCTAATGGTTATAAAAGCTGTGAATTAACTTGCAGAGAAACATTTTTCTAACAGTACAAATTTAATGAAAAAATAGCAAGTAATCTGTGTTAATACACTGCTCTTCATCTACAACCCTGATGACTGGAGCATTAGAAGGTTGGCATTCCTATCTTTAAGTGCTTCTACTTCATAAAAGTATCATTTGTCTGTGACATTCAAACTAATGCTTCATTCATTGTTCCCTGTACAGTACTGATTGACCTTGTAGATTACTCTTTTTATGATATTTTATAAAACTCTTTACTGTAGTTAAGCTGAATCATATCCAGAGTCTTCCATCAGTCCCCTTTGTTTCAAATTCTTTTTATTCAGATCCTTCACTACACAACTGTATTGTGTAAAAGCTCTCCATTTTCACTTATGTTATCAGTAGAGATGGAAGAAATGATTCAGTACTGTAATTTTTTGATAAAATTTATAGAGATTAGAACAATGAATCATTTAAGATCCAGGACTCCCTGTCACAGGCATCTTAAATTAATAAAGTGATATACAGTCTCTATTTTAAGCTTTTCTGCATTCTTTCCTTTTTTGCCTATCAGGTGCCAATTTTTTCCTTTAGTAATCTCAGTGACATCTTCATGTCAAAGGTCATCTGTACACACGCCTATCCATATACAGCCATTTGTTCTACTGCCCTTACCTCTCTTAATGTTTCCAAAGTCAGGTTTGTGGCCAGTATCATGCATACTTAAGAACAGAGACAGGTACTAGTGAAAATCATTATAGGATAATAGAAAATAATATCTGAGAGAGAAACAGTGATGCAAATGTGTATTCTTTATATCACTGTTTGTATTGTCAATGTTTGCTTGAAGAAGTTCTCCTAGCCTATTATCTTTCAGGTTTTTCACTCCCTTCAGCCAGTTCTGCCTACACAAAATACTCTCAACGGTCCAAATGTAACAGAGGAATGGAAATATTCGGTCCAGTACCAGAATGGCAGAAGATCAACCAGAATTACAACCTTTTTTTAAAGTTCAATTAAAAAAAAAAAAAAAATTCTTCTCATAGCCAATCCACACTCAATTCATAACTTTCACTTTATCACTTCACTGATTTCCACTTCAGTATTTCCCAAGATAAAACAATTTCCTGTTCAAGGCAAAATATCACTAAACATTGCTATTTTACTGGCAATAGAGTGTCCTTACAAGATAGGGATACTTGTATGAGGCTTGCTATCCTCAGTCTGGAACGGGAAAACCTTCATAAACTACCTTTGTCTTCTCAGAAAAGATGTCATCTTCCCCAGATTTTTCACAGCAGTTCCTGGGGCAATGAGTTTGGGAAGGTTGTGGCACCCTCTGTAAGATCTGACATTCTTCTGAGAATTTTTGATTTCAACAGCTTAATTGAAAAACCCATTCTAAAGTTCCTAGTTTTCCTTCTCCATAAATTCTTTTCAGTTTTTTAATTTTATAAGGCTACAATGCTGTTTTTAGTCCTTTTGGAAAGGAAAGACTGTTTTTAAATGACTAATTTAATAGAAATTCAAGTCATTTCAGCTGAGGTGTAGTAAAAAGAAGATTTCTCACAGTCAGATTTTAGCCAGATTTGATATGAGAGCACACAAAATAAGAAATAGGCTTTCTCTGTAGTCCCTTTTGCTTTTCATTTACCAACAATCATCTAAAGTTTTCTGTTCGTGATGCCTACTCAGCGCAAAGAAGTTGTTCAAGAGCTTCTTCCTAAATGCAGATTTCAGATGCTACAAAGTATATGAGTTCTCATCCCATGCTTCTAGAAAGGCAAATACGTAGATCCATCTCTGAATGCCCAACCACAGAAGGAAGCTCATTCCTTGATTTTAAGGGAACATGCAATGAATATTCATTCTCTAGATCTTCATTATCTTGTGGCTGTCCACAACTCTTCATGGGTGAATCCAATAAAAGCCATTAGAGCCATTCACAGTCAGCTGAGCAACACCTTCATTTAAAAGTATTTACGATTTGAACATGCTCTGTGTTTTCAAAGCACTGGGAATGTAAATGTTGAAATGTTTTTATAGCTGCAACAAAGTGATGTGGTTTTAAATATGCTTCCTAATCATTTCTTCAGGAAATTCAACCACTTCTGCAAAATGAAACCTGCAGAATAAACAACCAAGGCAAATGCAACTAGAATGTCCATCATTAACGCACAAATCAGGATCTACTACAGCGCAGTCCACTGAAATTGAGCGACTCACATCTGTTTTATAGGAATACTTACAGGACAGCTAATCATTCAGACTCTCTTCTTTCCTGCATATATCCTCAGAGCACCTGTTCTACCCCCACCAAGTCTAATGCTTCAGCATTTCACAGATACTTTATGAAAAGTATATGAACAGAGAAGTCATGAGTAAGCAGAATTTCTTCGGATCAGAAAGCTTAAAGCTACAAACAGGTAAAACTGACAGTCAAAGCACAAGGTATTACTCACATTTTTGGAAAGGAAGGGATATTATAGATAATGTAGGAGTTTATAAAATGTTTTGGGTCAGCAGCATTAGCAGCTACTCAGAGTACATTAATACTGGAAAGACACCAATTTGCTAATAACTAATGCATAAGACAAGATCTTCCATTGAGAACGAGAAAAGAAAGATTGGCAAAACACACTATTCTGATTACCTAGTAGGGCATATAAGGGCAAGAAAGCACTACACTGAATTCAGTGGGCAAATTAATTTTTTGTTAACACAGAAATCTTTTTTTTTTAAGACATAATTTCTTGACTTTTTAACTTGTACTTCTAGCAATAAGTCTACAAGGTGAAAGTACAAGCTAAAAATGAGTCAAGTGATTTGATGCAACTCTACACGAGCTTTTAGGATTTCAAGTCTTCTAGACTGTAGTATTAGCACAGTAAAATTTAAGCAGTCTTACTTCAGAGATCAATATTCAAGATGTACCAATTAGTTTACATGAAATAAGGCTGTAGAATCTCCAGTTAGTTTAAAATCTCCTTAATGAAACAAATCAACAAACTAACAGACATGACTAGTCTGCTCACTAGCTCCTCATCTGCATTCACCTTAAAAGAGTAAGCAATTCCAGCAGTTTACACACACAGTTTCTGAAATGCTAGATAAATATTGAACAGCTGATAGACTGTCTTAGGTATGAAAAGGCTGATAGTGTTGCAGGGCAAATCTTTAACACTATGGTAATAATAGAGATGCTATACATCCCACAGCTCCAAGTGACTTGATTTGGAACTGAGTAGTACTTAAAGTAGGCTTTTTGGGGGGAAAAACACATTTTAAAACAACTATTGTCAGGTTGTATGTAAAGATAATTGAATGATTGATTATATTCTATTTCTTAGTATTTAAATAAGATGAAAGAAGATAATGAGTTACTACACTAGCTAGATGCCATCCTACATGGTATAACCTTGCAGTGGATAGACAGTGAATGTAATTATTTAGATAGCACAACACTTGAGAAGTACGTAGGTTGCTCCAAAAGTAATGCTTCCTATTTATTTCCATGGAAACTACAACAGATACGAAGAGCAAAATAACACTGTCTGATAAAGCAAATTCTCACCTACAAAACGCTCTTTTTCAACATAGTCACCACCATTAGCTACGCATTTTTGACAGCTATGAACAAAAGCTGGCATACAGTGCTTATAAAAATCTGCACCAGCGGAGGTGACCTGTTGTTTCACAACTGCTATGACAGCATTGTTGCTAGGAAAATGTTGTCCATGATGTCCATCTTTCATCAGCTTGAACAGATGGAAGTCAGAAGGCACCAAATCCGGACTACACGGGGCATGTGCCAGGAGAGTCCAGCCAAGACTGGCAATGTGTTCCATGGTCTTCGAACTGGCACAGGGCATGGCATTATCATATTGCATGAGAAAAATTGTCTCCTCTGGCCTGACTCTGGAAGTTCAAGCCTTCAGGGTTGTGATGTAACAATCAGAGTTGAGAAAAGCTGAGACAGCTGGGACTGTTCAGCCTGGAGAAGGCTCTGACGTGACCTAATAGCTGCATTTCAATATCTAAAGGGGGGCTACAAGAATGAGGGGGACAGACTCTTCAGCAGGGTCTGTGGGGACAGGACAAGGGGAAATGGTTTCAAACTGAAAGAGAGGTTGGATTTCGGTTGGATTTAGGGAAAAAGTTTTTTACAGTAAGGATTTAGGTTGGATTTAAGGAAAAAGTTTTTTACAGTAAGGGTGGTGAAGCACTGGAACAGGCTGTTCAGAGAGGTGGTGGAAGCCCTGTCCCTGGACACATTCAAGGTCAGGCTGTACCAGGCTCTGAGCAACCTGATCTAGCTGTAGGTGTCCCTGTGCACTGCAAGCAAGTTGGACTGGAGGACCTTTAAATGTCCCTTCCAACTCTCAGGATTCTATGATTCTATGAACTACTGAGAACAATTAAAATACGTGGTTTTAAATTTTAAAAGATGAAATCTCAAGTATTAATTAGTAAGTATGTAATAGGGAGAAAGCATTCAAGGGAGATGTGTTCTGGAAGTATCACAAAGAGCTTTGCAAAGAGCCAATGGAGTTATAAACTGAATGGGTAAAAAGGCAGTCAAATGATTTGCACCAAAATACTGGTGTACGGACTGGCATGACGCAATATAACAAAACTGCTCCATTTAAATAAATAGCTTTTTGGTAGATAATGTCAAAAGAGAGCACTAATAGTGTTTAAAGACTCCAGAAACTATATGATAAAAACGAAGGATACATATCATTAGGGCTACTTTCCCTGTGTGAACTGCAAAGGTAACAACAAAGATAATGGTAGCCTTCCATTGTGAAGTCTAGTCTTTAAAAGAGGAGGCTTTACGTATTCTAGCAGGAGTTGGAAAGTAATTTAGAATAGATCGGAAAAGATAGCAATAACTGCTGTAAGGCTTAATATATTTTATGCAAGAGAAGTTTTACAGTTGCTTATTGTGGGCTGTTAGGGATAAGAGTAAAAATGCACAGATTATAAAATCACTTTTGCCTTGCTTCTAAGGACTAAGCTCATCTTTTCTGGGATGATAGAAGACATAGTCAGTGACTCAGTACAACTTGTATTTCCTTCAGAAGATACTAAAGGTTTTTCCTCTGCTATATATAAAGTGAAAATAGTCTTATCTGATATCTATTAAAAGTTATGACACTGTACTCATTGAAGGATAGGTTACAATAAAGAAAGATAAATTTGATAAATGTAATCCTTACCTAATAGCCTGTCAGGGAGAAGAAAAGCTATTTTGGTGCCACAGCTCAGATCTTAAATACGTGATCCTCACTTTCACAGCTACTTGATCAAACCAATTTCTTTGAAAAAGGTATGCCATTCTTGAAACTTTACATATTTTTAAGTGTTTAGTGGCATGCTTTTTTGTGTGCCAACAGATTTAAACAGACTGCAGCAAGATGTTATTTTCTCTAAAGTCTAAGCGTTGGATTAAAGATGCATTTAATTGTGTCTAAAGGGAGAGTTTAGGTTGGAAATAAGCAAAACGGATCATATTGGTCAAATAGTATATAAAACAATAACTGATGCATTACTGTCATCTCTGTTTTCAAATACTGACTTCACAGGAAAGTCAGCACAGCATGGGAAAGGTGGGCTTTTTTGTTTGTTTTCAAAATGTTTGTCAAAGTAAAGCAATATTCTTTTCTATGCATTTTTTGTTTGGTTTAATTGTCTTTCTGTCTTCAGCTTGGCAAACTGAGACTAGTGGATTTTTATTTTATTTTTTTTTTGCTTGTTACTTTATGGCCTTAACATGGCTCTTATCTTTTCAGAAATACAAAGATTGAAAGGATGCTGGAAGACTTGGTTAAATAGAGCATAAAAGTTCTAGGACAACGATGAATTACATATCTTGTTACAGAAACTAATTACAAAGAATTTTCTTTGCTGATGTGGTATCTTGCAGGGTGATTTGTTCTGAAAGTCCAGTATTCTCTGCTTGTAGCCTCTAGCATCTTACTAGTTCCCCTGCAGATCGATGGCATCGGGACCTCAGGAACTGAGTAATTGCTATCAGGCATATTCTTGACTTGATTCTAGTACCCCTTTTTCAGTTTGGTCAGGTTTCACAATATGAACGTGGATTAAGATTTCCTAGCAATTTCATTGCCAAATGACACTTCACATATTTGCTATTCAGAGCTGATACCAGCAAGAAGATATAACATGCTTAATAACCTCTGCAGCACTGACTGTAACTATAAGATTCTCCTTCCTCACTCTCTAGCACAACTCAACAAGAGCACAACATCCCCATCAGTTGTTTTCAGGCTGTTGTGGATGGCGCTAGTTTTGCGTGCCCTCGATTGTATGTGGCAGAGGTGATGGACATGGTGGGGAGATGGATGTCTTGAGGCAGGTTTGAGGATGAAGGTAAGTTAGGCTAGTGGGGCGCAGCTCTGAATGCTGCAGAAAATGAAGGCAGCAGAACAAGGTAATTATGTCAAGAATATTCTTAAGAGATTTTAAACAGAAAAATTTAAGTTTAGCTCCTTTGCATTATTTGGCTATCTTGCAATTAGCTGTGGCTATCAAAAAAGCAAATCAAAGTGGAAAAGGATTTCACATGTGCAACGTATTTGTAAGAGGCAGCCTTACAGTAAACCATTAAAAAAAAATAAAAAAAGATTTACAACTCCATCTGCAGTTATGCAGGTAGTTCATGTTTTGAGTTTAAAAATGTATAGATTTAAAAACTGTATGGAAGCACAAAAATGTTCTAATGGCCAATTTAGGTTATTGCTTCCCTTCGCTTTGGAGGAGTTCTGTGGTCTCTTACTGAGATAATGTTGAAAAACCGTACTTTAATCCTGAAAAACAGATGGTAGCATTTCTAGGAAATAAAAGAGAAATTTTTAATCTTCATAGAGATGCAACAGATGTTGGAAAGACTTTTGTCTCTTTAATTCCATGTAAGAGTTATAAGAATTAAGTGAAAAATCGAGTTGCTGAGGGCGTAGTAGTTAGTGCTCAGTAAATTGGATGCACATTCAATGTGTGAAAAACATTTAAATTCACATTGTATTGTGGAAAAACACTGCTCTCTATATCTCCTGTCTGCCTTCTTCCCAGAAGTGCTCACTTCTATTTAAACTTGTATTTATATCTGTTAACTGAACTGCAGTTAGAGGAAAAAGAAATATCCCAGATATTCTTTCAGGTATAAAGCAAAACACCTCTATAAAAAAATGTTTAATAACAAGGAAAATTTAACCAGTTTAAAAGTTGTTCTAGTCCCTAAACATTTATACTGAGTTTTAATATGTCATCCTACTGTCTGACAGCAAGCTCCACGGACCTTCTGGACTGAAGCTTTGCACTTCAACTTCCTTCAGTTTGCAGTATTTGTCTCATTTGAATTACTGACGAATCATTATTCTAATGCATTTTGAACTATGAAAGAATGAGCTTAATGCAAATATCCCCCGTAATGCTTATTTTCCATTATAGAGAGATATATAGTGAAGGAGAAAGTCAGTTGGCTTTACTCTGGCATCAGTGAGAATCTGTGTAGTTTAACAGTGGATGGGCGTCCATACTGGCCAGGACAACAACTATTTTTTGTTAATCTGTCTGTTATACTTCTCTAGCAGATTGTTTTCATCTCTGCAAAATTTTGGAAGGGCACCATATTCTAAAAATAAACGTCCTGTAATATTTTCATTTCTAAAAGACAAGTACCGTCACATATCACCAAAAAAATAAAAAATAAAAAATACCTCTAAACGATTCCAAGCTTCCATTTGGTTACTCTAGCTTTTTCTAAATAAAGAATATAGCTTTTTCTAAATAAAGAATATACATAAAACACAGATTTGTGGATGTTTCTTCATTTTCATTAAACAATAAAAACGTGACCCATTGCATGTACTGACTTCTACTGTCACAAATTGCAATCACATCTTGAAGCTAGAAAGTTTAGTTCCTACAATTATTTGTGAGACTAACATACTCTAGTATTTTACATTTGGAAAGTATTTATTTGGCAAGGAAGAACAGATTTTTCTCCCCTCTAAACAAAAATGCCAGTCTCAATTAGGCCTTACCTTGTATCTTAAATTAATAGCAATATCGCTTCCAAATAAGTGAAAAATACTATTTATTGTACACAGTTTACGTGTTTGGACTAGAAATAAACTACCAGAGATCTGAATTCTGCATTTCTTCAAGTTTGTGGAGATTTTTTGAAGTGTCTGCTTACACAGACTTAATGAAAACTGACAGAGTTTGGGAAGTTTGCCATTGATAACAGACGTGATGATGAGGAAAAGCTCAGAAAAAAAAACCTAAAAGTGATGTTTATCAGGTGAATTCCTAAAGGAGAAGGGACAAACTCCAGCTAAAGACTTTTTCAACAAGTAGCTAGCCATAAAGCTGAGTAACTAAGCAGAGAACACGACAGCCAGTAAGGATTGGACAAATAATCACTGAAAATCAAAGAAGGATCTTCACTACTTATTCCCTGACAAATTTTTCAGTAGATGGTTCAACTTTATCCTGATGTTGTCAGCATTTGGCCCACAAAGTTTTAATCATTCCTGGAAAAATATATACCATTACTAACTTAATCTTCATACCATTTTGAAAAGAATAGGATTTCTCACTAATGAATGTCTTACAGTACAAATTTAGTTAAAATACTTTTACAGTTTTAGTTTGATCACACGTTTTAGGCTAGTTATCTAAATGATCTTCATTTTCTGACTTTTCCCCAATTCTCTCACCTTCTCTCTTGCTACTACTTGAACCTTGGGCCAGCTCTAACCAAATGTAACAACTGAAAACACTTTTTAGCTCCTGTAAGCTTAACTAAAACAAAAATCTGAGAAGACAGATGGCAGAAATCTCAAGAACAAGAAAAGCCGAGTTGAACCACACTACGAGTAAATTCTTTGAGGAGACCACATATGATACCCATATGGTATATCCGGTTTCAAGACTTACACTGCTCACAGTATTTTCTTTAAACTGCTTGTAACTTAAACTAAAGCAGAAATGTGAGTGGCTGATAGCGTATGAAGGGAAAGACAGCACAGATCAGACTCTCATAGCATAAGTGCTAAATGAGGCACGAGGGAAATGATGAATATTATTCCTTCACCAAAATATTCTGCTTGGAAAAAGCGGTGTCTTAGAGGACACAACTGTGTCACATTGATACTTGAATGGTCCTGCAAGTGACTTTGCTTCTAGTCTGTTTTCCTCCTTTTTTCCAGACTGACTATAGTAAGTACCAAGCTCTCTGATAGCCCAGAAAAAAAGGTCAAATGCTAAATACACTCCCTCCCCACCTTCCTTCACCAAGTGCCCTTTCAAGGGAAATTCTTCTTAACAACAAACATTACAAAACAAACATCTTTTCCACACAATCAAACAAACAAAACCCCCATTCAATTAATGTGCCTTGGGAGGACCATAGGTAACTATGACAATGTTTGTACTTTGACTGTATTAGCTGGCATATTTCATTGGCTGAAGAAACTTGTGTGAAGTGAGTTTAGACATTTCTGAATACATTTATGATAGCTGGCAGAACTTTTCCCACTGAAATTCTATCATTCCTATCCACAGAGGAATAATCAAAGACAAGTGGTGGTTATTTCTTCATATCAAATGCATAATACTTTTTAAAGAGACAAAAGAAAAAGTAATCAATTTTGTAAGAAAAATCTGCCCTGGAAAGATATGTATTTCTCTACAGCTAGTTGTACTTTTTTCTTTTCCCTCTAGTCCATTTGATACTCATGACCTGGGTGTTTACTTGATACCTTGATCTACTCTGATATTCTGAAAAAATGTCAGGATTTCTTTTGGAGCTACGGCACAATGACAGCTTCATCAGTCTTCTCCAATTTCCCCAGTATTTTTCTCCAGGGCTCTTGCTCAGAATTATAGCTGTCAAGAAACTAACCTGGAGAGCAGAAAGCAGCATGGGTTTTGTTTCCGGTTTAAAGAAAAAAAACATCTTGGCTCCTCTCCTACTTAGATCACATCACCATCATTTCAAAACCTGAAATCCCTATTAATGCCATCTCTGTTTGATTCAAGTTACACAAAAGTAATTTCAGAGATCTGAGCAGGGATCACCCCTGTACCCAGAAGGAAGCGTCTCTATCCAGTTTTGATTTGCACTGAAGTGGAGCTATTCCATCTCTGCTCTGCAGTCACCTTTATGTTTCAGAGTTCGGTATCAAAACCTATGCTAAACAATGCAGAAAAAGAAACCTCACAATCTCATGAATCAGAGAACATTAAATGGGTTACGAAGACATGAATAATTTCTTTGGAATTTATTAAGAAAATTCAGTGCTTTATTGCATACCTTTTCCGGTAATATTCTCCAAATCAGAGGTTGTTCTCCCGTTTTCTTTAGAATACTGTTTTGAGCATAGGAACACAGCAAAGAATACCTTTTCCTCCGCTATCAGACATTGGTTTTCACTTTCTCCACCAGGATATACAGGCTTGGAAATGCATTTAATGCTTGCTCCAAAAAGGACAAGTCAATAGTATCTGAGGAAAGAAGAATTTTGCTGTCTCCAGACCTTCTTTGCAACCACACAATCCAAGTCTTACAGGCAACAGTTCTAACCATGAGTAACAAATATAATTTAGATTAACGAAGGATAGCAAAATATGCATCAACAGGTAAGGCTTCATTTATTTGTTGAACAAGTCAATACTGTCCACATGCTAAATTACCATATCTAGTCTTTTCTCCCATGTGTAAACAGGCAGAATATTTCTTTTTTTCTCCTCACTCATATGAGCTTATAGCAATGAAAAAAATATATATATATATTCAGTCTCCAGTTACTCACTGCTGTGTTGTACCTGCTGGATTCCTGGGTTTTATTTTACTATCATCAGGTTAGATAGATATCAGGTGAGACAGGCATGGGCACTATCTTGTTTTGGTGTCATGTGCCTGCTAAGACTATCCCTCACAGGCTGCTGAGGTTAATTAACAGCAAGGTGCTACAGCAGATTAGTAATTATCTTAAATGTCTGATGCCTGTTTGCTGTGAATTTGCAATGACGTTATCCTCCCAGCTTCCAGAGACAGGTAAACAACCTGAACACAAATTGATTAGCGGGTGGGAAATGGCACCTGCTAGAATGAACAGATGAATGAGTTTTGTTTCCTTATATTAATCAGGTTAATGGCAGCCATTTTATATGCAGGATTTTCATTTTTTTTTATGTTTCTTTGATACTTTGTGTACGCTGCTTTGTGCAGTTCTTCTCTTGCCTAGATAGCAAGCAAGCAATAACCCAGAGGAACTATCATTCTTCAGGCTTTCAGTAAACCAATATGATATTGAATATGAACCTTTCTGTGCAAAGGCTCACCAAAAAAAAGATAGAAAAGCCTCTGAAGTGTATTTATAGCCAAGTTTACTGTGCAGGTAATCCAATTTGCTTATCTTCTGCTCTCTCGTTGCCCTTCATCACCCTGCTGAATGGCTTCCTGAGAAATCGTCTGTGTTTGACTGTGCTTAGATTATCTAAGGGCTTCCTTATAGAAGAAGCAAACATTGGCAACAACTGCCAGTGGTGTGAAAGTTACAAGGGCTTGAAAAGGAGCTCAAATAAGATAGGAGTCAGTATTTTAATTCTAGATAACGTTTCCTGGGTATGTTTTGAAAAGGACTTGCAGTAGGGCTTAGACTTTTTGGTGTTCACCTGCTTCATAGACAGTTATCAGTCTAAGAAACAGAAATGATCGCATCAGCTGAGCTTTCACACAGTATTTGTGTGACATAGGAGATTTCTTTATATTGTAAAAATAGCCTGAAATTCTGCATTTCAGAAGTATATTCAACAATTTAACAGTATATCTCTGAATGTGTAAACTTTCTCCCTATTTCTTGATCTCCTGGAAGTTTTGCTTGTACTGTAGCTACTGAACATAACTTGGGAAGTAGAAAAAAAACCTGTTGATGAACAGGACACAAAGTGACTCGCTCAAACAATGCAGAATTAAGACATGTATTTTGCAGCCTGCATAACAGTGATCTAAAATTAACATAGCGCTTATCTCATAGCTTTCTATTGGCATGAAATTTAGGAAAAAATAGGAAGACGTACTTCAAGGAATGTATAATAGTGAATGCAATTTGTATGCAAATTTATAGCGCATTTCTGCTTAAGGTAAGTGTGGCTTTTATCAGTTTTGCAGTGGAGGAAATATTATTCAAATTAGAGTTATGTGTGGTACAGTTGGCTTTCCAGGCGTACTCAGTCTATTCTGCAGACAAGTAATGAAAAGCAAGGGCCATGACCTCACCCATGCTTTGGAACTTTCTGACATATTTTAAGATGTTTTGCACTCTGAGGTTAGGAAATAGTAGATTCTAATGCTGTTAAATGTGCTGACTTTCTCCTGTTGCCAAGTTGGAGTGAAGATAAACCTTTTTCTGCAGGCAATTTTCCCCCAGCATTTCCCTTAATGCACCTTTTTACCTGGTTTTCATTTTGTAACTTAAGAAAAATGTAACTTATCATACCTGTTTTGATAGTCAGGAGACTCAAATGTAATCACATAAAAAGGAAGGAATTGTTTTTACATTCATCTTTAGTTACACCATGTAATATATAGCCAATTGTGTGTGCATATATATATTGGTATAAACAGTACATAGCTGAAGAATCAGCTCAGTTGCGCTAATAGTATACCAATTTCTTCATAATTAGGATTTCTTCTTTAACTGGGAGTATAATGAACTTGCTTGAACAGAAAATGACTGGATCCCTATGCAAATGGTCCACAGGCAGAACTTTCAGTGATTTTCTTGTTTATTCAAGCATAATCAACTCTGAATATGTGTGTGTGTGTATGTATGTATTTTTTAACTAATGTGATATATGTTCTTTACCTGACATAGGATTAGGAAGGGGAGGGTTGTATTTGGTCTGCATATACATCTGACATGAGCAGTGTCCTAGGTTTTTTGTTTTGTTGTTGTTTATAAAGAAGTACATATATATACATATAACTTCTAGGATTCAGTACTGCTGCCAACACAACGAAGGGCCAAAGTTCTTTTGTATAAACCTGATCTTGCACTGTTTGAACACAGTTTTGATTGCTAGTAGAAAGGTTTTTCTTGTCATTTCCTTTTTATTAGCTCTAATTGTAGATCTAAGTAACTGAGCAACTTTCATTTCGGCAGTTGTACACATTTTCAGAGACTTTTATAGCATAACATTACGTATTATGTAGTGCTTTCAACATCTTCAGGTGAAGATCCAGAGACCTTTACTCCTCAGCGGTCACTTTTTATTACACTGAGGACAATTCTCCTGCTTGCTCCATTAGTCCGCAGTTGAACACAGCTCTGAAAAACAGCCTCATTACATAACATATGTTGCAGGACAGAAACTCAGTTAAAATGGGAATACATGTTCCGCAATATATTTTATGACCCAGTTAGTAAACAAATGCTAAAACAATGTGATAGAACACTAGTAGTCAATTCATTGTGTTTGCTGTGGTCTTAAATCAGATTTGGTCTTAAAGGTCAGCTTCCTATGTATAGTTTTCAATCAGCTCTCTCTCCTAGCTCTCAGAATTAATTAGTATTTTACCCAGTAAGCTCCATTAAAAACCCACTGCAATTGAGTCTGTCCATTTTCAAACCCTTTGGATTATTCTGAATATGTGAAAGCTTGATTATTTTCTTCCTCACATCTCTATTCCTTCTTCCTTTCTCATAAGTTACTATGTGCCATGAATTAAAAAGGAGGAAAAGTCTGCCACTATTGCCTTTTCTTCTCTGAGCAGGAGTAGCCTTGCACAGAAGACTTGCTGTTTAGTATTTGAATGCAAGCCAAGTTATATAGAGGAAAAAAATAATCTACTTAGATAAAATAATGTAGAGAGTTCTTATTCTTTTCTACATGTACACTCTGTTTCAAGGGGGGAACGCATGTTTTTCAGACTCACGTTTCTGACAGAAGCCTATGGTTTTTGTTATTATCAGAATGCTTCTACTTCTGCTCATGCCAGATCTTCCTTCAGTGCCGCTGTCTGGAAGATCCTATTTGTTTCATATAACAAGCTAGTTTGAAAAGGCCTTGTCCATTCTTGAGGATCAATATGAACTACTTGGATCTTTCCAGAATTTTTTATGAAGTGTTCCTAACCAAAGGCATCAAAGCACCTTTAATTTAAACTGCTGACTTGCCACTGTGGTTGGTTTTACTCTGGAATTTTTCCTTTTTTCTAACAAAAATATTTTTGCAGCAAAGTAAATCTACTCTTTCTGACAACAGCTGTTTAAACTTGTGATTCTGTGCACTTTGTGTCTGTTTTGCTGTACTTCAGTTAAATCTTTAAAGTTTCTTTTGGAATGAATACATGGACCTAAGCACTGTTTCTGACTGCTATTGATAGCAACTTTTTTCAGACTTGAATCTTTAAAGCCTTTCTGTTTCTCATGTTCCCTTTCCCCCTATTATTATTTTTATAATGCTTTAATCTTTGCCATATGAGAAAACTAAACAGGCAAAGGAACTCTGTTCTGCTGCTCATATGCTGAACACATACAGTCTTTATGCATTATGACTGGGGACATAAAATCCAGCTGGTGTTGATTTCAATAAGGAGACATTAATCAAACATCCTTCCTTTTTAATAAAACTGCAAAAGATTGCTCCCAATTGCATTGACACTGAAGATGTCTCCAAAACAATGGAACTGTAATATGAAAGCAAAAATAGCTGTGCTTTTATGAATGCATTTTTCAAATGCACAAACTCTTAATCAAATGTTCCTTGGCATTGTGTAGCACAGCAAGATTCAAGAGAAAGATGTGCAGTGGTATGTGATGCATGCTGATAGAAACTCTCACAGAAAAGTACATAGTGCTCTAAATAAGGTTTGGTTTCACCTACACTAGTATTAATTCTTGTTAAAATCATATCAGCCTACATTGTTTCTACTCTCTGTTCTCTTAAGATCACAATTTCAAGAACTCAGAGCTGGTTAAAGGGTAGTGGCAGAGGAGGGGCTTTGGGAAACAGGAAACAGCAGGGTACAGGCTAAGTGATATTTTGTACCTTTTCAGTATTGGATTCTGAGACCTAGAATATAAAAACAATGCTAAATAATTGTTTGGATGTGGCATAAAAAGAAAGGTCAGTACAGGGAGAACTATCAAGAACAGGCACTTTACTTAACTGTGATTGGCTAATGTTCCTATCTCATTGTTTTTAAATGTATGGATTAATGATGGACAGAGAGGGAAACATCAATTTTGCTGCTGAGTCTCTAGTAAGTTCTGTTGGTCAATAGTCAATGCACAACCCATAAGTAAATCATGTCCCACAGCTTGAAAATCCAGTTGGTTTCATTGTCACTTCCCTTCTTTGAGTCATCTGCTACTTCAGTTATCATTTCCCCATTCTCTTCCTATCAGTTATCTCTTTTTTCCAGTCTCTTTATTGCCCTGTCCAATTTTTCATACACATTTTCATGAGAATTTCTTTCTTTCTGTACACCTTTAGCTTGGGGTTACATGGAGCTTGTAGACTCCGTTTATTGCTAGGAGCATGGTTTCGGTCTTTTGCTTTCATTTTTTTCTTCACCAGCTGTGAAGAAAGGCAAGAGGTTTCCTTTATGCTATCTGCTCGTATACAGTATAAACAGTTTCAGATTCCAGCAATGCAATCAAACACAGTAATAAGCAGCTGAAAGGAAAGGATGTTGATTTACTTCCTGCTTCTAGTTAAACAAGACCAAGGGTTTTTTTTGTATTTTTGCTTATTGGTTCCCAGATCTCCATGTACATAGGTCATTCTGAAAGTATTGCCTCCTTTTTATTTCCACAGAAACTGCAATAGCTACAAAGAACACAGTAATACTATTTGATAGAGCAGATTCTCAGCTACAAAACACTGTTTTCCAACACATGCATCATCGTTTTTGCCAGTGATGATCAAGAGCCTGCATGCCATACTCACAAACATCTGCAACAGAGGTGAACTGCTGTTGCCACTGCTGAAACGCAGCACCCACCACCTCTCTGTGCTCACATCCATTGTTTGGTCTCTGTCAAAGTTCAATAAGTGTTGATGAATGTCAATGAATGCCACTTTTTCTGCATGGAGGAATTCAATGACACACCTTTGCTTCATCCACACTTCCATGTCAGATGCCATTTGGTCAGACTGCCCCTTTGCTGCCATCTGTCACACAGCAATAAAATGTCATGATGTAAGGGGATAGCCAGGTCATGGGCTGAACCAGTGACTGAGCATCTGGTGAAGGGCAGCGGCTGGTCTGGGGAGCACAGGCAAATTGTTTACAGCTGTGTGCCTCTCCCCCCCACATGACCAGAAGGGGTGGACCCAGGGTGGGGCTGCTTGGGGCCTGTTTAAGAGCCAGCTACTGAGTGCAGTGCATGTTTTGTGGGAACTGGCTGCTCCTTGGGGGAGTGTTATTGTCTCAGCGGGGAATCACTGTTACCTGAGTCCACAACTTCTGTCTTTTGTTATTCCTGTTTATGACTATTAAACCCTCAAACACTTTACTTGGGATCACTAGAAATTTATCTGAAGCAGTCTCACTGCTTCATTTGTACAACAAATGGAATATTGGTGGGAAGGTTCAACCTCTTTTCCCGTACCACCAACATCAGCCTCTGATGTCATTGGCCAAAAGAAAATGAGGCATTACTTTCAGAGCAGTCCTTCCATTTAGAAAGTTTTGTTCTTTATCTCTTTTTTCAACTCGAAGTAATTCATTTTTAAGTACCTCCATGTGTTAATTTTTAAGTTAATCCCTTGAAGTAAATCATGCTCTATTTCTATAGAACTATGAGATAACGTACCTGAAATGCTTATTTTTTTTCTTTATGAAATGTTTTTTCAGTTTCCTGGTAGACCTGAGAGCTGCTTTGAACTCAGACTAGATTGATGTGAGTTTGGTCTGAGAAAGAAGTATAAAACTTAGCCCCCAGACTCATAGTGCTTTGCAATTTCTGGTTTGTTTGTTTGTTTGTTTTTAGTGACAGTATGGGCTCACTGGATTTTATCTTATTAAGTTCCTAAAGAATGTTCTAATTTGTTTTGAAATTAAAATGTATTGAATATAATCATGCCATGAATTCTTTAAAATAAACATAACTTATTTGGAGTGAACACTGAGAAAGTGATTTTTAAAGATGCAACAAGTAAACAAATACTCAGAAATGTCAAGGAAGAGAACAAAGGCAGAAGTCAGAATGCAAGTGCTGCCTGCTTCATGGTTCTAAACCTCAATATACCTAAGTCTTTTGAGTCCTTTTTGTTTGAATAGAGCCAATTTTGTCTTTGACATTGAAACTCATAACAAGAAATATTTCATTTGTATTTCAGTCAGAGAAGCAAAGCCTGAATTCCTTGAGCCAAATTGACCATAGGGTGATATGATGAAGAGGATATTGCCAAAAACAGTTATTTTCTTTGTGAATGAGATAAATGAAGATCCCATTCTAAGATTGCTGTCAACATACAGCTCATTGAAGAGCTCCTGCAATCTTCTGTGCCTCTTCCCCAGACTCTCCCAGTTGCAGTTCTCCTTAGTTGTCCTCTCCAATTACTTTTAAAATCCTACCCTCAAACAGGTAAGTGAAAAAGCAAAAATGAACCCTGTATTTCTAGGTTTCTCTTCAACACAGATAATTTCTAAATTAACTTATACAGAGACCTCACAAACAGCTCAGCTAACATAATTAAAAGAGAGGAAACAAGAATCTAAGGGTGAAGCAGGAAAGTTATCCTTGAAAAGGTTTGTGCAATCAAATTATTAAAGAAATCGCATCTTTAACATTTCTTGCAAATAATTTCAATTACAGCCACGGAGCCTCTACAGAGGGATTTTTACTTCAGTATTCTTTCAGTTCCAACATTAATATATTAAAAATGTATCCATGTGGTATCCATTTTGGCATTATTTGCTGTATCTAATCCCAAGTGTGCAATACTTCTAGCTAAGGAGCAGTACTGATTAAGGGCAGATATTTGCTGTAACCATGCAGTTGGCATTCAGCTCTTAACACATTTAATCTGTGCTTTGTTTACTTTGTGCTATGTTGGTTTTGGTTTTCAAGTAGTTGTAGTACTTTTGCGTTGCAGGTCTTTTGTTTGTTTGTTTTTTTATAAAAGTCTCCATTTTGTGCCCTTCAGACACATAGAAAGTGGGAGCTCTTTTTTTTT
>WBMW01000467.1:44244-103959 GCA_013396635.1 Penelope pileata
CCCTTCAGACCAATAGAAAGTGGGGGGTCTTTTTTTTTTTTTTTTTTTTTTAGTGACTTGTGCAAGTAGAGAATAAAAGGAGGCCTGATTGTCCAGAGGATACTTGAGGGTGTAAATGAACAGGACATTGACTTTGGACAAAACTGATATTTTCAGAATGGAGGAAGTGGGTTGACAGGTTAAACTTAAGAACTGTTTGAGCTCTTTCATTGCATGATTGTAAAGTCTGTCGCATCTATCATTTGTCACATCTAGTCCCATCTATCACTTTATCTCAGGCATGACTTTAAGCACATGCTACTTTTTGTTGGTTTTTTTTGTTTGTTTTTTACAGTAAATTTAGAAGTGGGTGTGTGAATCTCTAATTCGAAGAAGTAGGTACTGAGTGTCAGCTCTCTTTGTATCTATTATTTATCTGATCATGCATGAGACAGTTCGGTGCCATGATCTTCTCCCAGGGATTACTTCTATGAAATGTTGCATGCTTTAAGTGCTGTTTTTCTTGTGTTTCTTGAATATTCTCAAACTCTAAGGAAAAGTTAGTTGAGGGTCATTCATGCTTAGAAGTTAGTTCCATTTTGTGTTGTGCAAGCACGAGATGGCAGGAGTGAAGAGGTGGGAGGGAGAGACAGGGACACAAACCCAAATTAACAAGTGGTAGAAGAAGGCGCTAACAAAAAAGAGGAAAGGAGAGTTGATATCTAATGCGTTCTACTAGAAGCATAGAGAAAAAAGTAGAAAACAATCTGTGATAATTTTAAAAAGTGGGCAGCAACAAACTGAAGGGAAAAGACATAGAACTGATTTCAGATACAAACAATCAATAAAATTAATTTTTAAATAGAATTAGAGAAAACACAGAAAAGTAAATGGTAAAGAATGATTGAGAAATATTTGAAGCTGGAGACAGAAACAGAGATATGATTAAAAAAACCATCTAGGAACAAGCATTAAGAAAATACCCTTTTCGGAAAGTTAATTTTAATCTAGGGACACTGGTGAATGAGTATATTACTTTATTTTTGTTAAGCTATGAAAGAGAGATTGCAGTGGGAGAGTTAGAAGGCTTTTTTAGGGGGCGTTATTTGCATTGTGTGGCTAATAATGGTCCTATACTAATGTAAAATTATGTGCCACATTGGATTGTTACTTCTTCTTGAATATGAAAAACTTAGGCATTCTAAGTGTCAAAAGTTGAAAGGCTCGGAAAGGATGTCTTCCTTCAGGGTGAGCTAAGGAAATTACAATATTACATGAAAAAAATGATAGGTTTAGGAAGATTAGTTATGGTTCTTTGTGTTCTCTTAGCCATTAAAAGAAAAATTACTTCTGAAATATATATTTTTTTAAGTAGCGAAGGAGTCATCCTTCCATTTCTTGCAAGCAGAAAGGTTTACAGGCTCTAGAGAGTTTATGGGCAATGGAACAGAAGGATCTAGATGACTCAGAAGGGAATAAGATGATTGGAAGAAATACTGTGAAAGCAAAAATCTCATGTAGCAGTATGTTGGGCTTCAAGGAATTCTTAGAAATAAACAATGGCTGGATTATCACAACATAAGAAGTTGTTGGTTCATGCAAGAGGCAATAATAGGAACTTGTGAGGTTATTTGCAATATAAGTTTATTTGCTGGTAATACAAGAAAATGTACTTGTTCAAAACTTAATTTAGTAGGAAGACTGAAAATTACAAAAGACTCAGCAATAAATGAAAAATATCGTCTTTAGGACTGTGAACTCATGTTGCATCTAACTCAACCAGTAGGGACAGTAAAGGATGTCCCTCCTGTTACTGAAATATGAACCATCATGGCAGAGAGGAAGGAGGAGACTCACCTAAAGCCACAAAACTGCAACAACGCATCCAAAAGTTAGGGGAGAAAATGCACAGGAGTGCAAATTAGAGAGTGGGACGGCTCTACTCCAGAAAGAGAATGGAAAATCAATAGAAGAAAATAGGGCCAAGGAAAAGACAATTGTAAGGTGTAAAGAAAACTATTTGGTATTTGTTTTGGGAGAAGGGAAGACAATGCTAAAATAGAAAAGAAATAATTCAGAAAGAAAAATTAAATGCCAAATTTCAGATATCTGTGTATATATTCCATGTATGGTCTCTAGGAAAACTTCACACTGACTTTGAGATTCGTAAGGAATACACACAATGAGTTTTTCTCTCTAAAATGTACTTATGTTGTCATCATCTTGACTCGGGGTATTTATACTTTTTCCCTTTTCTAATTTTGAAGGTGATGCTGATTATTAGGCAGGGAATAAAGAAAGGAAGACAGTACTGAATTGTTCATTTTGTTTTCACAGCCGAAGTATGCCTTAGAAATGTTAAGTGACAGCTTGGAAATGAGATTGGTAGCAGATGTGAATTTTATTGTTCTTATGTTGTTGTTTTTTCAGTAACTTTCTTCCTGATCTTGTAACTGACACTTCAGTTGATTGAGATCTTTGGCTTGGTCAAATTTAGTGTATTGTTTCTTGCTTATTGACAAGGATGGAATGGGCTACCCAGATCTAGGTATCCAAATAACCAATGAATACCAAAAATTCACTCCAACCACGTGTGACAATCTTAAGAAAGATTGTGTGCTTGTTGCTCAGCTGTAAGGATCAGTTTGGGAGCTGATACCAGAAGGTATTAGGATACAAAATGGAAATTTATTTGCTAGGTAGTAACTAGCAGGAAAAAGAAAGTTGGAGAAATAGCTTATTATAGGAAATAAATGACTGATAAATCATTACTAATGTTGTCATAAAAATCCAGGTTAATCAAAAGCAATTTTTTTCTGTCTTCCCTGCATGAAGTGAGGCTGCAAGACACCCAAAGCAAGTTATCTGTCTATTTTGGTACAGTTGCATCTTCTCTGGTGCAGCTATACTGTACTGCTAAGTTTTGCCCCACAATGTACTGCATTAGCATTGTTCTGTGAACTGTATGCTCCTTATTCAAACAAGCACCTATGACTTTTTTGAGTAATATAATAACAACATCAACCAGCATGAACTAGAACAGTTATTACTTTCAAAGGGATGCTTAGGCTCCATTTTGAAATGTGCTTAATGTTGAATATTCACTAGGGGGATGTAGGAGTTCTGGATGATGTTAGAGTTCATCTTGAACAAGCTTTTATCAAACTATTAAAATGCTGCTTCATCAATAACAATTTAAGTTTCAAGGAAAGTATTGCACTCCATATAATTACATGTACATGTAAAATGGCATCTTTTGGCAGCTCACTAAGGGCTTTTACCTTACTGATTTCATATTAGTTTTAAGGAACAGCTATTCTTAGTCATGCATATGGTCCAAATTCTGGGAAATGTTTATTCCTTTAACTTATTATGCTTTTGCAAAGGAAGATGATGTAGAACGTTGTTATGAACAGAATTCTAACTGCAATTCTGTTAGGTCAAGCCAGTTTTTACCTCACCCTCTGTGGTAAGTGGACAGCTTTGACCAAGAGACTACAATAAAAGTAATTAAAATCAGATATATAGGACTGCTGAAGGCATGAGTGCAAAAGACCAAGACTGAGTTCTTAAGACTGTCAAGTACAAGACAGACAATATACTTAAGAGAGTTCAAGCTGGTATCAGTCATAAGTGGATTTTTATGCATGTTTTAATGTACTACAGATTGTATATGTTCTTTG
The DNA here is from genome assembly GCA_013396635.1 of Penelope pileata. NCBI lineage: Eukaryota > Metazoa > Chordata > Aves > Galliformes > Cracidae > Penelope > Penelope pileata. The sequence goes on from WBMW01000467.1 coordinate 47,907, forward strand.
CACTTGATACTTTATTTTTTGCAACACAGTACTGCATTTTAAATGAGTTGAATTTCTTCTGCAGTATCAAAGTACACATACAAGCCATCTGTAGGCTGAGCAGTTTCCCATTCAAAAGCAGAAAAGGGATTAATATCCTTCAAAGTACAAACTTGGTAATAATTAAGTAAGATATCTACCAAGATAATGGGGAAAACAAGTTTTAATTGTTTGGCAGAGAGTAACAGAAAACTCTCATGGTCTGGTAGCCATGGAAATAATGTGATCTTGTGTCCAATGAAAGTGCTTAGACTTACAAATATGTACATAAATCACAAGTATCAAATGTCAACTAAGACAATTTTATATTCTGTTCTAAGTCTTAATTGAAGAATAGTACCTCAGAAGCTTAGAGGAAAACATGAAAGTAAATTCAAATATCTGGACAAGTCTGTTCCAAGTCTCTATTTGTAACTGCTGAAAAGGATTCATTTCAGTTACAAGGTGATGCTCCATTCTCCTTGCTTGAAGGAGTCGGTTTATGTCTGCTCTGGAGAAGTCTGCACCAGAATCTAGCAATCATCAATACTCTAAAGTGATGCTTACTCCTATTGTTTTATCTAAAAACATAATTTAATTATCTGGCATTTATGGAGGATTCTTAAAGTCTGGGATGGAACATCCACTGGAAGAGATTAATGGCACTTACTGCTTTCTACACATAATTATTCCAGGACAGGGGATACATATAAAAAATATTTAGTGTTGAACTTAGGGCTCTCCAAAAGTAATGCCTCCTATTTCTTCCCATGGAAACTACAACAAAGAGCACAATAACACTCTTTGCTACTGCACATTCTCAGCTACAAAACACTGTTTTTCAACACATGCACCACCATATGTATTTTTGCTAGTGATGAACAAGAGCCTGCATGCTGCACTCGTAAACATCTGCATCAGAGGAGGTGACCTGCTGTTGCCACTGCTGAAATGCACCACCCACCACCTCTCTGTGCTCACATCCACTGTTTGGTCTCCATCAACATTCAGCAAGCATTAGTGAATGTCAATGGATGCAATTTTTTCCGCATGGAGGAATTTAATAACGCTCCTTTACACCACCTGCACTTCCATGTCAGACGCCATTTGTTCACACTGCCCCTCTGCTGCCATCTGTCGTGTGGCAACAAAATGAAATGAAATATTGGTGGGAAGGTTCATCCTCTACTGCCATACCACCACCTGCTTCTGATGTTGTGGGCCAATAGATTAAAAAATGAGGCATTACTTTCGGATCAGTTCTCATAGAAAGAAACACATTCGTATTTCTCTGGAAATTGGATAAGCAAAACACGTTTCATGAGTTTAGTACTATTAAAGACCCATGATGGAGACAAGCGGTTTTAAAAATGCACAGCAGACTGCAATGGATGAGAGTTCATTTCTGCAGAACACAAATAATGTAGATAATTAATTACACTCCAGACATCCCAGCTACAGTGTAGTTGTAATTGGATGTATATTTCCCCTGCTCCAGATTACAAAAGCATATTGTATAACATAGCTTTATTTCTTTTTCCAGTATTTGGTTCTTTGTTTTGATATTAACCCTGTGTTGTCTGCAGCTTTCTTGTCCTTCCAGCAGCATGACCAAATTTCTTCTTTCATAATTTTAGAGCTACTTGCTATATTCACAGAATAACTCAAAGGGTTGCAACATGCCTATTAAATGCATGGCTTCTCATCAAGATTGTGCTTTATATCTCTAAGACAATATATCTAATAAGTAAAATTTATCCTTAACCACAAATGCATCTACATCCCCATTTCTGCATCTTTCATTAAGTAGAATGAAATATTACACATGGAAAAGAAGCAAATGAAAATAGAGGGAAGACTGGGTTATGAAATGTGTGTATAAAATATTGATTTGGCTTTGATTAAAGGTCTCAAGAAGGTTTTCACTTTTGTTATGCCTTGCCTCGACTATTTTACTTAATAGCTATGAAGATTTTAGTTTCCAGTTTGACTGTTGATAGATCCTGTATCCTTTATGTCAAAGGACTAGAGATTCTTCCAGAGCTCCTAACATTTTATCTAAGAGAAACCCTAAAAGTAAAGGCTTTAACAGATGTTTTTAGGGGTTTTACTCTTGTATAAATATTTTATTAATATATTATACTATTCTATGAAATCCATAGGAAAACTCCTTGTGAGCTCTCAAATGAGAGCTGATGTGGAATTCTACTTTGGCTTAGGCAAACTTAAGTATACTTTTGTTGCATCTTCTCACATACTAGACAGCTTTGAAAACTGGCATCTGTGTGTAGCGTAGATGATAAGAGTAATGATTTCTTTTACTCTTTTAGAAGAAGCTAATTGCGTGGTTAGTTTTTAGGCCATCTTATTGTATGAGGTTTTTGTTGTGGAATAAAAACCTTTGATTATTTCAAATTTCTTAAATAGTCATTCTGCTACACTTAAGAATAAATAGCTCAAGAAAAAAAAGAAGTGATACAAAGTATTTTGCACTCCCATTCTTTGCAAAGAACACTTTTTTTGTATTAGTCCTTTGCTTTTACTGAAGATTCCCTATTGTGTCTTCATTCTAAGGTTTTGAGGAAAGAAAGTATCTCAAGACTGTTTTTTTCCCTTCTCTCTTGGCTTTCTTGTTGCAAGGTCTATAGTCAGCAATTGTCTGTGAGAAGTTGTGCATATGAAATTGCTTTCTGTTTTGTAAATATTTTGTAATGGTGGCTACAGGACCTTAAAGTTCCATAGCTTCATGGATACAGAGACTGATCCCCTTGAGGTGGAACTTCTATGAGAGGTGGCATAGAAGACCTTCCTCTTTAGATATATGACCAGTTGATATTGATTTCACACTAAGGTTTACAATGGTCAACAGTAAATCAGTCACCACCATCACCCACACTTCAGCATTATCAACACCCCGTTTTTCTGATTTGACATGATTTATTCTTCTCAGGCCCCAATGGAGTTTAACAACTCAATTGTTTAAAATGCTTGGATAAAATTGGGTAGCCTATGATGCCTACAGAACTTAATAGTTCATTCTGCACTTATTTTTTTCCAATAATCATGAAAAAATCATTATGTAACGGCAAAAGACACTATTGTGTGTATACATATTCAGCAGAAATTCTTTTTATAAACGGGAACATCAGAGGAATACAAGAAATCTTGTGATTTTGAGTCAGTAACCCTTCACATCTTTGAAGTGTGACTGAATTCCCAGTTAATCAAGCTAGATGAACTAGGTGTGTCTCATGTTCTTCCCTTTCTCCCAACCAGCTCTATATCAGATCTTCCAAGATATATGAGCTTCTGTCATATGTTCTCAACCAGTCATGTCTTTACAGTTTTTGGTCAACTATCAAACAAAAGTGAATATTCAGGTAACATGATGTTACAGGCAGTTCTGCCTGTAACAGGACCAACATCTGCTCTGATGAGCTGAGTAGCAGCTACCTTGTTACCCAGACAAGTATATAGAAGATAAGGTGACTTAGAATTTCCCTGGGTAGCCGGCCCTCTTGGCCTTTGCTGTCTCTGATCTGATATACAATGCAGTCACACTTCCCATGATGTATTTCCTTTAATTGATACACAGAGCTTTTTATCTCCTCCTACCATTCAGATCAACATGGGCATGCGATTTTTGTTTACAATTTATAAGTTGCCAGTTCTGGCAAAGAAACGAAAACTCGAAATGAGGATATATATTATACCACCACGACAACATTAAAAGGCCTACAAGTTAAATAAGAAACCAGGGGCAAAATTTTCTCTGGCAATTTTTCTTCACAAGAAAAATAAGAAGAAATGTGGTTGCTCTGCTTTCTTATTTATTGAATGTTACTTCAGGGTAATGTTTAGTTAGGTTCTGGTCTTTGTGAGGGGTGAGACGGTGCACAGCAGGGAGGTGAAACTTTTCAGGCTGCATAATTGGTACAATCCTTTAATCTTTGTTCCTTCTAGTAACCATTTTCTGGTAAATCAATGCAAGCGATTAATATTGACTCTTTGATCTTGGCCTAGGTACAGATCTAAATGAACATGGATTCCATTGCTTTTGCTCATCATGTATTATCTCCACTCAGTCATTACTGTTTACATGACTGACATTTACAAACTGATGAGGGCAATAAAACAAATCCATTAATGTAAGGAGCCAAGCTGCAAGTGTGTTTTTTATAAATGTGATTTTGATCTCTCTTGATGATTCTCTTCATTTTTTCTGTGTCTGTTTCTTTGCAACACTCAAGAATGATAGCCCCAGTAATGACATGATTTTGTCCACCTCAGGTTTTGGGGGACCTAGTCCACAGTGGAAATCACTGTTTTATTCTTCTTTCTCCTAAAGTTCTTACATGAAACACAGCATTTAAAAAATTAAGATCAAGAGATATTATTTCTATAATCCCAGTAATTTTGTTCTCTCTCTTCCTCTCATTTTTTCTCATTCATTCACATAGGTTGCCATATTTGATGGGACAAATGACAGGAGAAGAAAGAAATCACATCTTTTCTCTATTTTCTTCATGGAACGTGCACCAAATTTAAGTCGAAAATAGGTTTGCTCTCCATTCTTTTTGCTTAAACATTACAATACAGACTATGTTAAAAATAGCACAGAAATAAGAAATATGATGCTTCCCATATTGCATATACGGAATATTATTTTCTTGTTTATAAAATATCTCATTTGTTATGAAAAAAATTTGCATATAGAAAGAATTCTGAAATACGTCCTTTTCTGAGGCAATGTATTCTATGCTTCAAATAGTTTTTTAGCACTCAAAATAGTTTAAATTGTAAACAAAATTTTCTCTGACTTGATTAAACATACTTGCCTTAAAGATATACATATAACTTTTAACTATACCTATTACTTTTAACTTTCTCTGATTAAGAATCTGCCCTTCAGAAAGTACCCTTAACTATAGGTTTTAGTTGCTTTCTAAATCACCTTTGGAGAACTGAAGATATTGTATTTCTGTAGCCAAAACCTTTTCTGTTTGCCTACTGTGTTCTGCTTTGCTGTTGTGACTAAGCTACTGACCTTAATTACAGTTTCAGTTAAAAAAAATCTCCTGAAGCTTAACTTTGGTAAACACAAAACATGTGAAGGAGTTCGTAACTTCACAAATACTTGCACGTTTTTAGTAGGTAGATCAAGATTTTGATATTTCATCTAGTAACCTGACTGCGGCTGAACTTGTCGAATCATAATCAGTATATTTAAGAGACAGGTTTATGTGTTTGGCTACATACAACAAAAGCCAGAAATGAAGAAATGCCTAAGAAATTAATATACAAATTGCCTTGTTCCTCAAAAGTCATACACATAACACAGATAAGCAGCCTACATCCAGGCATGTCCAACCCACAGCCCATGGGCTACCTGCGGCTGAGCACAGCCCATACTGCAGCCCACCCGCTGCTGCTATGCCATCATGGCAGCGGCTCTTCCCCACCAAGCAGACCAGCCCAGCCTGGCACTCATTGCTCAGCAACAATATTAGCTCTATCTCAGCTGAAACTGGGACACAGGGAGGGCACAGTGCAGTGCTAACTCAAGTTATGCAAATAATTGTATGCATTTTGATACATTGGCTAAACACCGCCCTGTGAACAGAAAAATATGCAGCCTTGCTTTCTGTTTTGATAAAAGAATTTGAGAATAGGTTTCAAGATTGCCAAAGAAATCATAAATCTTTTGGTACGTTTGCAACTCCATTTACAATCAACTTAAATACATTACCTGCAAACTTTCAAATGGAACATGTAGAGTTGCAATCAGACATTCAACTCAAAGAAAAATTTGATCATGTCTCTCTACCAGATTTTAATAAGAACTCTCTTCCAGAGAAAAATACACTTCACAATCACATCTTATTCACGTCATTGCTTTTTGGCAGTACGTACATTTGTGAACAACTATTTTCAAGGATGAAGCACAGGAAGAGTAAAATTGCACCAAAAATCTGTGATGAGCATCTTGAGAACTCACTAAGAATTGCAACCACTTCCATCAAACCAGACGTTGATGCATTTCACAAAAAGGTCAGCTATCCCACTACTTCTATGCTTTCGTTGCTCCCTTTTTTCAATGTTTTAATAAAACATAAAATTATAAAAAAAAAAGTTTTGTTGCTTATATATATTAACTACATTATATATTTTATATACAGCCCAAGACAATTCCTCTTTGCTCAAAGCAGCCCACGCAAGCCAAAAGGTTGGACATCCATGGTTAACACAGTTAACAAATCAACCTTAAAATGGAGTAAAGTACTTTGGTTTTATTTCTCCAAAACATGACTCCAGGTAGTATTTACCTTTATTTTCTTCCATGCTTGTAGAGAATTCATAGAGTACCTTCTCATCCTTTCTGTCACTGGTTTCTACTGGTACAAGTGCATAAAGAGATGCATGCAACACTGCTGCCAGTCCCAACAAGATGCCAAGGAGTTGTGCAGAGGCAGAGCTGTCAAGAACAACAAAAAGCATTTTGCAGTTGTGCACTGACCACTCAGGGATCAGTTGTGAATGAAACAGATGCATTCTTCTCAGATTCACTAGGTATTTATTCAACTCAATATTTCAGTAAGGACAGGTTTATTAGTATTTTTCAGAAGAATGTTTAAGACTTTCCGTATGCTGAAAATAGATCTTGGCTATGTTGTTATTCAGGACATAATTCACAGACGTTCCCTTGAAAGGCTTTCCATTTTCCTTCGTTCATAGAATTTAATCTATTTATCTTTTGGAATTTAGCAGATATGACTCTACTGCAGCTGCAACTTTGTACACAAAGATCTTTTGCAACTGCTTTGTAGCCCTTTAGTTTGCTAGTACAACAACTCTGAAGGCGTGTAAGATGTTAGTGTTTGCTTCCTTTCTGCGGGAGAATTGAACTGATGGAAAATTTCAGAAGCCTTTTAATAATCTCTAGAGCAGATAAAAGCACTAATTTGCCTCATTTCCATGTACACATTTTGGAGGCTCTTTATTGAGGTTAGGAGTGAATGGAAAAGGCAGCCAGACTAATTAACTTTTTATATAATTCACATCTATGCTGGTAATTATCTAGGAGTTACTGATCTAAAAAGCTGCCTAGTGTTAGTTTTGATCCTTCATGTTTATTTTGTCATGATCACTCAGCTCTTAACTGTAAATTGCCACCACAAACTGTTTTCCATCTATAAAAAACAAAAATAAAACAAAACATCAAAACATCAAAACAAAATGCCCACTGCAAGGAAAACATCTTTGCTCTGATTTCAGTGATATCTTTCATCCTGCAAAATGGCCATTCTTGAGGTTTGGCTGTTGATTAACAGAAAGTGAAAGGCAACTTTCACCGTGGTGCAGTGCTGAGGAACAAATCAGGAATGGCAGCTGAACTCCTGCCTTCCCAATGCATGACGTGTCCCACCACTGCAGTGTCATGGCAGGAGGCCCCAGGATTAAAAGGTGCAGGGCAAACAGTTCCTTGCTCCCTACAAGAATTATGTTGTCCCTAGTTTGCATTTCTTGTGACTGTTGTAAACCTGCATTGATACAACGTTCTGGTGTTTCCAAAGCACATTTTGGCAGGGATTACAAACCACAGGGGGTATTAATCTGTACCACAAGCCTTACTCTGCATTGTGGATTAACCTAAGGCATGTACAAGTGTCTCCATTAACTTCTTTTCTCCAGCAACATTTCCTCGAGGAACTCTGAGCTACCAACTTGCATTTTTGCTTCCTCGCCTCATCACTTTCTCGGGGAAAGAGGGCAGAGCTTAATAACAACACGCCAGGGGGCGGGACGAGGTGCACACCTCTAAGTGCTGACATCCCTCACGCTGAGGTGCCCGTTCCCTCTGATCCCCCGGCCCGTCTCAACCCCGGGTGTCGGCACGCCCCTCGTTAGTCCGACCGTGACGCTTACAGCCAGGGATGGCGTCACCGAGGCCATTCTGTGACTTGACATTCGCGCTCTCCGCAACGGTCGCCTCGCGCCGCCGCCGCCTCCCCTCAAAGTCCCACCAACGGCCGCTCCGCGCGCACCGCCAACGGCCCCAACGGCCGCTCCTCGCGCTCCGCCAACTGCCCCAACGGTCGCTCCGCGCGCGCGGCTGCACCAGCGCCCGCTGCTGAGCGCTGCGCCCCTCAGCGCCGCCTCCTCTTCCTCCTCCTCCCCGCTCTCCTCCCTCCCAGCGGCCGGCTGGAGGCAGGGGGAGCCCGGGAGTAGCCCGGCAGCAGGCGGGGTCCCTCGCCCGCCTGCTCTGACGTCAGGAAACTTTCTGGGCGGCTGAAGCGGGAGCTGGGCGCCGGGCAGCGGCCGCCTCCATCCCCTCGCAGGTACGGGGCTGCGCGGCGAGGTCTCGGCGAGCGGGGCGGCTCTTTGCTCTGCCTCAGGGCACCAGGGGGTAGCGGGGGGGGAGCGCCTGTTGATCGCTTCAAACTTGGCCACAGAGCTGGGGCTGGGGCTGGCAGCGGGGAGCGGGGGAGCCCGGAGTGGAGGCTCACCTGTGGGAGGGCAGCGGCCGGGCTGCGGGCACATAGTTGCCCGCTAGTGAGGCGGCTGCCGCCGGCGCTGCTCGCGGGGCTTCNCCCCTCGGCGCCCTCTCGCCGCTGTTCTGCCGGGTCCGCCGCTGGCGGTCTGCCGTGCGAGGGCAGCGGGCGGCCCGGGGGGGTCGGGAACCAATGCCGAAGGGCTCGGGAAGTTGTGCGGTGCCGCTCGCTTCGTTTCGTCGCCGTTGGCACGTAGGAAAGGCGCTGAGAGTCACTCAGAGGCCCGTAAAGGTTAACTGCGTTCTTCCTACAAAGGCATTTACCCCTTCCAAGCAGTCGCGTTCCTTTTTTTCTTCCCTTTCCTTTCTTCTTTTCTTTTCTGAGCCTTCTCACTGCTATGGTTGAGATAAACTAACAGTTTAAGGCAGTCATTGCATTGCGAACTTGAATACCACGCAACTGTTCTTTTTTATTATTTATTTCAGTTGCATTACAGTTATAAGTTTTTAAAAGTCATGTTCATATCGAAATGACTAAAAGCACGCTCGAAAACGAATTAGACTGGAACATCTGCCGTGTGTGAAGGGGATTATGAAGGTGATTTGAATGTGTGTAGACAAATATTTTAACAAACACGTTTGGTCTACTCAGTATAAATATAAACAAACGTTCGTTTTTACGTTTTATGTGAATAACTATGAACTTGTGCTCTGATAAATACTTTTATCTGTTCTGTGGTTTTCTTCCCCCGTGTGTCAGCCTGCATTACAACTTGGTGTTACCTCCCCACCGTTAAGCCAACAAGTCATTAGCAGAAGCTCAGAAGCATGGCAATAACCAACATAATTCCTCCGAGAAGGAAAAAAAAATGTCTTGGAAGGTCAAGCTTCTGTTTTATGGCCATTTGAAAATGGACAGAAAAGTTTGTCTGCAATTATTGAGCTACTTGGTCGATTGTTACATGGGGGATAACCTGTGATCTTTGGAGGTTATCCACATGCACTCAGGGGAAGGAACAATGAAATAGTGGAAAAAATGCTGATATTTTTATGTGATTATTTGCCATATGCTTTTTGGCATGCGTTTTACTTTTTAAGTGTGCGGATGGGTTAGTATTATAGGCCCCCTTTATGGGCTTATATTTACCTGAAGAGGCTGAATAAACTCAGTGATCCATGGATTAAAAGGAATTATGGCACGGTTGAAGAATGCAAGGGAGCAATCGAGTCTGTGCCTTTAGTGGAGCTGCTGAGGCAGGGATATCAGTGCAAAGTGCTGGGAAGTAAGCAGAAGCGAGTAGGAATTAGGCTGCCTTAGCAGTGCGGATGACATTATTAAACATGATCTGGAGAGCACAGGGTGTGTCTTGGGAGTGACCAGTACAGAAATTAAAGTGATTCTGATGCCAAAAAAGAAGAAAATGCTAGACTGCAACAGTGACCTACTGGTACAAGGCTCTGTGTGAAACATTTTAAATCACATAGGAAAATGTGAAGTTGGTGCTGGATGGCCAAAATGAGGAAGATGTAGTTGGTAAGAGCAGATGATGAGACTGGCTGTTTGCACATGCTGATGGTTGGTACTGCCTTGTTAGGCTTTGACAACAGCCTGGTAATCTTTTTGAGGCTCAATGGTTGTTTTAGAGTTCAGAGACCTCTGAAGTCAGTCAGCATCTACTGCTGTACAAAATGTTCACCTGATGGGATGTTTCAGAATATCCTTTACAAACTCATTCAAGTAGTTTGTTAGTCCTTTGTGTTTAGACAATGCTACGTCTCATGGTTCAACAACAGCAGTGTGTGAATGGGTGTGTTCCTACAACACTTGTAAACATCACTGCATGCTCCTAAAGTCGTGAGTGAAAGACTTAGACAAAGAACTGGAGAGGTCAAATGCAATAAACTGGCATTTATGTTATAGAGTTAGTTCTTGTCTTGAGATAATCCCTCAAGAGCGTATTGCTTGAACTTGTCATAAGGAAATAATTAAAGCTGCAACATGAAATAATTAAAGGCCAACTTCAGCGTCCATTCCTTAGGACTAACGTAGCTCGAAAGAGAGTGAAATACAGACTAACTCATCCTTGAACTGTTGAGGTACCTAAGGTGACTTGTAGCAGGATACTCAGTATCCTCAGTTTTCTGAGGATACAAAGTAGTGCTGTGAGAGCCTGACAAGTCCAGGGCGTTCCCTTCCCAACAAACAGCCCATTTCTTAGGGCTTTGTCACCGTCTGAGAGTGGCTTAGGCTGCGTTTCAAGTTAATCAGCTCTTGAGACAAAACATCCTGAATTAATCATTTAATTGAACTGTTGCATAAGAATACTCTAATTGGGCACCAAGAAATATTTTTCCCATCCCCTTTTTAGCATTACTACAATCTGATTTTGAAAGGGATAAGCACCTTTACAGACTCAGATTGTATCCTGGATAAGAAGGAACAATGCTATCACTGTTACAACATGCAAAGTGCCCCTGTGCAGCTACCTAAGTGTTCTCTGCAATTCTCTTACCCTCAATGTATGAATTTTTTTTTCATTGAGAAATATTTGTTCATGTCCTTGTTTGTAAAAGAAGTCAGTCTCTTCTCGGTACCTGCTAACCCTCTGGTTTTTCCATGCAGTTAGTCTCACTAACCACCTGTCAGCGCTTCACTGCCCATGCCCCATGACTTCAGTGCTACATGAAATTCTTTCTAGTCTTAGATATGCAATTGTAGACCCTCTCTGTACCTTTTCATTTGCATGCTGAGGGCCCAGTCAGGTTGTTATCCTTTCCATTGGCACTGAAAGAACTCTGGAAATGATCTTAAACCTTAAAAATGCTTCCAACCTAGGCTGCAGCTCCACCCAGTCTAATAAGCAGAAGGTCACCTGAAATGTCTCATCTTGCCGTATGGTTTCAAAACCTGTTTGTTACGCTAAATTGAACATCAAGAGCGGGAGGTGATGTTACTACATAAATGTTATCCGGCTTTTTGGTAGAGAATTTGTCCAGCTGGAAACTCATCTTGAATTCCCAGGGAAGAGTTTACACTTTAATTCCTCTTCCCTTCTGCTGGTTTAAGCAGATGCTCTAATCACCAAGCTAAGAGGATACTCTGGATGATTATAATTTCCTCAGGTTGAAATAGCTTACTTTTTGGGGCTTTCATTGCATATTAGGCAAAGAAAGAATGTAGAGTTTTGCAGCTTAATGATACAGACACTTCTGTAGAAGAGCCATGACGTGAGTTTCCAACAAGCACATAAGCAGTAAGCTTTCACTGGAGCAGGAAGCAGAACTAAGGCTTCATAATGCCTGCAGTTTCATGCAGGTTACTTGATAAGGTGGCAAAGAAGCAGCAGAAAGCCCTTCAGAGTAAGAAACTGTTTCTCGAACTTCTGCAAAATTATTTTCTATCTTCAAAGGCATGCATTGAGAAATACTGTTTATTTTTTTTTCTTTTAATTCCTGAGCCTGACCTACTCAGCTTAGCAGTACTGTATGAGCCGCTCACTTTGTTGGTACTGTATATATTTTATACCAGACTCTGAGCATGCATATTCAAGTTTTGTTCTGAGAACAGAGCTGTTTTTTCCCATTTCCTGTATCTCTTGCAGTTAGGAAGATTCAGAAATATCTGAATAATGGTTTTCTGATGATTCTGTCAGTGATACCTGATCAACACCACTGTCGTGCATGAGTTTGTGCAAGTGCAGCCTGGTAAACAGTTCTGTTAGTGATGCACTTGTTGGAGCAGAGACTGCAGCTGGCTCCATCTTACTTTTTTCAGCTCTGAAACGAAGAACTTGCTATTTGTTTATTTTCTTACCAGAAATGCAGGATGACTCAGTACATACATAAATACAGTAAATAAGAATGCAGTAAAAACCGAATGCAGAACTGTAACCAATGGAAAGGCATTAGGCATTCTGATCATTGCTACGTTGCACAGTGATTCTGACCAGTGCAATTACAGAATACTTTTATTTTCAAAAGCATGTGACTTCTAAGGTGAATCTTCTGATGTTCAAAAGTGTCCAATGGCTGTTTCTAGCACTGTTGTTTTAGAGGGGCAGGGCATGTGGGTGTTCTGGTGTCTGACAGTAGCTGTGAATAGAGCCTGATCTCCAGGGTGCTTTGATTTACTCCTTATCTCTAAAATAACAGGAAAACTTTAAAACTGCATTCAATTTCCTGCATGTTATTTTTAGGTAAATTGAAATTGTATTTGAGGACTGCTGGATTCTCTGGAAGTGTTCAAGATCTTTAAAGTGATTCTCAGCCCCCCCTCCCCCCCAGTTCTCCTGGTCTCTTTCAGTTTTAATGGGGACAATCTTGAACAAAGGAAAAAAAAGCAGTAGCAACACCGTGTGGAAAACAGAACCCGGCATGCTGCCTGCTGTGCCATTTAACAGTTCATCTATTCTCAGTTTTGTCCTTTTAAATGAAGATCCTAGATCTTAAGTTCTTCCAAGGCAGGATGCCCCATTAGGAACTTAAACACTGTGTTTGAACTTTACAAGTGCTTTGGAATGCTCTAAAATTGTGGCAGTGAATGCAAAATCCAGCTGTGTTTCTACTAGATGTAAGGCAGCTGCTGCAGTGGGTGGGGGTGAGGCACCGCCCCTTCTCCTGTCCTTCCTGCAAGGCCCTGGGGAGCTGAGAGCCCCCAGGCAGGGCTGGGTGTTGCAGGCTCTGCCACCTCCCTTCCTGCACCTTCTGCAAGCAGCTCCTACTGCTGATGGCAATTTGTGATCTGCTGCCCTGTGGAACTGGATCTTTTCCTATCCATCATAACGTTATCGATGGTTTTTTTTGTTTTGTCGTATTGAGAGTTTGTATAGTTTTCTTTTTATATGGTTCTTTTAAAGAAGATCACTGGGAACATTTTTTTTCTTCATCTGTTGTGAAATCTTCTGGAAAGCAGATTCTTCTGGAAGACACTTCTTCTGGAAGTGAGGTAATGAGCCTAGATAAGGACTGTGTTCCCAATAAAAAATGATTTTTCCTGCAATCACATCTCAAAATGTAGTTTGGAAGAGCAGTCCCCTTTGCATGCCAATTGCATGAGGAGCTGTTTAGAACAGTTTGGTGTGTCCTCAAACCTATTTTCCTAATGTTTGTCCGGAGCATCTTTCCAACTGCCTTGGTGTGCAGATATGTGCTGTCTCTAATGCTTTCTTCCTCCATGCTGGTTTGGCAGTCATGTGCATTCAAAGATCCTGAGTCAGGTCCCATAACAAAAATCATAAAATGGGCTTAAAAACGCTACAGGCCTTTACTTCAGATTTTTGAATGTTTAGGTTTTTTTTTTTTTTTTTTTTTTTTTTTTTTTTTTTTTTACTTCTTCAAAGTTTTTTTTTTTCAGTTCCTTAGGTCTGAAACTTTTTTTAAATTAAAACAGAGTTGGGTTTTATTGTGTATTTGTTTTGTTTTTAATAAAGCTCAATTTCAGGTGAGGTCTTCAAGAAAAACATGTCTTGCTAGACTTGCACAGAAATCATGAATGATAGCACTGCTGTGTCTGCTGTACTCTGCTGACACAAGCTCCAGTCTTAAAGGAGGAAAGTATGTCAAAATATTTCACTGTCATTGCTGTGTTACATCTGAATACAAATAGTCCTCAGCTGATGGCTCTATCTGCTTGTACACGTGCTAAAATGAAGCAGATTCAATGCTAGAGATGAAAATATCAGCTGATAGTGTATATTTTTCTTCTGCTTCCCACCTTGTAGGGTGACAGCACAGGCACTGCCTTTACTTCTAAAGCAGCGGGAAGTCATGGTTACAACTAAGCAGGGTATGGTATGGTACACACAAGTGTGTGTATGATGACATGCACAAGTCATACCTCTTTTAGAGTGACTGCAGTTAAAATGATGTGGAAAAAGAACCCTGTTAAAACAATAACTAAGAGTGAGAGGTGAAGGGCATATGGTGCTGAACCTTTACTTGGATCAGAAAAGAGTAGTAGGGGACCACGTAGGCAGCAAAGTAGTTTTAGAGCCTAACCTCCTCCGTTGTGCCCCTTAATCTGTTTCACATGTGTAAGCTTTCAAGGGGTGTGTACTGTGGATTTGTAAACACAAAGGTCTTTAACATCTCAGTTTAGTATGATCTTGTTCTTGATTCGGGCGGCCCAAAAATTGTGGTACTACTTTTGTAAGCTGTATGTTGTATTAATATTCAATTTATCCTGTTGTGCAAATAGGCTTAGGATTGAAGAAATACTTTTTCAACAAATTCTGTTGCTGGAGCTGATACCAATTCTTTTATTTTTCTGTACCATACAGTAATTGCACTTAATTGTTTGCTTTTGCTATGTTTTTGTGGCGTGAAATGCAGTATGTCAACACTGCCAATGTGCAACATTAATATGTATAGTGCTCATGTTATTGAAAGAGAGTTTCCAGATCTCTCACCTAACTGGGTGAAACAGCTCACATGCAGCTGCCAGTGCAGTGCTTTTTACATATTTAGTAATGAAGTTTGTGTCTTTCTTTTTTTGTCTATAACATTGTTCTATCAAGTCTTCACACGTTTCTTGTGTACTGTGTTGTACTGGTAAGCTAAAAGGCAGTGCATGAGCAGGACTTTCATAGCTGGGAAAGCAGAACGTAAAGGAAGTAACATTCTCTTATGCAGTCACTTAAAAATGTTGGAATTCTCATTAAAGTGCTTGATATTCATATAATGCAGTGCAGCTCTCCTAACTTGAGACCGTTTCAGCTTTTCCAAGGCATTTTAGTGTTTCTGGAGTCCAGGACAACTCACCTACGTACATTCCAACTTGTAAAAAAGATTCTGCAGCCTCCCCTTGGCATGCAGCGATGGGGAGCTCTATTTCTGGCATAGTTCCCACAGGTACAACAGAGGACTTCTTGAGAAAGCAGCCAGGCTGCAGGAGGGCTCTGGGGAACTTCGTTGTTCCTAACTTCAGTTCTTTCCAATGCTGTTGTTTCCTATGTTGAAAAACAGAAGCTTCCATAAAGATCAGGGGACTAAGGCAATTTATTTTCTGTAAGCTACTTATATTCTTCCAGAGGTTGGAGGTAAATAACCTATTGAAAGGCTGGAAATCATGAGGGAAGGAAAATGGTGTGCTTCTGAATTAAGGTTGAAAATACACTTTACCCACTGATAGGTCAGTGCTGTAGGATATGCTTGAATGAGTGGATGTGAAAGGAAACAAACCAGAAGAAGTACAGAAGAAAGCAAATTAAACTTCAACATTTTGATAAATTGCCTTCTTATCTTGTCTCTGCAAAAAAGTGGGGCTTTGTGGGAGCAGATTCTGCTAGTTCAGAAGTTTTATCTACGTACATGACGCTTCTGGAAGTGCATGCAATACTGGGTTTCTTGTCAACCCTTCGTGTGGAAAATGAAGTTCTATTCTCTGAAAAGCACTTTGTTTTGTTTTAATGGGACTGTGTGTACCTTTTTAGTGGTTTTGACTGGGATGGCCTGAGGTAACTCATGGCTATGGACAGGGCAAATCTGCAGGCGTGGCAATTTCAGGTCAGACACAGAGTACATAGATGTAGTGATAATCTGTCAGGCAACTGAAGCACTATTGACAGCACTCTTGATAGTTTCTCTTGAAAGTTCTAGCATTTGTTTTTATACTGAATGGCAATGCAAAAATAGCTGCACAGGGAACATTGCTGCCACAAGGCAGTAGGATACCTGTATCAGAGTTGGCAGGGTAGTGCACTGTAATTTCAGTAATGACTTCAATGCATTGTGTTGTGAGTTCTGTATGTGTGCTTTGCAGTCCCGCCCAAATGCAGTACTGAGTGGCAGCTCATTACCTGCAGAAGCTGATGTAAAACTGCCACGCTGGTGGGATTTTCCCTTCTGTTCAGTTTTTGAGGGCAAAAGGAAAGAGGGGACAACTACCTACTGTTTCATGAATCTCTGCATTAAAGTAGATGACGAACGCTGCTTTATTTCTTGATTATTCAGACTGTTTTGTATGAATGTTTAGTATTTGCTGCTTTGCTTCCGATACAAATGATGCCCTTCAGTTTCTTTCATCTTCAAAATGCAAAATAATTTGTGCTGTAAATTCTAAAAATAGCCTTAGATTCCAAAAATATTGACATGCTTTAGTGAACAATTTGCAGGCTTATTTCAAAGGGTTTCTTTAAGTTTGTCTTTCCTAAACTGGAACTTAATTGGTTAAAAGACGTCTTAAGAGTAAATGTTATTGAACTACAAGAATACGTTTGCAAAATATCTCTTTACATGATTTTTGCTCCCATATTTCTTTTTGTTTTTTAATTCCCAGATTTTGTAAACAAAGCAGCAGTGTAATGTTAACTTGTAGCTCTCTAAATAAAGAAATAGATGCAACATCATCTGTTCACATATTTTATTCAAAGCCAGATGAAAAAAATGACAGAGTGCTGATAGAGATGAAATGTAGTATTGTGTGGAGAAGGGGAATAATTTTGAAGTGCTAATAGACAAGACCTGATGAAATGGAAAAGGTGTTAATCCTTGTGCTGGCTGAGGGGATCATTGAAAACAGAGCAGAAAGCTTCTTCCTGTGCAAGTTCTCTGACAACAGAGATTTTTTGGAAGCTTTAGATGTTTCATACACTCTGTGTATCCAGATCTCTGTGGTGGCGAGTGATTCTTTCGTTTTTAAGAATTTCTTAATCTGTGATGCTTCTTGCACGAACCCTCACCTCTTCCAAGATCCTGCTCATATTGAGGCAATCTGGATGCCTCAGATAGACCTATAGTTATCAGCTGGAGCAGTCAGCATCTAATCTCTGTACATCCATGAGCCATACTCTCAATTCATTCTTTACCATGTGACAGTGATTCTCTGTGAACTCTCTTCATATTCCACTTACGTACATCAACAAAATGACAAGCAAAATCTTAAATTCTAAAAAGTAAGATAAAATCCAAGTTAATTCTTTTGGCAATTCCCACGTACTCAGACAAACATCTTGATCCAAGTACTACAATCTCTAATTCTTACAATATCACAATAACTTTTTTATAGGGGTGAGACTGTTATACTCAGTTTCTAAGCGATTGGAAGCATGGGAGATGGGAGAGGAAGGACATGATTTATGATGAAAGTCCGAAGTTTAAATGTGATATCCTTAATTCTATTCCTTTTTGCTAACTATGGATGTCAGAATATAGTTTGTTTTACCTGTAATGTTTAGTGCCTTTTCCCTTCGCTTAACAACTGTTTCCGCAATATATTACAAAATTGCTGCAATTAGTGAATTATTTTTTTGACTTGGTCTGAAGAATTTCCCTGCTTGTCTTGTTCTTGGCTGGCATGTTTCTACGTGGATGTAATAAGCCTGATCTAAACTTCTGTGCCGTGCTCTCTAACCCAAGTGTTAGTGACCGAATGAGCACCAAGTTCTTTTCCTCTCTCTGTACCGTTGCATCCATCAGTCTGTGTGGAGATCAGGGAGAAGGATGTTTCCATCCACTGCTGAGGCCTTGGTTCTGCTCTGCTTATCAAAACTGAATTTTTTGTGTTAGTAAGAGTTCTTCCTTTTGCTTGCAGTGGAAGCAGGCAAGAAGGCAATTTGCTACTGTATTCTTACCCTTCCTTCCAAGTGTGAAGAAAAATACAGAACCAGGTCATATTATAATGATTTAAGGTTGTTGCCCTTTTTTATGTAGCATTTTTCTTACTATTCTTGGAAGATATACTGACTGTTTATAATTTTGCGGCTCATGAAGAATGCCTACATGAGATTTTTTTCCCCCTTCCCAGTCTGGAATTGTTTCCTCTGTAGCATTGTTAGGGTTGATTGGAATCTAGGAACTTTCTGAGTGAGTCAGAGAGAAAATAAACAAGAGCAGAGTGAGCAAAAGCAAAGGAATGCGGTAGATTCTTTTTTTGGTTTAAATGTAGTTTAAATCCTTTTAGCTCTGAAGTACAGGTATAGATTCCCTCCCTTCCATGCACACGTTCTGCTTCTTCGTTTGTCCCTTTGCTTATCTTGTCCTTGCATTCCCCAGAAAGTCACTGAGGACGGTGCTGTTGTGCCTTCTTCAGACAAATCTGTGGGTATACCTAGATATGCTTTTGAGAAAAGCCTGAAGGAAAAGTTTTCAGCTGTGACAAATCTGTTTTGTAAAATATACAGAGCAGTAAATATGCATATAGTCATAAACCTTAATGTTTCCACAGTAGTCCCGTAAGTGCTTCCCACTCAGTTACCTATGTTGTGACTATATATGCTTTTCAGTTTGAGACTGTAAGTTTTTTGACATTGTAACTAAGCAGTGATTAAAAAGTATGAAGAAATGGACCATAAAACAGATATTTAGTCAAGGATAGAGAAATGCCTACTTAAGCTTTATATATTTGAGTTCCCGTGTCACCGGCATATACGTATCTTCTCTAACCCTGAAATAATCTGTTGCTATTTAATTCAAATCAATTCCATTTGCTAAATCATCTGGAAGTTACTTTTGCTGAATAAAGTTCTTAGATTGCTTAGCCAAATGGCAGGGGAAAAAATGTCAAACTACAGAAGAATGTGCCCGTACGTTGAGGAACGTAATAAAATGCTAAAGGTCTCTGTTCTGGAAAAAAAACAATAGGTGGCTGACTAGAGAAAAATGCTTTGAATATTGTGAATTTGTTAAGGTGAATTTTGCCAGATATTCCTAAAAAGCATTTGGTTATGTTGTATTTAATGTGGTGTTTCCTGTGCTTACTGTGAGGCATGGATGTTTCTGGGTCATTTGATCATATTTCTTTATGGTCTAATTTTTTTTTCCCCAAACAGCAGTATCCTATTGTGCACTATGTTCAGCTGCTTTTTTGGAAGATAAGATACAAGTCCCAACCAGCGTTTGTTTAAGGTGGAATGAATGAAGTGTATTTTTCCTCCACTGGCAAGTTGCTTCTGAATCTTGCTGTGCCCTGATAGATACCTAAAACTTGCATTTAGCTATGTAGCAAGGAGCACTTCACACGGTAACATCTTACAGGAGATTTTCAATCCCAAATATATTTTTATAGCATGTCTGGATAAGGCAACTTATTACCTGTCCTCTCAGCCTCATACAGTGTGGACGGATGAGTGACAGAGAGAGAGGTCTCTGCTCTGTGCTAGATGATCTTGTCACTCATCTGGAAATGCATCAGTCGTTCCTTTGGTGTATGAGGACACATACAGATATTAGGAAAACCTTTTTATATGGCAAAGTATTGGCTAGAAGAGCAGCTAATATGTGGAAAAACTGTGTTGTGAGTGACCACAATTATACTGCTATTTGTTATGGATGTATGAATTCTGTTTGTGTCTGTGCCTTGATGTTTCAGACTATGTAATTCTTTAAGTGAGTTGAGACAACGCGATGCTGCTGACTTGGTGGTTGGAGCCCTTCAGTAGTTGTTGCCCACTTTTCCTGTGTTGTGTGCCTGTGGGCACTGGCTCAGATGTGTACAACATGGCATTGGGAACTGGGCCAAGCAGAACTGAAGGCTTGGAAGAGCAGAACAATTAACACATTCAGTTGGATTGTGGAGTAGTGTAAAATGCAAGAAAGTTGTTTGTTTGTTTTTCCTTTAGAACATGTATAAGGTGCTAAGCTGCAAGCCTTCCTTCAGTGTGTGGGGGATTTGTTCACTGCTTGCTATGGAGTTTATCAGTGACCTAACCAGAACAGACTGAAGCATGTAAGCAGTCTCTGCCTGTCCTTCACTGGCATAGTTTTGTATTCTTCAAGGTCCATCCACTTTAACAAGTGAGGATAAACAGTGCTGTATTGTGAAAAACACAGCTGCTTCTTACTACACCCAATTTATTAAGCTTTATCGTAAATTCAGGTTACTAGGCATTTGTGTTAGGAAGGTTTGTTTGTTTTCCTGCAGAGCTCCATCAGAAAAAAATACAAAAGCATTTTTTCTTGGCTCCCACACTTCCCTCAAAATGAGAATGCATTGATTTCTGAATACTGTGAAATACTGATCCATTAAATAACAATAGAAAATAAACAGAAATTGAGCAATCTTTGCAACTTGTTTTTTTTGGGCTTGATTTCTTGTTCTTTTTATTTTAAATGTATAGAATCATAGAAACACTAGGTTGGAAAGGACCTACAAGATCATCTAGTCCAACCGTCCTCCTATCACCATCCCTACCCACTAAGCTACTAAATCATGTCCCTTAGCACCTCATCCAGATGCTTCGTGAACAGCGCTAGGGACGGTGACTCCATCACCTCCCTAGGCAACCATTCTAGTGCCTGACCACTCTTTCAGAGAAAAAGTTTTTCCTTATATCTAATCTGAATTTCCCCTGGAGCAACTTGTGGCCATTCCCTCTCGTCCTGTCAGTAGTTATCTGGGCGAAGAGGCCGACCCCCTCCTCACCACAACCTCCCTTCAGAAAGTTGTAGAGTGCGATGAGGTCTCCCCTGAGCCTCCTCTTCTCCATACTGAACAATCCCAGCTCCCTCAGCCACTCCTCATAAGACTTGTGCTCTAGACCCCTCTCCAGAAGAGAAGTTGATGGTTTTCTTCATCTAATTTTGTTTTATTTGAATTTTTAATTAATCATAGTGTATCTCATTTACAGAGAGTAAGTACTGTAGGTCCAGTGATCTTTATGGTTTTGTACATTCCATCACATCACCCATCAGGCTGTTCGTTGTGTAGGTGGACTTTAATGGCAAGAAATGTGCATTTCTGTGGTGCTTCTAGTGTATCTGTCGTCTTAAGTTCATTATCTGTGTGTTTATGCGTGTCCTTCTTTGTGAGAACCGCTAGCAAGTGCCTCAAGTTCGTTTGCAAAATGTGGGTCCCAGATCTCATATGTTGATAAGAGATTAAGAAGAGCTTATATTTAAAATAGCTATTTCACACTGTGAAATTAGAATTACTTGAATACTAATCTCTGAGAACAGAAGCTAATCCTCATCTTATTACTGTTTCATAGATCAGTCAAGGATGGATAGCATCATGGTGTAGACTATCATATTGTAGAATTGATTCACAGGCTGATAGCTTTTCAGGCCTGAGCCAGCACTGATGGTTCTGGCTGGTGCAGGGGCTCGTGGCTGTGGTGGCTTCCCTGCTCAATAAAGCATGCTGCAGCTTAACATTTGATTTTGTCTTTGAAGCTCCGCTGTTGTAAGTTCTATCGTAATGTAGAACAGAACATGTTAATATTTTACTGCCTTTCAAGGGACCTTTTACACTTGGTGGTGTTGCTGCTGCTTGGATAGAGGAGGATTCTGGCGCTTAAGGAGCTGATTGCTCTTAAAAATGGAGATAGACCATTTACATACATTTTTTTCAGACTAATCTCCAGTGGAATCAGGCTGCAGCAGAGTAATCACTTTTCCTTTTGCCTTCATTCCTGAGAATAATTTTGATTGTTAGCCTGCTCCAATAAATTTTTTACACATTTTACAAAAGCTGCTGAATGGGTAAAAGAGAGGCCTGCAGATTGTAGCGACAGAGGCAGATATAATAAAACCTCTGGAAATACCTCTCCCTTGCTTTTCAAAGTGTATCTATTTAAGCCATGTCATCACAGATGGAACCTAGCAAGCACTTTATTTTGGAGTGGTCTTACAGATACACAACACCGTGAAATTTCTTATTGCTCTTTATCAAGCCCATGCAGTTCAGTCAGTCTTTTACTTATTATTTATTTTCCATTTTTACTGCACTCCATCACCTTCTCTTGTAGTGAAATTTTTATTTTAACCTTTTTCAGTCTGTTTTTTCACTAGACACAATCCTTCACTTACAGTTTATTGTGCTTCAGCAGAATTGGTATGACACATCCAGAGCATATATAAATCTTCTTTCTTGCCAAATTTTCTTTAGTGTTCCAGATTTGGAATGTATATGTCTAAATCAAATAGTTTACCCATTTTTCTTTTGGAATTTTCAATTATTATTATTTTTTTTTCTGGCTTAAGGAACTTCTACAAATTTCATGTGCTCATAGAGCTTACAATTATTTTTTTCTTGCAGGTTCCTTCAGGAACCTGCATGGCTTTAAAACTGGATACTGTGTTTGGTTGTGTTCTGTGTTTCTTACCAAGGAAAAGCTTATGGTGCCAATTGGGCTTGTTCTTTTACAGGTATACTTCCTTGTTTAGCAATGTCCTAGATGACCCTTTTCTCTACGTGCACAAGATCTAAACATGTCAGGTTTTTTTTTTTTTTAATTACTTCTGTGTTTTAATAGCTTCCTATAGTGCTTCCTATAATTTGCAACAAAAAGCAATGAAGTTGGAAATCTTGTGTGTTGTCCTGGCTGTCTGTTCTCCCCTTCTGAGCAGCTACATAGCAACACTTGTCAAAAGACTTTGAAGGTTATTATTATGTAGAAAGAATTTAGGATCCTCTTTCTTTTACTGGGAAGCTTCTCAGGGTTGTTTCATCAAATGCACTTGTTGGTTGGGCAGCTCTTCTCTATATTTCTTCTGCTACTGTTGTTTGCTGCTTGTGAATTTCATTACTTATGCTTGGAGGGAATTTTTTTCCTCCTTGTTATTGTTCTTACTTAAAAGACCCATCAAATTTCATCATCAGGCATTTAAGTTGTCTGTTTTGTTCACTTTATACCTGTTTGTCCACTACGTTCTTGTTAACCTTGCAAATGTAGGACTTGGGCACTGATTCTTATAATCCCATTTACTAATTGCTGCAGCTCTGTATCACATTAGTATTCTTTTTTTCTTGCATTGAAACTGTATGCCTATATTTCTCTTCACCTCCTCATTCATTTACCAAAGTTAGTGAGTATTGATGCAAGTAAGAATTCAGAATTTGGAGGAGTTTTCAGTTGCATTTAGTCGTGATCTCTATTTGTGAGATCAGGAATAAACAAGAACAGTGTGACTCAAACACTGCATTATATTCATGTCTGGTACTTCTTTAGCTTTCCTTATGGAAATGCTGCTGCATTGCCATTACAGGTCAGACTCTGCAATTTTAACCAGGAATACAATTTTGATCTCTACCATCGTTCATAAATATTCTTTTCCCATGACCACCGTTATTCTCTGCATCCTTAGATTTCTAAGCTGTTTTTTAAGATCTGGTGCAGGTTGTAGACGATAAAATGTAGCAAAGCCTCTTGGGTTAAATATCTGGTGGTATCATCTGGATCAAAAGAAAAGGTGAATCTTGTTCAAAGTTGTTTTCCCTTCATCTGCTGCATTGCAATAATGTCATGTAACAGGACATTTTTAACCTCCTGTGGTTTTTAATACTTAATGTGTTTTACAAAGGAGGCTTTTCCTATTATTGTTCCCATCTTCTGTAATGAGAAATGCAAATGTCCTGCAGAAAACACGATGTATAATTTTAGCTGGAATGCATTGCTGATTCTAGATAATGGGTAGGACTCTTAAGATGCACGTGTGATAGTATCACAAGTTTCCGCAAGGCTTCCTGGAGATTTAAGGTAAGTATTAGGTCCAATATACTTAAAGCACACTTTTATTTCATTTTTTTTCAAGTTAAAAGAGAAAACAACCATTGAAGTAAAAATAAATCTGTGGTATCGGCTTCAGTGTTGTATTGATTCTGGGTTTCTTTGGTTCTTTACTTTGCTTATTATTTCTCCTAAAGTGAACACAATGCATTAATCCTTAATGACTCAGATTTTAAAATGAAAGTATCAAACAATTAGTGAGACAACTGGCAGCTCAGTGTCCTGCAGCTTTTCCAGTCTGAAAATACACATCGAGTGTGGTGATGGCTGTGAGGAGAATGCGCGTAATTGTACAGAGCTGTGGGCTGCACATGTAAAGAGCATGATGAAAGACCTCCTTGTGGTCTGAGAAGGATTTTTAAAGCATCCCTTGCCCAAATGAGCAGGTTAGATGTTTTGATGTGACAAACCGGGAAATTGGTGGCAGAAAAATAAATCCTTTAAGATGCTTGCACCTGCATCCATTCGATCCCTGGGTTTAAGCTATTGATAAAAACGTGAGTTTATACTTACTGCTTGGAAATGGAAAATATTTTAAGTCTATCTACTTACTACATTATTTTGATATTGGTAGATTACACAATTTACTGATCACTGTGAATGTATACCCGTATCCAAACCTACGTGGCACTCCTGGGACGCTTGTCGTGAACCAGGACTACCATTTTTTTAACTCTACCTATTGCAACATGGTACCTCTCTGCCCCAGTATTAATCGCTTTCCCTGTATGTTTCGGCTCTCACAAAGGAGACTAACTCTTTAACAGCTTAAATGAAGAGTTGTAGATACGTTGTATCACTACGGCCAGCTGAACCAGTATCACTGTCAAAAACATTTCAGTGAAAATGTAGTTTCTTTTGAAGTTCATTCAGAGTGCCTTTTGTTACCTACATTTCAGTATTTCAACTTGATATTGACTTGACAGTTATCAGCTTGATCCTGGCTACTTTTAAAAAATATTTGTTCATTGTGACAAATAGTCAGTTTCAGTCACATCACTTGGACCAGCCCAAAGGAGTAGGGGACACTGAGAACCCCTCTCTCTGGACGTTATATGTGTTAATTCTGATACAGACACAAAATGGCTTGTCCTGTTTGTAAGCTTCAATAAAAAGCCTCAGTCACCTGAAAGGAAAAAGTTGTTTTTCTAGGTCCAGAATTTACAGACTTACTCTCTATCATCCAGAAATAAGTCTTTTTTCACGCTAGGTAGCAAGTACATGATCATCTACAGTCCGGGATAACCAAAAGACTAACAGAATTCTTAGGTGACGGTGATTTAAGGAGCTGTTTTTGTTAAGGTAAATCTGAGTAGTTTGCAGTTCCACAAAGGTGAATGGCTGTTTGTGGTGTGCACCTTCTGCATGTTTTGATTTGCAAAGTAACCAAGCCAGTATTGGGGTTTTTTTGTGGTTTTTGTCCCTTTTTTTACTGCTTTTTGAATTGGATGTTCATGGCTATAGACCTGAAAGTAAAGCTGATATTAATGTTTTTAAGTCTGTGCCAGAGTTTTTAGTAGTTTATACGGTGCTTTGTTGCATGTGTCTGTTTTTAATAGTATCTGCTGAACCCTGATGTTCACTGTAGCAGTATAACTTTGATAGCAGGGGCTTAGTTGCCTTCCTTAAAGAGGGAGGAAAAAGAGACAAACACATACATTGGCAATTTCTGCAATTCTATTGAGTCTTATAAATCAAGAAAAAGTGTGCAAACCTGTGCTTGAGGATATGAACGTATGAGGTTGAACAGGTCACTTAGGATCCAGTCATGACATCAGCCACAGGTGGGATGTTGGAAGGCAACCTGTGGAAATCTCACTGATGTCAGTGCTGCACCTGTTGATTGCTGCTGCTCTGTTTCTTCTGTTCAGTTTTCGTCCACACTTCATTGTTAGCTCATGAGTATGTTCAGAATGTTTTTGTGACTTCTTGACAGGTACATCTGTTAGACTGTTGTGTTAGATTTTCTAGCACTTGCGCCATAACTTGTTTGGAGTAGCATATGTTGAGTAAAGGCCGTTAGGTTCATTTTCATATTTGTCATGAGATTGTAACTTTAACAAGAAAAGAGTTTGTATGATAGACAGAGGAAGGCTATGACTTCATGTAGAAAGTTCTCTCTGCAATACGGATGCTTGCGTTGAACTCCCTCTGCATAAATAGTAGCTTGGAGACTTGATGTGGCATCTCTATGGGATGGTGTTCTTACCGATTTAGTAATGGTCTGTGTACATGTGGAAGTAAGGATACTCCCAGACTGCTTGAATAATTTAGTCAAAGTGAATAGATTCAACTTGCTGTGTGTGCCAAATGGAAGGGAGGTGTTGGCAGTCACAGAAATTTTGGGGGAACAGGAGAGGAGGGGTGTGAGGGAGGTCTAGCGTGAATATGGGCACTTCTCAGGTAGTTGGGTTGTGATTTGCAGACAAACACAGCCGTATCATTTTTAAGATCAGATAATAAATTTATGAAGTCATACAAAGCACAAATATGCTATTAAAATACGTGAAAATGTTAAACAGAAAGTATTTACTTTCATTATTGTTTGCCTTTCTTTGCAAATGTAAATGATGGGGGGAGGAATAATTACTTGATATTAAAAATACCACTTGTAAACTGTGTATGTTGGTCTCATGCTTCTTTTGAGACATTGGTCAAATTGGTGTATTGCACTTAGATTTTTAAATATCTTTTAGAAGTTGAGTATGTCTACAAAAAAAAAGATAATTTGATCTGGTGTGCCTTAAGGGTCAACTACTAGCATACAGTAAGGGAAGGAGTGAGTTGTTTATGCTGTGGCTCCTCAAAGGAGTTTTCTTTATCGCTTCCTTTGCAGCTTCCAAAAATTGCTTTTTCATTGATCTGTATGACTTGGTTTTGTGATTGATTATATACTTGTCATTCTGGAAGCATTTTAGAGTGAATCACAGCTAATCTACAAAATTGGGGCTAGATAATAATCTTAGTTATGAATTTGCTCTACTAGCAGTGGTATATATGTGCACATCATAAATGGAGATGATAGAATTTCATTTCCTAAGTTTCTCAAACACTTTCCACTATAGAATCCTACCATAGTTTTTTATTAAACTCTTAATTTCTAACAGTATGTAACAGGAAAAAAATATATATCCTTTAAGGTCCAAAAATAAACCTCTGAAGAAAAAAAAAATCGTTTAAATTGATTTGGCCCCATTTGTAAAACCTTACTGTCTGAAAAGTTGTAATGAATGACATGTAGTACCATTTATCTCTTACCAATCTTACCAAGGGATATGCTTTCTACTACTTAGCAATCTGGGGAGTTCGCAGAATTCATTTGTGTAAGCTAAGGTTTCCTTCAGGTTCATACCTAGAGTAATGACAGAATATAATTTGAAGGGACTGCTGGAGGTCACTTGTTCGCCTCTCTCTTTCATGCTGAAGTGGAGACAGTGGGCTTGCAGTCAAAAAAGAGGTAGATGGTAACCTGGATGAAGATTTTAAGGCAAGGGACTGGAGATGGGAGGAGACAGGAGCTTGGGCTAGGAGCCAGTACTGGCTCAGGTGTCAAATTTGAGAGGAACAGAAAAGCAAGTTCCATAGGGAAGACAAAGTATCTGATCAGAGGAGGTAGATGTCATGTGAGGAGCTGGTAGGTAGGGTACAATTTGGACTTCTTGGCTAAAAAGATAGAAACCATGAATGGAGATGATATTGAAAAGGGTCAAGGGTCAACAGCCAGCAGTGCGGCTGTTTTATAAGTGAGGAACAACTGGGAATCAGGATCATTGTGGGGCAGGAGGAGAAAGATGTTAGTGCAACCAGTCTGGAGAACAAGCACAAATTATACTGAAAGGGATTTGGACAGAAAGAGTTGGTCTTGCATGTGATGGGAAAACTGAACTTTGTCCTTGAACTTATTTCCCTCTCCAGAGCCTGAGATGAAACTTCATCCATCAGATATTCTGGAGAACATGATTTTTCTCTCTGTTGTTGCCACTTGACACTGGTTGAGAAGCTGTAGTAAGCTCTTCACTGATGTTAGGAATACTTGAGCTCCTGGCTCTGATTTGTGAAAGTGCTGACGTTTGTATTGTACCTGAAATCAAGGGCAGCTTGCTTTAAGCATCAAGTGCTTCACACTTTATAGCTCTTTCAGAAACACCAGCTCAGCGTTCAGACACACATTTCCTTGGCAGACAGTTTCAATAGTTCCTGCCAGGGTTTACTGGGCCTGCAGCGATGAGTGTGGTGTTGGAGTGTGCTCCCTTTGTGCAGCACTGGTCAGGTAGCCCACTTAAATTCATTTCTCAACAGAGCAGGCAGCCCAAAGTTTGATTATTGTCTTAAACTGGGACCTCCAACTCTTTTAATCTGTTAAATGCTGAATAGCCACAGTGACCAAATGCAAAATGAGGACAATGCTTATTTGTAAAGCTGAGCTTTGAAGTACAGTGCAGTTTTGGACTGTTAGTGTTTTGGTGAAGGCTGTCCCAGAGCTTAGGAGCGTTGTCTGTTTTACAGCTCAGCTTTGGGGAGTAAGAAGCAGATCCGCAAATCAGACAGGTGAATGGGACAGAGCTGAGGCCTCCCCTTCTGAGTGCTCCATTGTCTTCATCTTTCAGGTGAATGCAGCTTTGCTATCTTGGGAGGAGTTCCTTGTAGTTTCCCTTGTTGTTCAATCCCTGCAAAGTCATCTGGTGTCTGATTAACACTGTTGCTTCTCCCAGAATGGATGTTGGTAAATTACTGCAAGTGTAAGAACTGTGCAGCAGCACTGCTTGCTTGAAATACTGCTTACATTCTCATTTGAAAGCTGCTGTTAATATATCTGAAGGATCTGATAGTCACAGAATTCCTATTCTGAAGCAAAGGTTATTGCCCTTATTTATGGTTTTCTGTTTGTTTGTTTGTTAATAGTTTGAGAGATTAAATCATGAGTGGGATTTGACAGCAAACCTTTTTGCAGAACCATTGTCTCTGGATCATCTGTTTCTTGTTTTTCTTTCATGAGCTAATTAGTCATGGAAATCAAAGTCATTGAACTCATAGGAAAATCTCTGATGTTACAGTTGATCCTCGAATTGCTGTTATAATTGGCATTCACTGGAGCTCTTGTTTAATAAGTCAGGGCAACAGGGCCCTTATGTTTTATTTGGATTGGTGGGGAAGTGGGGGGGAGGGGGGAAGGACTGGCAGCTGATTTAAGTTTTCTGTCCAATAAGCAATTTTGCAAGACTGTAGGCTATATGAGTGTCTGATTTGTCTAGGCTGTAAAAGTTAAATACACAGAGATGAAATTTCAGCGTGTGGCTTAGTATCAGCAGCCTCCATGGATTAGTGGTTAAGCTGGCACATTGTATCTGCTTTGCAGATGTTTACGTTGATGTTGATGGCAACCAGTGTTGAGGAGAAATGAAGTACAGCGTGTGGCAGTGATCTTTAATTATGGCCATATAAAACCACAGATATCTGTATTTGGTAGCATAGCCAGTCCTGACCCATAATGACAGGAACATGTCTTCCTTCAAAGAAAAATGAAGTGACTGAGGCTGCTGGTATTTTATATTTTTACCCGTCTGTCTGAAAATAACTTGCAGTGCTTGCATGTTACCTCACTGTTAGAATATAGATCGTTTAAGATACTGTTGCTTCTAATGGTCAAAGATTCTGGTAAATATCAAAAGTTGAGCAGTTGTAAACAAATGGCTGTGTTGCACTGTCAGCTCTTTGATCCTTTGAATAATGGAAACTTGAAATCACAGATCAGCTGTTCCTTTGTTCCTTCACAGTTTACATCCCCTCTAGCAATGCTCTCATGTTACTTTTTTTAATCTTCAACATGTTCAAGTTTTAGAATGCTTTAAACTTAAGCCTGGAAATGAAATGATACCGATGCTTAAATAAAACTTGCCTTATAGATTCTGAAATGTGTTGGAATGTTTTCTCATTGAATACATGAGTAAATGAAATATACAGTCCCTTAGTTCTGAAAACACAAGCAGTGCTGTGGTGGAAGGCATCTTGAAACTTCATGCTGTTTTCATGAAAATTCATTCACTGATCACTGTCCATTAGAATCAGTGAAGAAATTCTGTACCAGAATATTTGACTTGCCATACTGCTTTTCCCAAATGCAGAACTTAGCTCATCTGCAGATTACATCTGCACAGCACAGTAACTGTGGATTGATCTGTTTAAGTTACAGGTACAAGAGAGAGCTTGTTTCCAAGTCTCTGTGAATTAGAGAGTTTTCTGGAGTTGTCTGCAATCACTTCTTAAAACTGTAACAATACATGTCTACTGCAAATAAAAACAAAAGAATAAATGAAGTATTTCTGGTGTATTCATCCTGAAAGTGAGACATGACTAGCAAATAATTAATTGCCAGCATTCTTTCTTCACATGATTTACACTGGCTGGATCTCAGAAATCAGAAATACGCATTTTTTTTAATTTTTTTTTTTTTTTTCCCCAGTGTTGAAAAAGATGAAGGGCTTCTCACAGAGTGGAGTTCAAGTGGCAGAGTGCACACGCTTCTGTGACAAATCAGACTTGGGGGTGGGCACATAGTTCTTGATGAAATGAGGTGTCATCTAAAACTTGAGGTCTAAATCCCTAAGCTAATATGAGTATTTTTGTTTCTTTCCCTGTTGTTTGGATCTTTCTACTAAAATAGCTGTTTTAAAATGTCCTAAACTTAAGCTTACTGATGTTTATTAGGGCATGATATGTGTGCCATGGTAAACAAACTTTTCTCCATTGCATTGCACACTTGTCTATGGCTGCTTCAATAGTTTTTTCAATATGGTCCTCTTCAGACCACCAAAAGGAATCTGGAATGGTAATTGTCCATTTTTATTCCTCACCTTCAGTGGAACTGTCTTTGCTTATTAAAACCTGTTTTCAGTCAGTAAAATGTAGAAAACAGATTGTTAATGTATTTGTTAAGATTGCTTAACGTGTTCAGATGGTAGACGTATGCTAAGCCTCTGAACTAGACGTATTTTTTTCACGCATGCTTTATCTCAGTTTCACATGCTCTTTTATTTTGTGTTGTTTTACTTTATTTAATTCCTTCTTCAATACCTAAAGACAACATTTCAGTGATTTGTAATAACCACTCATAAGAGCTTGTTAAATTCTTTGGAGAGTTGTAGTGGATTTTGTCCCAGAGAGTGCATACCTCACCAGCATTTTTACATGCATTCCACCCTAGGAAATTAATTGGTTCTTGGCACTGGTGTGCTTTTCATTTGCAGGTTTAAATGGAAAGGATCAACGGTACTACAAATCACCTCTTTGTTGGTTTGACCAAGTATTAGGTTAGATAAATCTGCTGTTCAAGCATTGGTAATATTTGCAATCATGAGTTGAAGATTTTGAAGTCATTTCATTGGGTCAAACTCTTTATAACTCATGCTTGTGGTTTCTGGGTTTTCTGACAGATATCTTTCAGGTGACATGGAAGACAGGTGGGGAGGAGAGAAAGTTCAGTAATAGCCCTTTTCCTGTGTACTCTAGAGTTTACTGAATATCTACACCCAATCACATGAATGTGCTTGTTAGCACTGAGAGGTAATCAGATATGTTGTTTACCTTATATTGATAGAGCTGATTTGTGTTATATATCTGTTTTCCTGTTTCTGGATCAGAAATGTGGCACAATGTTCTGTTTGGATTACGCAGGAGAAAGTCTGTAAACACTCAGCAGTTCTTCAGATTTTTTCTTATCTAGATTCTCAGTCTCTGCTCCAGTGCACCTGTTGAATTTGGGATGGCGGTAGCCGGAATTACAATGAAGTAGGAAAAAAGTGTTTTTTAAGGTTTTAATGCTTGATGATGCAGTTGTTTCAGCAGTCCTGGCAGTTTATGTGTTCGTCTGCAACAAATTTTTCTTGGGTCTTCTCCAGGCAGAAAAATTTCTGTGTTCAACAGTGTGTTGTGCCCAAGAAGTGCGATACAACGTGAGTCTGCTGGTGAGTGGAAAACTATAAATTTTTCTTAATCAATTATGTGCTCAGGATCAGACTTGTATGGCTGACTTGTTAATAATCAATAGAGTGCATATTGAGTTCCTGATGTGTTGATTGCCTTCATGTCAGTTGTAGCCATTGAGTAGAAATATTTCTTTTATATCACACCATGATTTGCAAGTGTAGTGAAGACTGTTGCAGTTTATGTGATAGATCTCTTTTGCCATCTGAATGCTTTCCATTGTCGTTTCTGAACAGAAATGGCAATAACTGTGGAATGAAAGAAGCTGATATTTACCCTAGACCAATGTGTGTAAGATCTTGCTAACCAGCACAATTCCTTAGGCTTGTGTCAACTTCTGTTCCTCATTTACAATTCCTTTGTGTCTCTTCTTGTTGGATTATCTTTATCTTTCTCACACATGCTGCTTATTTTATCTGTTGCTTTACGTTGATTTCATTGCTTTTCCTGACCGGATTAGATCATTGAATGTGCAGATATAGCTGACAGGGTACGAGATAGATGCTAAGTCTGTTTATTCAAAATGACATTGTCATTAGTGCTTGGAGAGAGAACAGAAATCTGGCTGTTTTGCTATGGCAATTCCTTATGAAGGTGTGGTGCTTAAAAAGAAAATTACATTTTTGAAACTCTGTTGTGCTTGTTCAGCTTACTTCATCTCCATTCCAGTTTGCATACTTGCATAAGGAGCCACAACCAGTGGCCTAGTCAGATGGGTTTGAAATTGCTAGGGCTCTGTGGTTGAGATGTGCTGTATGAGTTGTACTACTGATTTAGATTTCAGGCTACCATATGGGGGTAGGGGTGGGGAATCCCTTTTAGAGCTTGAGAAGCTCTTTACATGCTAAAGATATGTAAACACATAAGTGTGGATTTGTTCTTGATGAACCCGTAACAAGAGTTAACCACAAAACTAATACCAGGATATTTGTGTTTGATTAATTGACTTGCTCGCATACACCTCTTGTCATTCAAGACGAAATGGATTTTAGTCTGTGTATTTTATGTTGTGAAAATATAGCTGCATTTCAGATATGAGGCCTGTGGTTAAGTCAAGAAGCAGGAGGTGAGAGGACATGTTCATGAACTATATGGTGAGCAGCAGTAAACAGCATGGGCTATGCTGCCAGAGTTTGGCTAACAAATGGTGCTCTGGCACATGTAAAGTATCATAGCTGATGCTGACACTTCTGGATGAAAATATTTCTGAGAAAGAAAGCAAAATCTTGAGCTCTGGCTTTTTAATGGAAAGCTTGTATAAACATGAGTTGAGTTGCTGGGATTGTGCAAACTCTTGTTTGATATTTTATTTCATAAATCTTATTTTAAAGATAAATGAAATGACCAGGGGTGGTGCTTCAAGGCAGCGTGCAGCATGTCTCCAGCCTGCACTCTGGGTTCTTGAGCATCGGGCTAAATTGGTCTGTTGCATTAACTGGAACCAAAAAAAGTACCCAGAAATTTGAGTTCTGCAGAATGAGCAGCATATTGAAAGTCTTCTGAATGTCAGCTCAGGCCCTGAAAGATGCATTTCACCTGTAATTGTTAGTGACAGAAAAATATAAATGGGCCGCTCTTCTCGCATGAAACAGTCAGTTGGCCTATGCATAAAAGAATCTGTATGAGCTTCACTTATCTGTCAGGTTTTTTTTCCTCTGCTTTCTGCCTAAGAATAAAACCCTAAGTTTCAGTACTGGCACTGTGAAAATTGTTAGATTCATTCAGTTACAGTATACGCTCTTCCAGAGTCTTGTTTACTGGGAAAGAAGGGAGGGAATGAATAGAAAACTGTTGTTTGTATTTATATTCCTCGATTGCTCTCACTGGCTTGCCAGATATCTAATGAAAAACTGCCTTGTCACTTATTTATTTATTGAACAAAGCTTACTCTGCCAGTGTGATCTTATGGTGCCATTGTGTTAAACTAGTATGCTACAAATGGTATTCATCCAAAGCTCTGCCTTGGCATCATTAACCTCATCTGTACATGTAGTGCAGGAGTTTTTCTTCCCCTCCTCTCTTTTGCCTTTAGTATTATTTTACACAGTGGTACTGGAGGCTTACTGTGTTCAGATCAGATGGGTTGCCATTTAAGAGTACAATATATCTAAGGTTGGTTGGTTGGTTGTTTTTTTTTTTTAGTTTTATATTTTTAGAAATCAATTGTAGCAGTAATCCAGGTGGAAAATAAAAGTAGTAAAGTCTGTATGGAATTTGAAAAAGGAAATGAAGTTCCTGACCTTGCTACAGATGCTGATGCCCTAACCACAAGAGAAGCTTTCACCACATCAGATTTAGTTTCACTGGTGTTATGTTCATCCTTTGAGATTACATAGTGTACTGCAGCATGCTTAAGGGGCAAGGTAATAAACATCTGGCTAACGTAATTGCTTTGATCACCTCATGGTTTCTTATTGTACAAAACTCTGGAGTAGGGAATATTCCTTGCTACAATGAAAGTATGAATGTGAGTACACCTTTGTTTAGATCTTAAATATCCCTTCACGTTCTTTCTGTATATTATGCCCATAGATTTAGAGAAGATACAGATAGGTGCTTGCAAAGGAAAAACACCAATAGCTTTACTAATCACAGTACTGAAATCATTATGAAACGTCCTCAATTAGCATAACTTGTAAAATGCTGAACATATGCAGGGAAAGCCAGGCTGGCTTAGCCTTGAATTTGCTGCTGCTGCTATTTTACAGTGACAGAGGGATTCAGTCAGCGGATCTGATAGACAACTGAGGTTCAAATGGTTAAAGAATAATTTCTCAGTTTTAATCATTTTAAGGGGGGGGAGAGGGGGACATGACCTCTGCAACCAAGGTAGTAATTAGTTTGAAGCAGCACAGATTAGCTCCACTTAGAGTGAAATTTAATTATTTTGAAGCAATTAAGTTAATATAGACTGAGTCTGCAGAGTTCATGGGGAGGAGGGTCGAGAATAGAGTTTTGTGCTGAAATCCTGTAGTTAACGCACTATTTGCTTTCAGATTTCACTGCTTTTAGCAGTGCATGACTTTCATCTTGTCATTTGTCATCCATGCAAAGACAGCAAGCTGTGGTTGCTGCTGCAGCTGCTTGAATGTGGTGTGGGTGCACGGGGTGGGTGTTCCCTTCCTGGGGAGCCATGAGCAGGGATTCCTGTGGGCTGGTAGAATATGTGCCAGCTGATTGCTAGTTCTCTGCCTCACTTCCCTGTTGAAAAATAAAATGCTTCACAACACTTTGTTCCGAGGAAAAGGGGATTTTTGCATAATCATTCCTACCCTTTCTCCCCCCAGAATATCCAATGTTGCTGGCATTGGGTTTTGGCAGGTATGAAGTGTTGTGCATTGTATTTTCAGTGGGTGCGTTAGGTTTCAAACCACAGTGCTGTGCTGAGCACTGAATAATCCTTTGGATGTACAAGATTTAACTGTTTTCTGTTGGAACAATGATTTTGCGTTTGGCAGTTTTAGTAAACTAATAAAATTTTCAGATATAGTGAGACATGTCTCTGGAATGATGTTTGGGCATATACTTTTTAAGGAGGAATGCAAGTTCAATTTTGTGTTTCCAGTGCTAGGCCATTTTTAAAAGTAGCTGTATTTACTGATGATCTCTTCAAATTTCTCCTGCCATGTTTTCACTAAGCAGATTACCAGTGTGCGTCAAGCAGGCAGCCAGATCATGGCACAAAAGTCAGCAAATGGGCCCAAAGAGCTCAAGTCATCCGTAACTTATTATGAAACCCTCTGCATTCTGGTGGCCACAAGAATGAAGCTGGAATGTAAACTGAATATGAAAGAGCTGAGCCCAGCTGGCCCTGCTCCTCCCCACAAACTTACTGCGCTGTTTGCAACACAGAGCACAAACACATGGGGCAGTGGTGAATGTCCTCTTCCTCCTTAGCCTCTTAGATGCCAGATTGGAAAAGGCAAAAAAGGCTTTTCCATCCATATTTTCACCTTCTGGGCTGGGTTTGAGTGAGGAATTGATAAAACACAACGTCTCTCTTGTTCTCCCTTTTTGTTGGAGGGAAAGGGACTTGGATCCTAGGGATGCACCTAGTTTTAATGTCTGTTGATTGTGTTGCAGAACCTGGCCGTGATGCTGCTTTATTTCATAGCATCTTTCACACAGCAGCATGTGTGCTGCTTCCAGCACCAGCCAGTTAAGCCGTGACCTGGTGGGCTTGCTTCTCAGTGTGGTTGTGGGTAGGCAACAGCCACATTTGTAGGCTTTTTCTTTTCTAGCTGCAAATAAATCCACTGTGCAATTGGTTCATTTCACTGTGAATGAAAGAGCGGATATTTTGCTTTGAAAAGGGAATCTTATTTACAAGCCTGGAGTACAAACAAGCTGTGGGAGGAACGCCTTCTTGGGAAGCAGAGCAGCCCCCCAGACTGCTGGGTAGGAGGCAGCTCTGGGGCAGCAAGGAGTAACCCTCTCCATGTTATGTACCGACAACAAGTGTGTGAGTATTTTTAGAAGGGCTTCCAAAGGGCAGCCTGCTGTGTGTCAGTTTGTTTATGGCCCCGTGTTATGCAGAACACGGTGTATTCCCAGCTTGCTTTGTGGTTTAAGTTCCCAGCTTGATGCTATCTGTCCCCTGTGAGCCACTGGCTGGCACAGCAAAAGGGATCCTGGGAGCTGATAGAGCTGTCTTTCCACCTCAGTTTCCTTCTAAATGGCATCAAACGGTAATTGCTTTTCATTCTGCACTGCAGAAAGAGCAAGATACAGAGTTAGGGTTTGCTTTTCCCCGGGGTGGTGTGGGTGGGACTGGTGGAACAGAGCCAGAAGAATTTGGCAATGTAGCAGACTGTAAAGGGAATAATCTGTCTCTCCTGATGATGGATGGCACTTAGAAGGCAGCTGAGCCTGAAAGCCATTTCTCATGCTAAGACTCCGCGATGTGCAGGTCAGCCATTGAGCAAATGCAAGCCTTTAAGTGCAAGCTAATAGCTTGGCAGGTTGAGCCTGACAAGGAGCGAGTGAGTCGAGATTGGCTCCTGGGCATGTGTGGGCTTTTTCTGCTTTTTTTTTTTCTTTTTTCTTTTTTCTTTCTCTTTTTGGGAGATTGTAACATCTGGTAATTTTAATATTTTTCTAATTGCATGATGATTTGTTTCTAAGTTCAGAAGTACCTTAAAGACGACTTAGCCAATAAGGAAATGCATTTTTATTCCTAAATACAATAAATTGATCTAAAGCATAAAGAGTAACTCTGAACTGATTTTAAAAATATGGGATAAAAAGCAAAAACAAATTATTACTGCAGCTGAGCAGGTGTTAAAATATTGACCCCCTCATTTTCCTAGGGGCAATTTTAGCAAATTGACAGCTGGCTGGGACACAGCATCTTTGTGTTGCTTTTAAAGAACTGGCTGTGGCATTCTGACAGTGAGATTTGACAGGAAAGTCTGTAATGGAGGAAAGCTACATCCGTACAGAGTGACAACAGCTGTAGGAGATGCTCCCAGCCTAATTGTATAGGCAGCACTCTTAGCTCTGGGGGAGTTCCTAGTGTTGTGATCACCTCTGGTTGGGTAAAAGAATGCTGTCTGAAATAATGTTTGAGGAAAGGCTTCCTCGTAAACACTGACTACTGAATTTACCCCATTTGTTTCAGAGCTGTCTTGAAGAAATTTAAACTCAGAAAAGCTGCTTTTATTTGGAGTTGGAGTAGTAAGATAAATAAAGGTTTTTATATTGAATAGGCAATTAATGATAAGGTATCCATGTAAACAAGAATTTCCAAAAAGTATCATATCCCACTACAAAATTTTGATTTTTCTACTAGGAGGTAAAGTTGTGAGACTTAGTCACTAGCATGTATGTTCTCTGCTGCCCTGTTAACACATGAATTTCTCATATTTAAACTGTTCTTCATAATGTTAAGTGCTGTACTTGGTACTGCTGAATGTATTAGGCTTTTATAGCTGTTCTCCCTATGACAATTTAATGGATTAGCTAAAACACTGCACAAACAGGCTTTGTGAGATTGCATTCTTTAACTAGCAGCATTTTGACGATAACTGCTTATTTTAGTGTGTCTGAAACTCACGGTTATCCACTAATCTTTATTTATCTGCTTTATTTTAACTTTTTCATCACAAAGCTGGAGTTAGGTTTTATGATAAAGTATTGACACAGTAATTATGAATGCAAGTTGTTCAATTTTTATTTTTATAGGAGCTTTAACAGCCAATATATTTTTAAATAATTTTCAGTAGACATATGTTCATATTTTGATACACATGTGCGCCCTTTGCAGTTTTCCTAAGAATGTTTCAGATTAGCATTTGGCCTTATTAAAACATTTAGGGGAAGTAGGAACATAAATTTTGTTTTTTTTTTTTTTACCAGCTATGAAGATCATAGTGTTCTTGTAGAATGAATTTGTACTACAGCATTAATTCAATAGAATAACAGCATATGATGGTTACTAGTTAGCATATTAGTTCAGAACAGGCTAAGAGTGTTTCAAATTCCTCGTTCTGTTTTTCATGTGACAGTGGGCAACTCCTGAAGTCCCAACAGGAGTTCTGTGCTTTGGTCATAGGAAGTAGTTTTTTCTGGATTTTAATTCTGAACTTACAAAATGTGTTCCGCTTCTCTGTTCATCCATAAAGACAGCAAAGTAAATTTTGCAAGGTATTTGTGTCCTGCTGTAACTGTGATCCTATGAAATCATGTGCTAAGAGCAGGATGCTGGCATGCAGAAGTAGCAGTTGTTTTTATCCTCAAGTATTTGCTCAGCAAAAGTTGGAGAACACTCAGCCTGAAAGAGCCAATTTAACATAATGCTGGATAGAGCGTTGATAGATAGATAGATAATGCTAGATAGGCTGATTGCACAGCTGATAATCAAATATGTTGGTTTAATTTACTGAGTGTCAACATATGTCCCCCAAATTAGGGGACATTTGTATCATTAGAAATGTGTTGATTAGGTGGACACGTTAGACTTCCAGAAATAACTCAATAACTGATTTCTGTAAGAGGTATCAGGGGGAAAAATGTAGATATGTATACCTCTTATGTAGATTTGGTATACCTGTGATTGGAATCTATTGACTCTGGAAGTTCTTAATTCATTTATGGGAAGTAAATGGTGAATAATATATGATGAGCAGACAGTGGGTTACTTAACATGGATGTCAGCCTCCACAGAACGTAGAAATAATGAACATATTCCTGTCTTGTGGAAAATTGTGTTATTTATTAAAAATATATTTTTGAAAGACAGTGATACTACCAAGTTTTAACCAAGGGACCAACAGATGGATGATGCTGTATAAAATTTCAACTTGATTCAAGCTTACTATTGTCTTCACAATTTCCCTCTGATTTTTAGAGAGAGAGCAAACCTGATACAAGGAGAAGGGAGTATAAACCAGTTTATACCTCGTTTCTATAATTGTTTTTCACAGTTATACCTTTTGTTCAATTCATTCTACAGACCCTGACTGACTTTTCACTAATATTGTGATATGCTTTCTGATCAGGCTTTACTATCTCATTAAGCAATCAAGTGGCATAAGGCATGTAGTTTCCTACCACGAGCACACTTGGCATTGCCATACCATTACTTAGGGTAATTGAGTTTACCAATGCTGCTCTGATTTTATAAATGAAAAGGATGCTGGCTGCCAACTTCTGCTAAGTCCTAACCTAGCCAAATATTAGCTACAGATTGTGAAAATAACTGTTTTATTTTGCATTTGCACCTAATGCTTTCTGCAAATGTTTAACATTGTTTCAGACAGCAGGTACAGTTGAGGTAAGAGGCTGTGTGAATGTGACTGCTGTTGTGGAATGGTTCTCATTTTCCTTCTGCAGTGTCTCAGTATGGTTGGTGTTTTTCCTGGCTGCAGCTTGTGTGCTGGGATGTAGCTGCATGTGCCTGCATTCTGAACTGGCCAGCCAAAGTTATTTTTCCTGTAAGTTCTTCATGTTTTTTCTTGGTAAAGCCTCCATTTTTCGCCAGTCTTCATTGTGAATTCTCCTGGAAATTTATGAGGAAAAAATAAGATATATTTTAACAAGTTGATCTCCCAAGACTTCCAAAAGTCATCCTACTTACAGGCAATGGCATGGACATCGGTCATCCTGTGTTTTTTTGTGGAAGAGAAACACTTGTCCTGTTGTGCAGAAGTGTGTATGGGAAAAACATGCTGACTAGTTGCAGGAGAGAGTGACTTATCCGGACTTACTTGACAAGGAGTGCCCATTTCTATCTACTTCTAGGAAAAACAAGAGTTCATCCCTGACAGAATTGGAACAGCAGAAAGCTGCAAGTCAGTGTAGTTATTATAATTTACTTAGAGATCTCAGTAGGGACAAAACAAACAAACAAACAAAAAAACCTGGCCTAGACTGCCACTATTACTTTGTGTTAGACCCATATAATCTGATAGCTGTCTTGGGAGGAGGAAAAAGCTTTTCATTGAGCAAAGTACTTTATGTCTAAATCAGAAAAAGACTGGATTTCTTCAAAATAGTTGGCACTAGCCAAAATCTTTTGTTGTATAGAACCTTTCATAGGGATAAGCAATTTTGAGTTGGAGGAGACCTTACTTACCCCCTAAATCCGGCAGCTTTCAATTGGAAACTCTGTGTTCAGTTGACAATATCTGAATGCGTGGTTTTGGTTATGCAAATGTAACTCATTATTGTTTAATCCTGGAAGAAGACTTTGCTGTGTCTGTTTGTTTGTTTTAAAGTGCTGAATACTAAGAACATGGTGACTGTTTGCCTATTTAAAAAATAAATACGTAATTTCCATCTGTGCAATGGTTTCTACATTTATCTGATTATTTTGTAGTTGTAGGTAGGTGTAAAGCCACAAATGACTTCATCTGTTGGACTGCCTGCTAGCTTATTGTTTCTGGGCTGCTAATATGGTGAAGTGCTGTATAGAGTTTATGGTTGCTGAAATCTGCCTATCTCCTCAGTCATCTAACATAGCTTTGACAGAAGGTGATTCCCACAGAGTATCTGGCTAAGCTGCTAAGTGTGACAGGATTTCCTTTTACTGTTGTTTTCAGCCACCTGAAATAAGGGATGCTATTTCTAGGTTGGCTGGACTCCTTACCACAAGAACTATGTGCAGAGTTCAGCCTGGTGGAGAGATCTGCAAAGGGAACTTGTGGGCATGGTTGAGTCCAAGTCAGGGAGAGCTTGGTAAATATGTGACTAATCACACAGCCAGCCCAGAGCAGAGGAGTGGTGGATGGCTTGAAATATTGTATGGGATAAACATCTCATGTAGCAAAAGTACAGGCAAGACAAGGTTACGGAAGATGGCTGCTGTATTACACAGGCACTGCTCACCAAATCGAACTGATGGATGAGGCCATTCTGGTAAGGACAGAGGGTGAAAAGAGAAACCTCATCCTTTTTCTTTTTGTATAAAGAAGAATCAGAAGAAGCTGTGAAATTACAATTGTCTTTCAAATAACTATGGTAACTTGTAATCAACATTATACTTTTGTATATACCGATATTTTGTCTGGTTGCTGGCCACAACCACAAGGGACACCATTTAGTGCTGCATTTCT
Source organism: Penelope pileata (assembly GCA_013396635.1). NCBI lineage: Eukaryota > Metazoa > Chordata > Aves > Galliformes > Cracidae > Penelope > Penelope pileata. The sequence goes on from WBMW01000467.1 coordinate 89,393, forward strand.
GCTGATTATCACAGATTGTTTCCCTTGTAGTGGTAGGAATAACAGCAAGAAAATATCTGTTCTCTTGTCAGAGTAATTACTGTTGCTTTATCCTCTGTAGGTAATGTGGTTTGAATTTAGCACTTGACTCTCCAGATTTCGTGTCTTACTTGTCGCAATTAAAATTGTCTTGTTTCAGTGTCAGAGATGCTTTGTCCTTCTGGAAATAAGGATGGGATTTGCTTCTTATTCTTGTGAAGAGCAGATTAACATTTGTAATTTTGAGAGTACTTCAATACCTGAATTTTGTAGCCACAGATTTTCATGAGCTCGTGTCCTAAGAAGGGAGTCCAAGGGCTTGCCCAAGGTGCAGTGCTCTTAGAAACCTTGTGATGGTGTATCAGGAAATCCAGCTATTAGCTGCACTTAAGAGAATATGCATAAAATATTCCCTATCTGCACACCTAAGAGAACTCCAAGCATTATAAGATATGACATCTCAGCATTTCTGACAAAAATAAATAAATAAATGACTGCTATACCAGTTTGGCATTTCTTTTGGAATAATTTCTTCAAAGGCTTAGGTAATAAAAGATCTCTGCTTGTGTGCCTGGAATTGTCTGGGGTTAAATTGGAAGTGAAAACGTAATCAGGTATTAATTCAAAGCAGAATAACTCTATGCACCTGAGTTATTTGGATAAGCATTTGTTTTGGTCCATCAATTACTCTTCCCCTTGCTATGCAGTAAGGCTTTAATAACAACCATGGAACAGCTCTCATGTCGTTTTAACCGTTTACGGAGAGAGACATCTCGTTCCCAAACCCAGTGGCATTTGTTTCTTACAAGCCTGTTCTGTAAGTGATCAGGGAGTGGACGAAGAGAAGGCGAAACAATGGAGCACTGCTATAACTATGAAGGCTTCATGAACCCTCATCCCCCTCTACCGTTAGCAGTATCCTTCTGTTCTTAGATGAAGAAGCAGCCTGAACTTTGCTGTCACAGTGTATTTGTTTCCATTTATGTAAAAGGTGCATGCTCCTTCTGTGACTTACTTGAAAGAAGTTTATTAGGGTCTAGTGTTATCAGGATGAAATTAATCTTGGCATCTGCGTCTGGGCAGGAATTCTTATTTGAAGTCTCCTTGATGGCATGTTCCATGCTGTTTAGATGCAAGATCCTTGTGCTCTTCCAACAAGTGTGGAGTTTATATTCCAATGTATTTTTTTTTGTTTTTTTAAACAGAGAAGTGGTAGCAATTTTTGTGTCATAATGGAATGGTAGATTTTATTGATGGTAATTTTTGGGTATGCAGGTGCTGTGGCCATTTCATTTCTGACATGTATGTTATGATGTATTTGACAATGTTGGAAACCAGGGAATTAGAATTAAGTTTAATGTACTGCTTGTTTCTCTCAAAATCCAGTTTCAGTCTCTGTCAAGTTTATAGAAGAGGTGCTAAATGAAACAGGTGAGCTACAGCAGATGGTACCCCTGACTGTGCTGACATTCAGAAGGTACGCGCTCCTATTTGAGAAGTCTCAACTGAATCAGCAATTTCTTAAACTACTTTTATCTGAGCTTTTTTCCTTTGCTTAGTGTCCTCCAGAAGCCAATTGTAGCTTTTCCAGGCCCTTTCAGGCAACTGTTCTGATGCTTCTGGTTGTACTAACGTTTATCTGCATCAGTGTAGGTTTGAGGACGTACAAGTGATCTGCATCTGAAGCATTTGCTATCCAAGGAGCTACTATATATGACACCAGTGAGTCAGGATAGCATGTGCCTTGCCTGTTTGCAAGAGGTGAGAAATGATGTAGCACTGGTAGAAAGAGGTGAAACATAAGCGATGGACCAGGTGATCTTTGCTTTGTCTTTATCTTAATAAATCATAATTCTAAAGTTCAGCTTTACCTGTAATGTCTGCCTGCAGACAAAGTTGTGGAGAAACTGTGGAACTGCAGAAGAGGCATAAAAATGAGGAAAAGGTTGGTGTAATCCTTATCAGAAACAGAAATGAGTAATGCCTTTGCTATATTAGAAAATGGTGGGTAGTAATGCATGTGCTTGTTCGGAGGGAGGCATATTCAGGAATCCATCACGAGCTGCTGAGTAACTCACTTCAGAGGCAATGAACGTGTTTTTGACTCTGAGGACGATTAATCTGTTGAACAAACTACCATTTGGGAATAGCACTATAGCCGTCCTTTGAAATGTTCAAATTGAAACTGAAGTTCTTGCTTTAGCTTTTCAGAGGTGGAAATTTTCACTAGGTGAAATGTAGTGGTCTGTGACATATACAACAAGTAATTTTGGCCCTTAAACCTAGGGATGTTCTTGCTTTCTGGCTTTGTTCTCTGCTGTACTATTGACAGCTGCATATGGAACAGTCTTCTTTGGCCTTGAACTTACCGGTGTTTTACCTATTGTTTGTGGCTTCATGCTACACCAAGAAACATTTTAGTGTCTTCGCTAGTACATGGGGATAGACTTCTGGTAGAGTGCTCTGTCTTGTTTATTCTTAGCACTGTGGGCACTCCCCATACTTGTGGAATTGAAAACACAGCTGTATTTTTTTATAGAGGACTTGGGAAATCCAGGAAATGGAGCATGTTGCATTTTTTTCACATTGGATCATATTCATAGTAAAATGTTGAACTAAAAAGGTCTAGAGTGTTGCTGTTTGTTTAAATTAGCATGGTTTGGCTTTAACAGGCAAGCTGTTTCAATTTTCTTTGCATTTTACTTCGTACATTTGCATTCCTTTTTTTAAGAGGGTGTGCATTAGGGATACCAAGTGGCAGAAGGGAGGCACCTTCCTTCCTTGTGACAGATGAGTCTGCTGGTGAGCAGGTCCACCATGACACCTGACAAGTGCTGCAGAAAGTCAGTTTGCATGAAACCTCAGAAACTGCAGAGAGGAGCAAAGACAGCTAGCAGGAACTGGAAGCACCTCAGCTAGTTTACAGGCTCACAGACCTACTGCCTTGACTCAGCTAGCAGACATTTTGAGAATGGTCTGTCTTTGTGTTGTCCTGTTAGTAATAATTTCTTGCTTGTTTTTTTGTTGGGGAAGAGTGTGAGAATGAAATAGCACTCAATACCTCTCTCTTACTGATCTGTGAGGACTTCTTGGACCAAAGACGATTTCATAAGTGAACTTAGTAGATATTTTACCCCTGCTGATTTGTCCAGATACTTTTTAAGTACTTCAAAGTTTTGAGTATGCAGAAAGTATAAGCTTTTATTAGTGTTCAAGTTAGAAACTTTGTGTGCATACATATTGAATGCAGAAGAAGAACTTAGTACGGTTGCCAAACATCAGTACCGAGCTGTTTTGTTCAGCATGTAGATTTAAATTGACTACTTAGTTTTTTGAGTACATTTTACTGATTTCTTATGAGCCAGCTACCTGATTAGTGAACATCTGTTCTTTATTTTAGCATAGCAGTTCAAATAATTAGTTGGTATATGTTCCTAGCTGTATATTTTTCATGAAGGGAGAAGAGGCACAGCTATTTCACTAGTTATGTGTATTGTTAAATGCTATGTTTCTTCCAGGAAAATGGCAGGTTGCTGCAGGATTACTTCTGAAGGGCCTTTGCAGAAGGAAACTAAGCACAACGATGTAAACAGATTCTCCGAATTTCCTATCCTATGGAATGACAAAAACGAAATCTTGAGAGCTTGGATGTATTGTAGTAGTTGTTCAGATTTAATTAAATATCAAAACAATTGTATATTTTTTCCAGCTCTGTGCCCTATAAAATGTGAACAGCTGTATGACTTCATAAAATATGCACCATCTCTTTGTAGGAGAATGCTGTCGAAGGCATGTAACATTATAGAATTGGCTCATGAACTTCCATTTCTAATTTTTTTTTTAATAAAAGTTGCAAGAATTAATTTTCACATCTATCAGTCTTGTACGTGTAAATGTAAGTTTTAACTGGACCTCTCTAACTTCAGAGGATTTGCTCATAAACTTGGGAATGTTATACCTTACTTGGTGTTTGGAATATTACAGTTCTGTGTAAGAGTTACTTACTTGGTTTACTCTTTCAACAAAATTCAGTTATCCCACAAATTAAGCCTCCAGAATCATAGCACTGTAAGTAGGTGTGGAGTAGGTGTGGTATAGGAAGAAAAAAATCTACATTTCTCGTTTGTTTAGGGAGATTTTTTGCAAGAGGGAGTAGGGAAATAAGTTTGTGGCATAGTTGATGGAAGTTGTTTGATATGTGAACAGAGATATATTAGAGCTTTAGATAGCAAATACCTTACAGAGAAGAGGGATTGACTAGAAGATATAGCAGATGCCAAGGTTAGACACTATGTTACTCTTCTTGATTCATCTTTCACAACTGATGTACTTAGTAGTAGCTGTGGAAAAGGAGAGAGGTTGCATAGCACAAGCAATATGCAAAAGAAGCTAACTAAAAATCCTTTATCTTACAAATCTTATTCAGAATGGTTGTATTGAATGAGACAACTTTATCTATAGTACAGTTAGAGGGCTTCAAAAGCTTACCTTGTGGGTTGTTTTCTATATTTCTACCTTTACAGTACAGTTCAATATACTGCCTGTCTGTCTGAGCTGTTATCACTTGAGATGAATTTTCACAGTAGCAGTTCTGACACGTCTGTCTTTTATGTGATCACAAAGTTGCTCTTTCTTGCAATAAATCTGGTGTTCAAATCTCCTCACCATTTGCTTTATGTTTTCATCCATAAAGAATATCCTGCTTTAGTATGAGTATTTATGATAGCAGTATAAATTTGATACACAAGGATGTCCTTGCAATTCTGGTTTGTTTACAGGTCTGCCTTCAGAAAATCCATTTTGACACTTCTGGTAATGTCTTAAAACTGTGAGAATTTCTTTCTGCAGATATAACAAATGAGAAGTACTCTTCAAATGAAGGTATCTTTATGGTGATTATTTACGTGTTTGTGTTAATCACCTAATGTTTTGTTAATAATCACGTTATTCATTAATAATAAAAAATCACTTCTTACCCATAGGAAGCTGATTCAAATTATACAGAGCTAGAGAAAGAGGCTCCCATCAGCTTTTCCCCATGCCCCAGCTACCTGTCAGGGAAGCTTAACTGTTAACTGGGGGCTTTAATGGCTTCAGGTGACATGCAAGGCATTTCCAAGGCACTCAGGGAAACTGCTAACCTGCAGAGCTTTTGATACGAGCTGATGTGAGAGGGCTTCTTGCCTCATTCCACCTTAATGAGATAAATCAAAAAACAAGTCTTTTGTTCACCCAGCAGTCTTGCTCAGGGTTGATGCTCTTTTCAGAGTTCTGTAAGATGTATTGAAATAATTTGACTGTTGCTCTGGTAATAACAGGTTGGGATATGGGGGTGTGTGTGAGTTTTAAGAGCTACAAATAGCATTTTATTACACGATAGAAAATAATCAGATGAAATATGCGAGTGAGCTATCTTGCCTTCATTTATTCCTTTGTTGATACGATTAATGTCTTGTTATCAGCTCCTGAATTTTTTGCAATTCATTTCCTTCTGTATCACCTTCTAATTAACTGGGGGAGGTTTGACTTGTTCCAATAGCTAGTAACGTAAGTAAAAGAAGTGAGAATTCTGCTATGAGGCTCTGAAGTTTACTTCACCAAAGACTTCACTGTTGTAAAACACTGATTTTGTTATTTATTAGAGAAGTGAGCACAGCCAAAGATGGCAAAGCTCAGAGAAATTCCCACAGAGCTGCTGGAGGAGAAAATAATCCACTTTGAGTTGGTTCCCATTTTCTCGTTGGAGCTGGGCTTGTATGGGTGGGGTTTCACTGTATCCAGATCTGGTAGCTGTGTCACAGTCCCATCACCAACCATCCCACCCTGTCTATGGAAACCCTCAGCAGTGATTTTGCTTGGGATGGCAAGTAGAGCTGGATTTAGGGGAATGAAATTAAGGTCTGAACAGAGGAGCTCTATCTACTACTGGTTTGTAATATTTCACTCTTTTTTTCTACCCAGCAATTGTGCTTTTAGTCATTACGTATGCGCATAAACATTGTTCAGATATAACTCCTTATAATGGAATATTGATTCTTGTGAAAGTGAATGCCATATTGTCTTAAAATTCACAAATCAAGCAAGATTGTAATTCTGTAGTACAACCTAAATTTTACTCATACCATTTTTTTTTTAATGGCATTATTATAGTGCACCTCTGGGCATGAAAAGACAATGAATACCATAAAGCATACCTAGCAGCAGCCTGGAGAAAAGCAAAATTGAAGTGTTCAGTGGGGCCAGCAGGCTCTTGGCTTCTGTAACACTCAGTGGGAAAGTGAATGGCTACAGGCTTGAACCTAAGTGTGTTTGAAGTAGACACACCTGTAATACGCAAAAAAGGAGGCATGTCCTTTTCTTGATCTTGTTTTCTTGCTAAATATGTACTGAATAATCATAAAGGTCAGTAAATGAAAGAAAGCTTTGTAGGTTTTGTGTTTAATTTGGAAAAGGATTGATTCAAACCTTAATCTGGTAAGATGGTACTGGTGGGCTGAAGTTATGACATTATCAAACTTACTGCATCAAAGACTATAGAAAAGCAATGCATGTTTTGAGAATGAAATGGTTGTGTGTCCATACAGCCAATGCTAGATGTGGACCTTTTTTCAACAGAATTATGTTTTGAGATCATCTAGAAGCAATATCTTCCTCTACTCTGTCAAGCATTTGCCAAGGATGACGTCACCAGCACTATGTCATGCAATATAATAAGATATCAAAGTTGTGTTTAACTGGAATAAATAGCTATTGCTGTCCAACTCTAACAATAACAGTCTGTAGCAGAGCACAAAATGCAAGGTATTTGTAGCTGTCATATCTAGAAATTGTGGTTTACTTCAGGCATCAATGTCCCATTGTCAGTCAGTGTAAGTCATGGTTTCTGGCATCTCAGCAGAGAGAGGCTTTGACCGTGAAAGCAAGGGAGGGGAAAAACTGAAGATGTATGGCAGCCTTATAAAACTGTCGGTTAATGTTTGCTTCTCTGAATATCTGCACGTACACTTGCCATGGGATTCTTAGTTAGATATAGAATATTAGAAGTTTGTTATATGGAGCATTGTCCTTCTTATATATATATATATCCTCTAGACTTCACTTCACTTGAAATTTTTGTCAGAGATGTTTAAAGTAATCCTATTAAAAATTTTGATGCAGAGATAATTTTGGAGCTTATCTAAAAAAGATTTATTGATCTAAATAATACGTTATTTTTCACTGAATTTTCTCTTAGGCTTATCCTTGCATTATGTAATGTGATTTGCAAAACAAGAAGTTGAAGTAAATATGGCTTTAGGTCACTGATTACAGCTTAATGGGCTTTTGTAGTGGAATGTGTTGAGCAAATTAAAACCTCTGAGAGCTTTTAAAAATTCAAATCAAAATGGAACTTTAGTACTATAGATTTCAATTAAAAAAAAAAAAACACACCTTAATACTTTTATCTGATGATGTAATTGAGAAATTCATCACAAATACTTAAATATTGTTTTACTGGCTTCTGGCTAAAGATTATTCTGGATTAAAATATGCATCAAATCACCAATTACCTCAATATGCAGTCTAGTTTAGTAACTGAGAATTACATGTAGTATTGTAGTTTGGCAGTTTATTTTTTGTATTGCCTTTTGGATACAGTATACTTAATTACATTTAAAACTTATCTGAAGATTGAGATTTCATCTTACATCAGATAAATGCTGGAATATTAATTAAACAGTAGATTACTAAAATGATTTGTCATTTCAACTGGTTTTCAACACCTGTGTCAAAAAGAAGTTATATTTTATCTTAAATGAAAGAGAATGTCTCTGTGGCCATGGCAATCAGAAATACTGCCAAGGGAGTTGTCACGGATGCTAAAAATATTTCAACTCTAGTGCTCCCCAGCACTGTGCTGTGCAACTTCTTGTTTTATCTTCTTTTTTATGATTATTATTATTATTTTTTTTTTCCTTCCTGGATCACTTGGAGAATGAAACATCCAGGATGAAGCTGGCTTGTACTTCTGAAGTCTTACTATGTCTTGCTTCAACTAAGCTGATTTTATTAAGGTGGAGGCAGACTTCTGTACATGATGCTGTTGCAATGTTGGTATAACCCTAGCAGTTGCGGTGAAGCTCATGATGCTCTTTGCTTGCATTGCTTCCAACCACAAGGGCGGTCACGGCTCACGTCATGCCTTTCGTTGGATGTTCCAAGCCTCTAATTAAGGAGAAAACAGATTGAGCCAAGAGTAGATTATAATATTGTGTCTTACTCATGGACTACAGTCAAGGAGGATCTTTGAAAGGTGTTATCAGAATAGAGAAGTATGATTTAATTTCTATGGTAATATTTTACTTGTTGGATACCTGACACTTTCTTTTTTTCTCCTTGGGTTTTATTTTCTTGGTCATTCCACTTAGTTGGTTTTTTTTCTTTGTCTCCGCTTATATCATTTTTGTTATGACACAGTCACAATGTAAAAGACTAGAGAATAAGAAATGACATTTTCTAAACAATTCAATTGCTCACATGGAAGATGTGTTGGCGGTAGCATGCCGTGTGCTTGGGCCATTAGAGGATGGTGGAGGTGATCAATTGTGCTTCCAAATGTAGGTCTATGAAATGGCAATAAATAGGAAACTTTTCAGAAAAACCCAAGGGCACATGGTTTTACAGCCCAGCAGAGGCTAAAAATCATTGGAAGCTAATGTGCAGGACAGTCTGGAATTTCAGCTTTGACAGATTACTTTTTTTTAAGTCTTGTAAGTGATGTGTTGCAGAACATCTGGAGGACTACATATGTTCTGGAGTTGCAATTGTAACTGCTACAGGAATCCTGCAGGATGAAATCATTTGAAATCATTTTTTTTCTTTAAGTAGCACTATTTTAGTTGTAATTTACTGCTTTAGTTGTGATCACTACAACTTTCTTTTTACTAATTGAATGAAAACTTGATAGGTATTCACGTGCAGATTGCAGGGGCTAATCTCTGAACTTTGCCAGTCCTTAGCAGTTGGCTAAGTGTCAGTGTATGACATTCTCCAGCGATATTAGTGAAGGCATTTTTCATAAACGACTCTGAATGGTATTCAATCAATAGATGTTGACATCACAGCAGTTAAAGTAATTCCGTCTCATGTATAATCAGATATAAATTTTATCTTTTTGATATTTCCATCAGGAAGCATTTTCTGATATGAAAATGATGTCACTGTCAGCTGCTCTAGATGTGGCTGTCTATCCCTATGTGGCCACTCTACGTAATGTTGAAAGAGAGATCAGTTGGTTGGGATTGCATATTGTATGGTTTGGAGCTCCTAACCTGATTTTGTTTGCTGTTTGAAAAACCACAGATTGCTTGGGTTGCCTTCCTAAACCTAGAATTGAAGAATTAAACTAATTTATGTTTTGATGTTCAGTGCATCTACTCACTACTTTCTGTCTGGGTACAGAGAAAATATATTTTATTGTTGGAAAGTAAATGACTATTTGGAAAATGACTCGGGCTGCAATATCTGTGTTGGCAGTTTTATTTCCCAGGCATAACAGTTTTGTTTCCTTTTTATACTCATTTGTGCAGAGATTAAATCATCACAAATCATGTTTCTAGGGGCTGTGATGCTCAGGTTATTCAGTTTTATGCAGTCTCGGACTGCGTGGATTTAGGCAAGCTGTCATTTGTAACCTGGCTTTATTTTAATAGTTTATCATAAATCACAAATCTAATCAAACTCTATCACTGGATATAACAATTCTTTTCTTTGAAACTGGCTCCAAATGAGTAACTTGTCAGTGTTTGAATCACAATTGCTATCCAAACCGGAATATAAAACAAAATCAAAAAATAAAAACAACAAACAGCAGAGTATTTGCTTCCTTCCTTAAATCAGTTTGAGACAAGGAGATCACAGATTTACAGAGAAGAGTTTGAGTGTTAATTTTGCTTTTGTGCTTACAGGACTGACTAGTGTATGCAGAGAACCTGCTCTGGGAAGTTGCTGCATCCAGTAGCTGTGCTCACCCTGGCCGTGGGGGTAAGGGGCAAGTCTCCAACTCCAGTTTCTGTAACTTCTCTGGATTTTCACAGTTTTAATAATGAAGCACAGACTGTTACAAGTCTGAGAACAGAATTTAGTGCTTGCTGAAAAGCATGGGCTGAATCTGTGTGACTGGACTCTCACCCTCAAACTTGGAATTCATAGCTCTTGAGAATGTAATCTCCCATCTAAAGAGGGCTGTGGGGATGAATGTAGGGATGCCTCTGATGTGTAGATGTTGTGATAACATAAATGCGCCATATAAAAGTTGAAATTAGGACGTGATGAAACTGGTGTGGTTGCTTAATTTATGTTACGATTTGGACTTCACTCAAAATAGCAAATAATCAGCTTGATCCACTGATAAGTGTGATTATTTGCTCCTGAACCAAATCCCAGCCTTTTATGTTTCTGTTTGCATGTCAGTTTAGCTATCTGGAAAACTCTTTTCTGGCATTTCTTACTCCTCTCTCAGCTTTGTTTACTTCACATACTACTCTTAAGATGGTCCTCTTTCAAAGGTCAAGGAAATATTTCCCAAAGCCTGTTGGGGTGGGGAAACCAACTTTGTATAGACTTCTACAATAGGAGATTTTTTTCCGTTTTTCAGCAACGAAATTTAGCTTTGTCTGTTCTCCACTTTCCCCATCTCTAGCTCCATTCTCAGTTGTGCATCTGTCTTTGGATTATGTTTATAATCACTATTGTCTTGTTTTCTTACATTGTCCAGAATACACACTGAATTCTAGCATAGTACAACGAAGGTAGTTTTTTTTATTTTCTTCTCTTTGTGCTAGTAATGCTGCTGTCTGAGATTTCAGAGATGCTTTGAACTTGCGAGGCCTGTAGCACCCCTAGGAGAGAAACCAGCCTTATCAAACAGTAAATCCCCCACTACACAGGGTTACAATGTAAACCTCTCTTACAAGGAAGGAATAAATTCATCACAATGCAGAACAGCTTCAGAGAGAAAAACTGCTCTTGAAGGCAATGGTGCTTTTACTGTATATGGAGGAACTCAAACTCTTGGCATCTTCACCCTCTTGAGCCCACAGATAATCAAGTTCTGTTGCATGAGTCAGGAGTTCTGAATCCCGGCTCCTAAAATCCAGTTTGTACTCCTTGGTTGAGAAATGCTCGCTGCTGAGCCTTTCGTTGTTCTGTCTCTCGTCCCCAGGCAAACTTAAAGGGGAAAGTGGTAAATGGCTGTAGGGAAGACTGGTTTTAACTGCAGAGTCATGTGCAGAGGAGTTGTACGGTGGTGCTCTTTACATGTGTGTATACCTGCACGTGTGTACATGCTTGCATGTATACATGCTCCTTCTTTTCATTGCTCAAATACTTAAGGACAGCTAATTCATTGCCTTAGGATTTTTGTGTTGCTTAAAGTGGTTTAGTATGCTGATTTATTGTTGTTCATCTCAGACTCTGACAATCTGCTTAAAATTATTTAATCTTGTAGGTATTTTGGAGCTCACATGTGGGTATAGATCAGAAAAGCCTTTTTAAAGTCTCTCTGCAAATTAAAATATTCTGGCAGTCAAATATTTTGATTTTTTTTTGGCATGTTAGATATTTAGGAACTTCTTGTCCTTTTATTTCTGGCAGACTTTATATATTAGCTGGTCAGCGAGTTTTTTTTTTCTGTGGCATGTCTTTAAATATGGATTAGATTAAATCTTAAGTGTATCATGACAAGTTTTTTCAATTTGTTTGTAAATACCTTATCTGAAAGCTTATGTGAGAATAAGGGCTTTGAGTGTGTGTGGAGACTGGAAACTGAGCTGGGGTGGGTACTTTTGTAGTAAAACTGTCTGGAGTTCTTGCTTGATCGCTACTTTAATACAGTTTTTTAGAGATGTTTTGATGAACATTAAAATTAATAAATGAGATATGGTAGTAACAGATTTATATTCACACCTGGCATTTTCCATTCATATAGCAAAATATACATTCCTTTCTGCCAGCTTCCCCTACTTAACTTCTCCTCCAAAACAAATAGTGGTTACCAATATCCCAAAACTTGTGTGAGTCTTTTGTATTTTTCCAGGAGTCTTCTGCTTACTCCTTCAGCTGGGTGTGCTCATGCTGTTTCTGCGCTACAGGTCAGTACTTGTGGCACAGTTAGGTGACATTTAATGGCCAGATAAGAAATAAGCACAGCACTGCATCTTAACTCTCAATTCACTGACCTGTCAGATCTTCACACTTCACTGTTCTTTCATGCTTTCATGTTTTTATGAAAATTTCTGTTGTTCAGCACTCTTACAGTGTGGAAACTGTCATGTTTTTCTGCATTACCAATTTTTTTTTCTTTGTGAGAATAATAAAACAGCCAGCAGAAAAAAAATTGATCAAGCAAAACAAAATCTTAAATGTATTGTCTAAAAATAAAATGGATTCATTGACTGTTGCCATTCTAGCAGGTAGATCACCCTTAGTCACAGCAGCGAAGGCTGCAGCACGAGTGCCATTTGGCTCGTCTGTGCTAAGCACTCAGGGTACCCTGTGACTTGTTTTAAACATCTCGCAGTAATGGGCTGAAACAATTCATGCCCTCCCCTTCCCCTTCTTAGCTGGACCTGCTGCCTATCGGGAAGCATCAGGAGGATTTCAGGCACACAGCATTTCTTCAATTTGCTGTCAGTTCTTTAGGGTGCTGTTAGATTCAAGCTTTTGGGACTTTTCTGCAATCCTAAAAAGATTTTTCCTTGATCTTGTCAGATAGATTCTAACTGTTATTTGGGCATAAATTAAACAGTAGGAATAAAACAGTTGTTGCATCCTGTGATAGGGCTGTGTATATATTGCTCATTTCTCTAATCTTAGAGATCTTCAAAATATCCCTGCAATAAATTCCTCTCCTACAGAGGAATTAAGCGGTGTTCTACTTTGATGTTTCTTCACTGCCTCAGAAGGCCTTCATCTTCAATTTCATCTTTGCAAGTACATTCTTTTTCTATCTACATTACCTAATATAAAGTGTGAGACACGAATATGTCTAATCTGGGAATTTACTTATTCCTTTCTTTTCTTTTTTTTTTTTTTTCAATCTTTGCCTTACATGTGATTTTTGGACTGTAAAAAGTCAGATTTTTCCTTCTGAGAAGCACCCTAATGTCCTGCTCCCTGAATTGACCTTAAGAAAAGAACTTGTCTTAACAGATTTTGATTTTTATACTAATTGGTTTGCTTGGTTTTAGTTTCTTGACAACTCTAAATGCCACTTCAAAGTTAGGAAAGCTTCCTGCCCCCCCTTTCCATGACTGTGTAGACAACAGGCTGTCTAGTCACATAGCAGACTTGTGAAGAGGTTTCTTTTCTGCTTGAAAACAGTTGCCGTTGCCTGATCCGTGTTCTAGATGATGCTTTCTTCTTTAATCTACTGTATCTCATTATTGGATGACACTGCTTTAACATCTGTACTGCATGGGGACTTCACTCTTCTGAGTGCTTGAGCTTTGCTTTCCCTCTCTTCCACCGCACACTGTAGACTGCAGGCCTTCATGTGTCCACCAGAGCGAGTGGGGCTTTTCATCCAGCAGTTGCTGAAGAGCCGAGTTTAAATGAGTGAGAACCCTTGGCTCTGAGATGATTTCAAGTACAGAGTGTCTTGCACAGGTTTGACCGTGACTAAAATGCTGTATGCTGCTTTCTAGAATTGGCATTACTTCCATCAAGTTATAGTTAGAAGATGCATCTTCCCTCATTTGAAAGTACAGTTGTAAACGGAATACTCAAGAACAACTTCTGAAATGTCTGCATCTTAAATACAACTGGTGAATCACCTTCAGCTTCTACTACACATGCAAGTCTCTTTTACTGAGAGGTGCTCTATAAGTTTAATTCTTGAAATATTGATTACGCTAGCTGCGAACAGTGCACTAGGAATGAGTTTTCCTGAATAACAATTTCCTGGCAGGTGGCTATGTCAATGGTTTCAGGCACTGTAAAATGAACTGGAAGGGGGGGCGGGTGGAAAGGCACATCCGCTTGTCCCTTCTGATCTAGTCTTGAACAATGCATTAATGAGTTGACTTCCATATTCCCATGGCCTTTTCTCTTGTCCTGCTTTTATGGCAGAAAGTAAAATTGGAGTTTTCTCTCATGTTTAAACTGTTTTTTTTTTTTTTTTTGGTTTAAGCAGGCTTTGACTCTTGAGAGTGAGATGTCAAGCTAAGTGTGAATGACAAATATGTATTTCAGACTATGCTAGATTTCTTTCTGAGGCAGCAGAAAGAAAAACATTGGAGTGGATGCTGTCTTTAAAACTTGAATTTGTGAAGGGGAGCTGAGTACCAAGTACCAAGAGCTTCTGTTCCTTCAGATAAATGGGAGGTGCTCAGGTTTGGGGCTCAAATGCAACCGCCAAGTGGTTATATGGAACAGGAATAGGACCTATGGAATAAGTTAATGGCTTTGTTCTCTCAGTCTGGAATCTCAAATTCTTAAATAGTACAAAATTGGATTAGAAACAAAAATATGTTGGTGCAAAAGATGAAATTACTAATTCCCCCCCCCCC
>WBMW01000467.1:104005-117644 GCA_013396635.1 Penelope pileata
AAAATTCAAGAAGTAGAGCATCTGTGTGAGGGTTTAGCATTTGTGTAGTGAGTTTGGTACTGTCCTGATGATAAAATCGTACAAGGTATACTTCACATTAGGCCAAGGGAAAAAACTTGTGTTGCAACTCCAAATGTACTCTCTGACACAAGTAACCTTCAGTATTTATTTTGATTTTCCTACAAAGGCACTGTAGAACCAAATGAAATAGGTGAGTGTGATGTAGTGTGCAATTAATAAAATTGATACATATTTTGTTTGGCAGAATAACAAGGCAGTGAAATTACCGTGTTGTGGTGTGCAGTACACAGTCTGTTAGAAAGTGATTTTGATATATTGGCACTCAACTTTTATTTTATTAGTATACTGTATCATTAGTCTGGCACTTTGGGGGGTCTGATTTGGGCTTAGCTTATCAAGTTACAGGAAACCAAGAAATGCATTCTTATTAATTACAGAGAAGCAAATGAGAATTATTTTCAGATTATTATCTTAAGATTTTTGTGATTTTTGCTTTTTAAAAGAGTTTTTTAGTTGTTTCTTTACTAGAGGTTTATAGGGGGGAAAAAAGGGGAGGAGAGAAAATTTTTTTTTTTTTCTTTCCACCAACTTGTTGATTAAAAACACAATAATGAATGTGTGGTATACTCAAAGTACAAATCAGTAGGTCTGAAGGACATACTGTTGAGTATTAAAGGATGTAATTAATGGATTCACTGAACCACTGGTAATTATTTTGAAGTAGATAGATAACTGAGGCTATCAGCAGCTTGCTAAAATAAATTAGTTGAAATAATAATATTCATAGATCATAGGTTTGCTTCTGTAAGTCTGGCTTTAGTACCTAGCAGCATAAATAGAGTAAGTAAGTACCTGGTACGGGTCCTGAAGTCATGAAGCCTTTTTGCCTCTATTGCTATTCCCCTGGTTGACTAGGAAAACAAAATTGACAGAAAAAGACCTCACTTGTATTTAAAGTTTAGGTAATAATCTAGATCTGGACTTGAGTATTCACCTGCCTAGCTCGCAGTGGAAACACTCCAAAGTTCAAGTTTCATATGAGCTTAACTTTCTTAGTGAATTGAGACCACGGTGAAAACTCCAAAATTTCACTTTCATAAGCATGAAGTGTCTATCTGATGGTAGAAGGCCTTAGCCATGGCAAAAAATAAAAAAGATATTATTCAAACAGTCATTTCGTATGAACGAAGGTATGAAGGAGAGAACTGGGAAGAAAGCTATGTCACCTTTGAGAAGGAGCTGAGAGTAAATCAACCCAAGGGAATTTTCTTAGTCTTGTTTGGAAATAAGTTTATCATCACCATCAAGTCACTGAAAAGTCTAAAACCTGAGAAATTAAGAATATTCAAGAACATTGAATATTATTATTGACTTATTCTTCATTGACTTATTTTCATTTTTGTACCTTAATTTACAATTTCGCTTGAAGCGTACGTCCCTTCTTTGCTGTGTATTTTTCTTTTTATCAGAAGATGCTTCTGGGATGTCACCTGAGGTAACAGTGTCAAGCACAAGGCATGGTGCTTCTTGGGAAGCCAAGAATCCCGCCCAGAGCAATAATCTGGCTTCACGCTATTTCACGTCTCTTGAGGTTTATGTTGTCTCCAAAGTATTGGCAAAGAGCTGATAGCAGGATAGTAACCACTGTAACCCAAAATAAATTGCTGTAGCTGTGGCTGGTGGTATCAAGAGGCAGAACACAGTCAGCCCTTTCCTGCTTTAGCAGTTGCTAGCACAGCCCTTCAATGAAAGGTAAACAGAAAAAGTCATGAGAGAAAATGGATGATGCTGTCCTCTTGTGTTATGAGTTTTATTTTATTTTTTTAATCGTATCACTTATTCATTGTAGTGGAGTAAGTATCGTGCTGTAATTAATTTTGTTCAACTTTGTGCCATAGCTGAAACACCTTTGACATTTCTTTCTTAAATTTGTAAGCCTTGAATGCAAGACCTTTGTTCTTGAAAACAGATTGACGTAAAAATAAAGAAATAAAGGAAACATAATGATGAGTATAATCAGAGGTCGTTGCCAAATAAGGTGCTGTAGGCCTTGGTGTCTGGTCTGGTTTTACTTGCCACCATCACTAATGACTTAAGGAAGACATTGAATTGGATTGATTTTGTTGAAAATCAGTTGAGAACTAATGGCAACATGCTGATGATTAACAGTGGAAATGGTACAAGGTGGCAAAGGAGGGCGTCATATGATGAGGAGTGTTTACTTCTTAGATAAGAAAGAAACCACAGCTGGGAAGTAGGAATAAAGGAGAGAAATAAAAAACGACATGAATTTGTAATTCTAAAGAAGATGAATTTTTATATTAAGGCAGAGAAAGACAGACCAATGAATGTAACGACTGCACAGAAGACATAGAGTCATTAATTCATTTCATGGATCAGCAAAGTAATAATCCCTTGCTGGTTAAGTAAAAGTTTCAGATCTTGCTATCTCCATACCCAAAAGCTGTTAACAGATCCAAGACAATTGAAGGGAATAGCGTGACTGAACATCTCAGAGTGAATCATGGAAAAAATTCAAGATTTGAATTTGCATGGCTCTTTCAAAAGTCACATAAAGCTTGTAAGACTATTTTAAAACTCTCTGTCTTAGCTTAAAATTGAGGATATTGTGGAGTGAAGGCCAGGCTGCTTGCTTAGGAGGGACCATGTCACATGCAACTCTGGTACAGCCAGAGATAGGGAGCAAGAGCAGACTTCTTGGGTGCCTGTTTTTGTAGGAGAGTGGATTGAACTTTCTTCTATTGAAACAAGGTAGTGTTGTGTGTATGCAGGTGAACTTCCTAGCTTTTATTACAATGAGATTACCAATCTCATCAATTAGATTTTAGTCTAATGATGTGTGCCTTGCCTGTCTTATGTTTAGTGGAATTCAATTAGCAAACGGTTGTGCTGCTGTTCCGTGTGTTAAATGGTGTTTTTTGTTGGCGTGGGGCAGTTGTGGATATGGAAATTATGGGAAAGCATTTGAATCAGAATTCCTGTCTGAAGATGCTTCTGATGTAGGCCTTTCAAACAGAATTCCTTTAAAAAGATTGTGTGAAACAAATTTCCGTTAATGTGATGGCACTAGATTTCTTAAAATGAGGAAATCATTTCTGTGCTTTCATAACACACCAGTTCACAACTAATATCTGTTTTTTTCTTTTTATTCTAGTACATGAGAAACTATAAAGCACCAGTGACAAAGGTTCAGAAATGTTGACAAATGAGTGATTAATTCCACATGAGAATAAGTGTCTGCTCTATTCCTTGGCAAGAAATTTGAATGTGGAAGGGTAAGCTGCTTTAATAGTTGCTGCTAGCTACTTTTCTATAAAGTAATATGCAAATATTTGAAATCTTATGGTTGAGTGGTTCTGATTTCTTTAATGATTGTGGAATTCAAGTCAGATGGTTTTTTCTTTTCCATTTGAAGTGCTTTTGTCCAAGCCAAAAGGCTAAGGTTATGGACTGTGGTGGTAGTGGGAGGTGTTCGTGTCCATTTTCACTATTAAGCAGTGCTGTTGACATGGTCAGCCTTTGAGTGTCTGACAGCTCCGGTCTGTTGACTCAAAGCTCTGGCAGTTAAAGTTACTACGTTTCAGTAACCATGCTGCTGAGAGAATTAAGCCTTTTGGCATGGCTATTGAAAATCAATTTTTCCTCTCCTGTTTTTTTTGTTTGATTGTTTTTATCCCNCCTCCCTTCTTCACACCTGGAAACTTGGTTCTTCGATTGGAAGCACTGGTGCAATCTCTCTGCTTCTCTTTAGTGCAGAGAGAAAGGCTTGCCTGGATAAAGGCAGCAGCTGTGAGGTTTCTATGGATTTATTGGAAAAAGTGTAAAACTTGGGAACTTGATGAATGAGGGTTATTTATGGAGGTGGCTGTGATGTGCTTGTCTAAAACATGAAATAATAAAGCTGAATGTTTTTTAAGCGTAGGGAACTAGGAGTCTTTGGAAAACTGAATGTTTTGTTTAGCTCAGTGAAAGGAAGGTAAGCTGAAAGTTTGTGGCAAATTTTTGTTGTTCTAATGTGAGAATAAACAAAAGCATTTTTACCGATCTAAAGGCTGACATTTTCTCTTGGCTTGCTCTAAAACCCATTCTTGCAATTGAAATAAACAAGTATGTATCACTTCATTTGATTATAAATCCAAAAATCCTCTGAAGGTACCTCTGAGAAAGTGTGGAACTAGAAGTCAGATTCATCCGAGTCTGCCGGATGCTGCTGCGCTTTCCCAGAGGCCATCGTTAGTATGGCACCAGGATGGATCCTGCTCTGACACTATAGCCTCCTAAAAATGCTCCCTTCATTTCATGACTTCTCAAAACCAAACTGCTAGTTTGCATTTCCTGTTGACCTCCCTCATGCATCTTGATGTTCTCAACATTAGGTGTATGCAAATACTATCTACGTTTCAGTGAAAAGCTCCTTAGATTTGGAATTATTGTCATGGTATCATGTTGTAGCAGAATGAAGGATGACTTCAACTGTTGCTGATTTTCAAGAAGTCATTGTGTGCTTACGACATTTATTTTGGTATTTCCCAACTTGGTCTTAGACATATCATATGATTCTCATTTCCTGGTTGGTTGGGATGAAAGGCTGACAGGCTGTCATTTTTGACTTTATTTATAAAATAAAACAGAAGATATATTAATCTTTAGCTTTATTCCTTAGACTGTTTCACTACATAGTCAAGAGTTTGTAGAAAGACCCTTCTCACAGGGTGAGTGAGAGCTGTAACAGAAACAAAATCAAAGCTTGTTAGTTGCAAAAGGATCTTGTAGCCGAAGAACAAATGGAAGGAGACAAATCTCTTCCATGCATGCGCTGGATTCTCCCTTTCTCTCTGCACTTGAAAAAGATTGATGTCTCCCTTCCCACAGCATGGAGCAAAGCCAGACCCATTGTAGAGAAACATCACTGAGGGGACTGATTTCCTGACCAAAACATGGAATAATTATGTAGGTATAGATTTACTTGAAGCAGATTTGTTTAATATGCTTAGATACAAATTCTTGTGTCGATTTTGCTGATCTGCAGCAGGCTTATGCAGTATGTGGGCTTCTGGAGCTTAAAGACAAAGCTGTTTGTGTGTGTAAAACCCTTTCTTTACTGTAAGAGCATTGAATCCTTGGTAAAGGTGTCGGTAAATTTAGTATCCATCCTTTACTGTGAGCAAAGAATGTAGCATTGCAAGGTTACAGCAGAAATTACATGGAATATCCATACACTCACGCACAGAAATCTTTAGGGCCAGGATTAATTAGTGACACTATCAAGATTTGATATTGACCAGTGGCAGGATCTAAAAACCTTAAAATTGTGAATGAGTTGTAATTTCACTGTAGTGAAGTTAAAGGAAATGTTTCATCTTTCCTCTATTATTTTGGTGAGGCTTAAAATTTGTTTTTATTACAGCAGTAATGTATTGCAGTAGTAAATAGTAGGAGACTCTACTCTGCATGACCTGGTTCAGCTAGATAACACTATTGATTTTATTTAATTCTCTTTTTTCAGTGCCTCTGCTTTAGTTAATTTTAACTCCATTTCTCGTTCTTGATTAACTTAGTGGTAAGTTGTCATTACAGCATTTGACTCCCTAAGGACATGATCTATAAGGAAGGCAGATCTTTCCAGTGGAGGGTCATGATTTAGCTAATTTACACATAATTTAAACAGCAGTTGGCCTAATACCCTGAAGTGGAATTTGAGATACTTAAAGTCGGAGAGCTTAATACCATAAATTAGTGTTTAGGCTAAGTGCTCTTTAGAGACCTGCATGAGGAGCCAGTGGGACAAATAATGCCTGTTGTGTTCTTTTTTCAATAGGCAGGTCAAGTTAAAATCTCAAGAAAGATGAAGGTGGCGGTTGCACTTAATACAGAATTGCCATTTCTCATTTCAGTGGAAAGGTCTTGTTTCGTCCAAGTTACCATAATATTTGTTTGGCCAGACTTTGTATTTGGATTTATATTTTAATGGCCCATTCAAATAAATTAACATAATAAAAACGTCTTCATGCAGTTGGAGCAAGCTAATGAACTCTGACTTCTGCATTCCCTGATGTTTTTCATTTCTTGCTGGTTAGTGCTGAGATGCTTGTAGCTACATAAAGCAATTTTTATAAGATATGGGGAATTTGTCTTCATATTAGCATCTAAATGGTTTTGTCAAGCTGAGCTGATATCTCAGAATGCTGCACAGAGGAGGTAGACTGAGGGTAAATGAGTTGAGTTTGTGTCTTTCCTGACTGTTTTGGCCCAGCCCCTGAAGTGTGACTGTCATTTCCCTGAAGAAAAGATGGTTATACGCTGAAACATTTCCTATGTACATTAATGCTGTGGTTTGTGGTACAAGTAAGTGTGGAAGGTGGCAGAGATAGTCCTGCTCTTTTCCTATTTGATAGTGGGTGTTGTCAGCCCCTACTTCTTGTTAGCACGTGGCAGGATAGAACTTCAATGGAGTATTTTGCCCTGACCGGTTCCCTGACAGTTTGCTGTGCAGGAGATCTTGTGCCTGTGCAAGAGCAAGGCTCTCTGGATTTTGAAAATCCTGCATGCGGATCTTTAAGCCTACATTAAAAGCAGTGAAACCTAGTCTGAATGGCAAGGTGTCTGCCTGGCTGTGAATCTTTTGGAGGATGTTTAGGTGACACAGTGAGTTGTTGTGTACCAGTAGAAAAATCTAACTATATGCTTGGTGGTGCTGATCAGGGTCTTTATATTTAAATCTCTGTTTCTCTCCGCTGTTTCTGCCAGGCTGCCATTGTACCTCCCTTCTGTCTGTCACTGGATCTCTGCTTCCCCTTGCAAGCAGCTGGGCTGCTATTATCACTGCTTTTTCTTGCTTGGCTTTATTGCCTGTGGTATCATTGTGTGTGATTGAAGATGCAAAATTGCTTCCAGGTGTGCTTCATGATATTACCTTTAGCTGCTTCTTATCACCTATATTACCAGCATCCTCCTGCCATTTGGGAGAGAGTCACTCCTTTTTAGGGGACCATTAAACTTTTCTGAAATTCAGCAGGTGGTGAAGATTCTGCCACATTTCTAATTAATTTCTCCTTTATAGGCAATTATCCTTTTTCTTAAACATGCTTGTAGGTTATATGATTTTTATTTTTAGTTCAGCATTAGGCTGTAACGTCTCTGAGAGTCAAGCAGTTATATCATTTTAAAACATTCTTATCTCAATTTTTTTACACTATTATTAAAGGAAATGGTGCATTGCTGTGCCGGTTGGCATAATGTGTAAGGTCAGACTCTTAACTGCCCTTCTTTTTAAGGTACAGGTGAGATGTAATTCTAGCTGCTTTATCCCTGCTAATTTAAATAACCATGGGAAGTGAGGATTTCTTTGTAGAAAAAAGGAGGCTATCAGTACCAAGATCGAACATTTTTGGATGCTCTACTGCATCAGTACTGCCCTTCTTTGCAATTTACTTATCTAGCAGAATAACCTGGTTGACTTAGTGCATGGTGAAAGGGACAAAGTATTGTTCCACCCAATCACTGACACTTGCTCTGCAGTGTGTCAGCTCAGCGTCTAATCTCATTCAAGAAATGCTGTTAACTGGAAGTGCAAGTGTGATAGTCAGAATCTTTGGGCATTTCCTGAGCTGCAGGTTGAACTTTGTTGCAGTGATGTGATACATATTTGTCAGGTCAATTTAACTTTCCATGTTCCTTTCACCTTTGCATTTTCTTCCTTGTCACTGTTATTAATTTACATCCTCCTGATTAAACCTGTGTCTTCATTTCTGTGTGAAATGATGCATGTTATCTCTGCACTTTGGCATTGCTTGTGATTTATGCACTTGGTGTTTTTGGTTTCGTGTGACTCAAGAATGCACTCTCTGACATGGAATTCTTGCTTCTTTTTGCTTATGTATTGTTCAGTGAAAACCATTCTGGTGACCTTTGGGAATGTTGTATTAATCATAATAATGACTAAAGTATTCTGCTTTGTGTATTAAGTTGTATTTTGAATATTTCTTTGTCTGTGTGCTGCCAAGCAGCAAAACAGAAATGGCAATGGTGGAAAAGGTCTACAGGATGCTTGGAAATAGTCAAAGATTGGCTTTCCTGAGATGTTAGAGGTAGAAGGAGAAGAGAGAAAGATCTCGTCTGTGTCCTGAATTCCAGATAATATTGGGAGAATTGAGAAAGGAAGTTTGTGTTATTTGCCTCCCATCTTTCCTTTTTATTTCTTCCAACTGCCTTAAAATCAAACAAAATAATACAGAACAAGAGGGAACAGTTTTAAGCTAAAAGAGGGGAGATTCAGATTAGATATTAGAAATTCTTTACTCAGAGTGTGGTGAGACACTGGAAGATGTTCCTCAGAAAAGCTGTGAATGTCCCATCCCTGGAGGCATTCAAGGCCAGCTTGGATGGGGCCCTGGGCACTCTGATCTGGTGGCTGACGACCCTGCCCTGACAGGAGTTTTGGAACTAGATGGTCTTTAAGGGTCTTTCCAACCCAAACCAGTCTACTATTCTATGAAAACAAAAGACACACCTCTATGATTATAAGCAATGTATGTTTATTTCTGAGCTAAACATGATAGCATAAGCATCTTCTCAGCTGCTTAGCTGAGATCAGCCCTTTGGGTGTGGGGTAGAACTTGGTCGAGGAAAAGACACCGACAACTCAGAACTGCACAAGAGCTCTTGTTCTAGTTTGTGTTTTATCTATGATAACTACATTCAGCAAAATTCTTAACTAAAATTATTTTACAATCTCATAAGTACTAAGGAAGTATTAGAGATCCTTTATGGCTGACTGCAGACTTTTCTTGAAGGCAGTTGATAAAGCTAGTTACTGCTTAAAAACATGCATCAGTGCAAAGAAATACGCTTTCTTTTCAAAGTAAATAGAAAAACAAGTCAGAAATGAAAAAGGTTATGATAGTTCCTTACAACTTTTCAGAGTTGCTGCCATGTCAGCAGTCTAGCTTGTACATTTTAGATGGATTGAACTCGTATAGTGTTTGAATCATTCCTACAAGTTCAGCGAGCTGACCCATTTCACTGTACGTTTTTTGTAGCGGACAGTAGCCACCATATAGGTTTTGCAACAAAACCTTTCATGATTGCAGAAGTACCTGTGTCTTATATCAGCCTTGGCTTTATTACCACATTTTTCTGCTTTGGGATTTTATAATTGTAAGTATTCTTAGCCCTTAAGACTTTTGTGTTCTTGAGGAGGGGGCAGAGAGAAAGAGAGAAGGCTGAATTGGGGCTATTCTGCTGACTCAACAGAGAGCTCTGTTTAAGAAAATTTTGAATCTGGGAAACCTTGTTTCCTGGCAATTCCTGGCTTTTCTCCTCTCCAGGATGCTCTGAGTGTAATTTTTATTAATATGCTGCTGTGGTTTGACCCAGTAGATAGCTAAGTACCACACAGTCGTTCACTCACCACTGCCCCCTCCCCCAGTGGGATGGGGGAGAAAATTAGGAGAAAATACAGTAGAACTTGTGGATCGAGATAAAAACCATTTACTAAGACAGAAAAGGAAGTAGATGGAAATAGCAGTAATTATGCACAAAGTGATACACAAAGCAATTGCTCACCACCCACTGATCGATGCCCAGCCAGTCCCTGAGCAGTGGTCCCTCCCCAGCTAACTCCGCTCCCTTATGTTTACATGATGTCATAAGGTATGGAATAGCCCTTTGGTCAGTTTGGGTCTGCTGCCTTGGTCCTGTCTCCTCCCAGCTCCCTGTGCCCCCTCAACCCCTTGGCTGGCAGAGCAATACAAGAAGCTGAGAGACCGAAATGTCCTTGGTTCTGTTCAACACTGCCACGAAATCAATACGTTATCAGCTTTGTTTCCCTTCTAGAACCAAAACATAGCCTCATACCGGACACTACAAGAAAGACAACTTCTGTCCCATCTAGAAACTAAGACATGCCATCTTTGGAGGAGCAATAAGATGGGTAGCACAGCTCTAGGGGATTTCTGATCTTTAGCTAAATGACTGCCTATAGTAAGGACTGAGTATCCACTCTAAAAAGGGTTGGTTGTTTCGGGGAAAAAAAATGACTCAGAATGATTCCTGTGAAATGCGTCTTTAATTAGCATTCTGATCAAAATGCCAGAGATGTGAAATGTCTCAGTTTGGTTTTAATATAACCAGAAAGAGGACCATAGGACTAGTTTAAGTTAGTGAGCTAGCTTTTGTTTCTACTGCCAGTGGTGACTGACATAACCTAAAACTTTCTATCTTTGCTAGGCTCTTGGAAAGAATTAGTGGTTGTCTCACTGCCTACTCTCTTTAGAGTGACTGAAAGGTGCCAGATAGCCATTCTACACTTGGAGGTGTATGAAAACTTCAGCTAGAACTCAGGAAGGAGTGTAAGATAACAAGTAATCTTTTAGTTTCCACATCAGCATACCCTTAAAAGCAAGTTTGTCAAATGAATCCATGATGCTATGACTGCATTTCCTCTGCTCACGTTTGTTGAAGTCTGGTTCTGCTACTGTCATTTAAAAGAATGAGCTCATGGAATTGGAATTGGGTGCCCAGATTGTCTGTCTGCTGTGGTATTGAACACGGGTATTGTAACTGCCCAGTTATGCGCTTCAGAGGAGAGTCTGACTGAGGTGGGGAGAAGAGATTTACTGAAACTGTTGATGCCTTTTGCATGTCCATGTTTTCTCTTCCTAAAAACTCTCTGGGTTGTAGAAGAATGAGAAGTTGCAGGTGCTATAATTCTGTTAAGAATAATTTTGACTTTGATTCACATCTATTCATTAATCTCATAGCTCATACCTGAAGCAATCAAGTAACATTTCAGTATTTGAACATTCATTCTTTTAGAACTGACCAGCAGAACCAGCAAACTTGATTATGATGTTTGCGTGTTGAGAAACCATTTTAGGATTTTGTTGAATTAGTTATCTTATAAAAATGTAGTAGATCTTGAGGTGCTTGCAGGCAAGGTCTGGTGGACTTTGCATGACTTCAGAGAATACCCCAGGCTGTTCTTGTACTTTGTGGCACACACCACAGAGTAGGATTGTGTGCCTGGGACTCTGCAGCACTAGCTGTGCTTGGTGAAGTGGCTCAAACCAACTTCTATAATCAGTTTTAGGTTGTATAGGGGAATCCAAGTAGTTTTCTTAACTTGGTATGATACTGAAAACCAAAATGACACCAAAGTTATGGATTAGCACCTAGTAATTTTTACAGTGAGTGCAGTGGCCATCCTGTGTATGTAGAAAGCGTTAATAGTATTTCCACAGCACGAATTGAGAAATAACAACTGTTTTTGTCATTCTGAATCCGTCTCTTGTAGTGATGGTGCCCAGCCTGTGTCTAGGCTGGCCTTTCATCAGGAACATTTAGCTGTTTCCTCATGTCATGCTTCCAAGTTCTGTTTATTTTTTTTCCATCTTTAAAGTTGGAATAGAACTGTAACAAGGTTTTTAAACTTTATATATAAAGATTCATAGTTGATTTTTTTCTTTGTAATCTGTACTTGTTAAATCAAAAAAGAATACATAGTTGTGATATGGTTTCATTTTCCAGCTGACGATATCAATATTGATTGCTAAGCCATGCAGTTTTCATTAGATGAAAAATATGTTTTGTAAGAAGTCCTGTGTATGATTTCCGTCTAAAGAAGAAAATGATTAGGTGTTTTAAGTGGTTTCCTTCTGGAGACCACTGTCAACAGCATGAATACTTGTAATCTGAGCTTAAAGCCAACAAGCAAACAAAAATTTAATAGGTTTTGTTATTGCATTTGTGATTCTTGCCCTTTCACCAAACAAACAAAAAATGTTGTTTGAATTGATTTTGAAAGAAATGACCATGCCTGTAGCTTGCCCATTAGCTGTCTGTAGGCTGACTTGGACTAATAATATTCTCCCATTCAAATTCCTTTTCAAGGCTGCTTGCTTCCCTTCTTTACTTGCCTACAAAGGATACAGCATCTGGCTATATTATGAATTGATCATGGCTATTATTCTGCATTTATAGAGGAATGCTCAGCATGAGTAAACAAATAAACCAAAGTATCAGAGGTCAGCCGGGATAGTTCTCTGAGACCACTGAGCAGCCTATTGTAGTCTTTGTAGTAGAGATACCACACTCATCTATCAACTCCTCAACTCCTGAATTTTTTTTTTTTTTTTTTAAACAATACAAAACAAACCACCACCACCAAAACAAGCCTGTTCACTGAATTTTCACACTTTTGATTCATGGTGAAGTCTTAAATTAAAACCCAACCAATCCATCTCTGAACAGCTCAGTGGCTTTGCACAGCAGATACTTATATTTCTCAGGTAATTTCATTTTTCACCTGAAACCTGCTACATGACATGTGAAATTGAAAAAGACTTGCCTCTAAAGTTCCACACGCTATCTGTTGCCACTTGCTAGTTTATTTTATAATTCACTTTAAATTCTCTTTCCCTAAAGATAACGTTCTTAACAAGTGTGAAGGATTTTATATTGCGTATATCTTCCTGGAGTGAAAAGAGCGATTGCAATAGTCTTTGGACCGCTCTTGAATTGGGGCAGGAATTGCACTTCACATCTCCATGGTTATAGGTATAGTATGCATGTAGTATTCTTGTTAAGAAAAAAGGTACCGTACTGCAATTCATTTTCTATTTACTTTTTTGTTTATTTGCATATATTTTTCTGTTTATAAATCACTGCCAGGAATTTAATTCCAGAACTGGAAAATTTAGACTTGTTTATCATGTAATCTAAGTTACCAGACTGTTTGATTCTGACTTCCATTTTTTAACACCCATTTCAATTCCTTGTAATAAGTTGCTGCTTCCTCTTTGTATTCATCTTCAAGAATTGGGAAGGCTGGAGCTGCCCAAAGTGTAACCAAGGTCTATGCATTTTAACATAAGTTTCCACAGTTCTGTAACTTATTTTCCTGATTGTATTGACTTTTATTTATTTATTTGTAAATGGGACATTTTCACTTATTCCTGGAATGAAACTACAAATGCCAACTATGCCTAGACATGTTCAAAAAACAATATGAGCAAAGATTTGTTGCTCTACCTAGATGTTGTCTAGGCTGTAAATGATAGCCTAGGTCATAACATTTTGAGATGTTTTACGTACATTTTTACTTTGACAGCTCAAAAGTCTTGATACAGGATTAGCCATTAAAGAACAAAAGCTTGATTGGCTCATTAAATACAAAAATTTAAAACAGAGCTGTTAGGTCCTATATCAGTGTCTGGCATTCCAGATGGAGAGGAAAAATCTGGATGAAGGAGCTTTCTGAATGAATATTATTGAGTCTTGCTAGATTTTAAACAAAATCCACTTTGACAAGAATGCTTGCCTTTTGGTCTATTTAAAAAAAAAAAGGTATATATTTATATTATTATTATATATATTATTATCTTATATTATTATTATATATATTATTATCATTTGAATGAATGATAGAAAATCAGGCTTGGATAGCCATATAGGTCATGTTTCAGTGATGTAAGCCAGCAGAAAATCAAAGCTCAACTATGAAGTGTTATTACTGTTTTCAACACCAGAGGTTTTTTGTTTTGTTTTTTTGAAATATCGTTAAAGTTCCTCCATGAATTTTGTAGCACCTAAAACTAAT
>WBMW01000467.1:117707-145434 GCA_013396635.1 Penelope pileata
AAGCAAACACTGAAAATCAGAAACATGGAGTTTAACATACCACTTTTAAATTCATATTTTATCTTGCATAGATCTCAGGTAGCAGCAAGTGGGACTTCTCTCAGTTGGTCTTCCACATGCTACCTTCATCTTCCTTTCCGTTTCGTTTTCCAGACTGAATTGAATCCTTCTTGCAGACTTACTCACTGACTCTCCATTTTCTGTTATAATGTTTACTCTGCCATACCGGGACATTAATATGTAAGACTTTTGCAAGTATATACGGATGGCTGCCCCTCTGCCTTCGGTGAGCTGGGCTGCAGCAGTGACTGCTGTGTTACGATCACCTATGGAGAGTCCTCTGCTACCTGTGAATAAATGGCACAGCTCAGTGCTTTGCAATTCTTTATTGGGAAGGTGCAGTGTATTTTTTAGAATTGTCGTTCACGCTGTATTTCAACAGATTCCTGAATAATTATGCTAGTATAAAACTGTCAGCCTTACAACTATTAGTTTTGTTCCTCCCCACCACTGAGTTATTCAAAATTAAAACTAGCATTTGTTTGAAAGTACTTCTACCCATCTGACTGTGTTGCTTTGATGCGGGTGCTCTGCACATGCATATGCTCCAGGTGGCTGTTCTTAATGCCTCCTCTGGAAGCACAGAGCGTATTTCCAGCAACTTTGTTCCCTCCACCTCATTCTGCACACCTCTTACATATCTGTTGAAATTCCTTATCCTTACTGTTTTAACCTTTACTGCTAAATGGTGGGAGAAATACGTTCTCCAGAGCATCAGTCTGTGTCTTTACTCTGCCATTTATAAAATGCAGCTCTGACCTATGAAGTTGGCAGATCCTTATTATGTGATTAATTGAGGTGTCAAATACTATGATTATGGCAGCTGTATGGATATTCAGGATAAGCAGGTAGCCAAGACAGATAATTTCCTAGTACTTACAATAGCCATACAGTTTAGACAAATGATCAAGGTGTATTTCTGCAGTTCAGTGAATCCTCTGTTCATGAGATAAGCAGGGTTAATTGTGCACATATTTGTTATCTTGACAAATACAAGATAAAACACAGCATTTTAACCCTGAGTATAAACAGTAATTTATTAGGGTTTCAACTCAGTCACATAACTTGAGGCAAATTTAAAAGCAAGTTTATGTTGCTTTATCTCTTTGATCTGAGGAGTTATAGCCTGCATTCTAAAATGATTAGTCTGACTTTGGACGTGGAAATATCACAATTGCATTGTTATACAGCCTGGACTGGTCTAAAATCCAGCAGACAGTTCAGTGGGGAATATCAGACAGCATTAGCAATGGTATTTGTGCTCAACTGCTCATGCTACTTGGAAGGTATCTTTTGAAGTTCTGTGCCATCTGGTTACTGACTTTCTGAGTCTGGAAACAGTACCTGTTTGCAGCTGGTACAATATAGATAAGGGGAAAAGAGGTGTCAAGGAGTGGTTCTTTATGGAGGTCGATAAGAAAATAATCAAATATAATTTTGGCTTTGGGATGAAAAGTGTAGATTTTCTAATGCAGTGAATTATTAATTTAAAAAATTTTGATCAACATATTGTAATGGAATAGTCACAAAACAGACAAGTCAATAGATGTAAATATAATAGGTGAGGTTGTTCATCACCCTGAGCAAAACAAAAATTTGATTTTATGTAAATGAATCTATTCTGTTCTAGAGACCAGGGACACAGTGCAAGATTGCAAAATATACGTTAAAACAACAATAAAACACTAAAAACAAACTAACAAAAAACCCAAATAAACAAAAAAAGCCCCATATTAAGTATGAGCTGTGGGGTAGAGTTGAGGGTAATATGTGGCTTAGAATTCAGGGCAAAACAAAAAAAAAAAAATGCTGGTCCTGCAAATCAAACTAGGGAAGAAGCATATGAAAGGGGGTTTTTTTTTTATTATTTATTTATGTGCATTTATTCACTTGCTTTAACCAAAAAAAAAAACAAAAAAAAAACCACCACCGAATCCCAAAAATCAAACACCAACCTTTTGATAGGAAACTGTGACACTGCAGACCAGCATTTGTAGCAGGCTGTTAGATCAGTCCTGCAGGAGCCTAAGACTGCAAATGTTTTAAATAATATAGTGGCAAAGTATTTTAAGACAAGATCTCCCCTTAGTGCCATGCAATGGCAATAAAAGGACAACAGTAAGTTTTGCTATATTGAATGCAGAGAGCAACAGACAGCTGAAGAAAATTATATGGTAAGTATAGATATGGTTAGATATAGGATTATTTCCTCGTGAGACAGGTGTAATCAGATAGCTGAGCAAAGTTCAAGATGTGGCAGTGAATTGCTTCTCCTTTTCTTCCAGACACTCGAAGAAACTCATTGGATATAAATTTCTTAAGTGAAAAGTAAGAGTATCATTTGGCAAAGGACTTGCTCAAGTGAACTATCCTACGTTCATCGGAACTACGGCAAGAATTAATATGATATGGCATCAATGTCAAAAGGTTTCTTAAAGCTCAGGTGGCCAATTAGAACTATTTGAAAGACCAAGTACCAACAACAGCAGAAAAAGAAACCAAAAGCAAAGTGGGGAGAGAGAGCTTGCTGTAATTCTTCACTGGAGTCCATGTTGAGTGCCACAAATATGCACAAATTCAGTGATTCACAGCAATACTAAGGGCAAAGCAGTCCCATGAAGTAGGGGTGTCATCCATCCTCTTTGGTTGATCCTCGCTGTGATCTCAGTCACAACACGAGGAATGGGGCCACAAAATTAGTGGAGGTCAGCACTCTGTCCTGTCTGTAGATCCACCTTTATTCTCTCATAACTGCTTTGAAAACTCTGCTTAGCTATTGCCTAATGAAGTAGTGAGATCTGTTCAAGAAGTTGTTTTCTTGTTCTATATTAATTAAAGAGGAATGGTCTAAGCTTGCCATAAAAACACGTTGAGAAGATATCCCCATTTTAATGGGCTGAATAACTGGTAGACAATATTTTCAATGTAGGGAAATCATTAAACAGGAATGTGGAACTCAGAAGTCCTGGGTTTTACTGCAGCTGTCTATTAATTCTTCCAGTGACTGGGAGGCTATGTATTGTCTCTGTCTTAATTTATCCATCTGCAAGACGTAATGATAACCCCATAGGAGGACTTACAAACTTTACTGAATGCCAATGGGTACTTCTTCATACTTTGTTAAAAGATACCATAAATGCCAAGTAGAATTACGGGAGAGGAAGCAGCTTCACCTAACAAGCAACTGAATTCCTTTATTTCACTAATTTTAGCTTCAGCACTACCCTCACTTAAATAACAATAATAATAATTTGGCTTATTAGTTTTGACTTTATTTTTTTCCCCAGGGCCAGAAGGCATTGGGGTGGCTTCTGAAACTCTCCAGATAACTTGAAATAAATCCAGAAATTGATTCTTTTGTTGTACTTTAAAGTTGCTTTCAAATCACGTTTTTCCTTCTGGCTACTTATTAAGTACTGTTGTTTGGTTGTGTGTATGTATTGCAAATGGAAGTGCTGCAAAATGCATTTTGTTTCCCAGTGGTTTGATGCCAGATGTGCTAAACAATGTAGACTCTAGTAGAATGCTAAAGTCATTCAGGTTTCAGTGGTAGCTTGTTGAGAGTTCACTGCTTGAAAAGAAATCTTACACTAGCAATTTCAGTGATATTCTCCTGAAGAAGGTAAAAAAAAATAAAAAATATTTTAGTTTGGTTCATAGTAACCATTTTTCTGTATGGACACAATCTTGCTGTTCCTGTTTACAACAGTTGTAAAACACTGAGATTCTTACTAGTTCTTGTGCTTTCTTTAGGAAAATTGAGTCCAGTTATAAAGTAAGGATAATTTCTGGAAGGCTAAACGCGTACGATTAAAGCTAAATTTCTGAAAAATATCTTTGTGTCTTTCAAGGTATACATTTGAAAATGCATTTAGCAGAGAGGTAGATTACTGGATAAAATAGAAGAGCAAGATTAATTTTGCACAGTGATTTACTCAATGGAATTCCAAAAAAATGTAAATAAGAGCAGTTCAAGAAACAAATTACTACTTGCACGCTCATTATCATAAATGAAATGAGAAACAAGGAGCATGGAGGTTTTGCAGAGTGATCAGGGATTTCTGTCCATACACACACTGTAATACTTAATGTCTCCCATTACTCCCAGCTGACAACAATGCTTCCTCTTCGGTTCCTTCCCAGTCTACCAACTCACGTCTGTAATTCCACATGTAATTTTCTCTCCTAGCTGAGATGAGATAATGCTATAGGCTTTCAGTTTTCAAGGTAATTGCTAATTAGTCGTTTGATTTTTTTTCATCTTTGCTCAACAGCACTACTTTTTTTTGTTTTCTTTACACAATGAAATTTGTGTTTCTGTGATTTACATCAATATTGTTGAACAGCATTACTCTTTCTTTGACAAGTACAGTTTTTTTCAGGAGTGACCTAGATGTTGTTGTTCTGCAACAGCTATTTGAAGTTTTTCCATCTTTAAAGGCAGAGACATTTGTAAGAAGTCAGTAAGTCCTTTTTGTCTGCAAGCCATCAGTGGTCCAGTTTAAACTGCACATCTGTGTGGGTGCTTATATATTCAGGCAGTTTCCAAAGGATGAGCTTTGCTTCAGTGTTCTTATATAAGCTTTCCATTAAAACAGAACAGATTTTGGAGAAGTTTAACTGAAGACATGGTATGCTTCTGAGTGGGATTTTTTAGCACTGTCCTATAATGACTATTCCCTACTCCAGAATTCTCATATGTTGCTCCAATTTTCAGTCATCTCTGTGCTTGTTTTTTTTCATTTGTGATTTCACAGCTTTTTCTTTTTCAGTACCCCTAGCTTGGTCTTTTGAAATGGACTTCAGTGAAGTACATAAATACAGATATGCTCAGTTCTTTCTCTTGTACAGTTGATTCTTTGACAGCATAGTGAAATGAAAGTGTTTCAGAAATGCAGTATTCAAGAAGTTCATCAAGTTGTCTGGATATGCATCCAAAACATTAAATAATTTATTTTTCATTAGCAAATACTGGTATTTTTTGTATGGGATTGTTCTGGGGCTAACTTTTAAGTAGTCTAAACAGCTGTGCATGATTCATTGCCAATTCAATGAATATGTATGTTGTTGCAGGGAGGAGAGAGTAGCACGTATTTTGGTGCATCAGTTGCTTGCAGTATTGTTGGTGGTCCTGTTTTTATTTCCCCAGCAGATGCCTAGATTTAATTTGCTTCAGCATCACTTCCTAGAGTGCTTCAGTGTTGTGGAAGGCTTGTTTTATCCTCTGGGAGTTAGGCTGTGGTTTCTTGCTTCTAAATAAAGAATGTGTAGTGACATCTATGATAAGATATTCTTGTTGCTTGCTGCAAGGATCTGATGAGGGATTATCGTGTATGCTAGCAGAGTTTTGTTCTTCGTGTGGGCACTATTCAGCTTCACAGACGCATTTGAAAATTGAGCTTAAATTCGTATTTGTTACATTATGAAACAATATGCTGAGTTCTAGAAACCTTGGCAGCAAAGCTTAAATAGGGCAACAGAGTTGATGAAGGGCCTAGAGGGCAAAGCATGTGAAATCCTTCGGTTTGTTCAGCCCGGAGAAGAGGAGACTGAGGGGAGACCCCATGGCAGCTGACAGCTCCCACATGAGGGGAGCGGATGGGCAGCTCTGATCTTTTCTCTGGTGACAGAAACAGGACCCAAGGGAACAGCATGGAGCTGTGTCAGGGTAGGGTCAGGCTGGATGTTACGAGAAGGTTCTTCACCTGTGGAATATGTAAACATGGATATGCTCAGTTCTTTTTCTTGTTCAGTCAATTCTTTGATAGAGTGGTGGGTGAGGAACAGGCTCCCTGGGGCAGTGCTCACAGCCCCACGCTGCCCAGAGCTCAAGAAGCATTTGGACACTGCTCTTAGACATAGTTTGTATTTTGGGTGGTCCTGTGTGGAGCCAGGAGTTGGACTCAATGATCCCTGTGGGTTCTTTCCAGCTAGGGATAATCTGTGATTCTATGATTTTATAAATTTCTGAAAGAGATGGCGTGTTTTGCTACTCTCAGGGTTTAGCCTCAGTGTTTGCTAGTCTAGTCACTGTACCAAAAGCCATAGACCAGAGTTGGTAGCTTAGATCTGAATAGGAAGAAGGGGAAAAACAAATACCTGGGGTGAGCATTTAAGCCATTCAACAGGAAACTTTCTGGTGGTTGTGAGGATTCAGCACAGAATTATGCCCTGTATGTAGAGGGTATATGTATAGGTACAGCAACCTTCATATCAGTTACTATACTAAGGGGTGTATGGATCATGATCCAAGTCTCATATGCTTTGTGAAGGACAGGAGAAGACATTCTTGTGTTCCTGCATACTGAAGATGTCCCATTGAGAGTTTTTGTATGCAAAACTGAACAAATTGTGAGTATTAGAACTGAGAGTTAGACTTGCAGCACGTTTCAGCAACATGGCAGTTAATTGGAGCAGGGGCTGGAGTTGTGTCTTCCTGGTCCCAAGCAGCCAGTACCTTTCTGTGTTTTAAATGCAACGAAAGTAAGAGTCTAAATTTGCTAATCTGTCTAAATTTTAAAAACCTGTATGTTCTTAGTCCCAACTGTGTTAAAAGATACAGAACCACTCCTACTCAGGAAAACTGAAGAAATGTAAGCCTTGCTAGCTTGGAAATTCTATTATGTAGGAGTATATATTTCAGTAATTCTTATCGCTTTTGTTAAATTACTCTGAGATGAATCGCTTCACAAAATCTCGAAATAATATTCATAGTAACCATAACAGCATGCAAAACCTGGATGTTTCTCCTTAATACACACTATAATAAACTAGCTAAACACATACCTGTTCTATAAGACAGAGATAAGGAGATTAATTTGCTAATAAATACAATTTTTGGTTTCCGTGCTTTTGTGTGAGTTTCATATCTGTGCGTATCACATTTTCATATCACACTCTTGTCAAAATACTGAGACTCTTCTGAATGTATTCAGAAGTGATAAAAAAAAAAAAAGATAA
Organism: Penelope pileata; assembly: GCA_013396635.1. Classification (NCBI taxonomy): domain Eukaryota; kingdom Metazoa; phylum Chordata; class Aves; order Galliformes; family Cracidae; genus Penelope; species Penelope pileata. The sequence continues at coordinate 124,728 of WBMW01000467.1, forward strand.
GCAAAACAAACGCAACATGATTAAGCTTAAAAACCATAATATAATCTACTTTGTGAGGCGCTCAGAGCTTGCTTTAGTAGAAGTGACGAAATGGATATTGCCAACTGTTTCTCAATTTTGAAAACTGTCACAATCGCTTAATAAACCTCTACTCATCTGTATAAACACAACTTAATGATGTCCTTAAGGCTAAGCAATTAAAGCAATGATTCTGAATGTATTAATATTAATGAGAATTCTAGTGACTTCAGTAGTAAGGGTTCGATGTTCAGTATCACAGATTTAAAAAGTTTATGTGAAGTTAACATCATATCTTTTTTTAAGCACAATTTTGCATGTCATAATTTCAAAAGCATATAATAATAATAAATTGGTAATGAGAAAATTGTTAGAAACTTGCAAGGGAGAGATTTTTGTTTTTCAGCGTGTGAGTTACAGCACGTATTGGAACTGCGCATAGGAGCTGCTTTGTCAAAGATAAGAACGCAAGTATATATATACTCTACAATGCGGTTTATATGCCTGAAAATCCTAGCTTTCTGCTCCTCCTTGGAGGGAGAGGTGGAATGAGGGTGCCCAGATGAGTGGAACTATAAAAATTTTGAAGTCCTGCAGGTGAATAGGTTTAAATTATGTTGTCATCTTGTCTTCTTTTTTTTAATGTGGTTTAAACTGCACTTAACTACTTATTTCCATAAGAGAATAATCTGTTATTTATCGTATTGACCTTGTATGCTTAAGATAAGTAATCATTAAAAAAAAAAAGAAAAGAAAAGAAAACCTGTGAATTTAAAGAGTTATAAAACCCTATTTAGCATCCTTGTTCAGAGCTATTGGGGAAAGGGTGATTATTTGTCCTCTCATGTTGCTAATGAATTGTGGCGAGCCTCTTGAGCTTCTGGTGAAAGGACTGTGCAGATAAAACGTCTGGTGTACGCTGTGAAGTCTGTATAACAGCAAAAATCATACAGGTGCTCGAGGAGACACAAGCATACTTATCCTCACTGTTGTTTTGCTGTCTGTTCCCTGCTACCTACCCAGAAAATTTCTGATTACATCTGTCTAACAGACATCTGGGTTTTTCACATCCTTTTCATCATCTTTTGAACTTCACTAATGAACTTTTAAACTTCAGCTGCACATTTCAGGAAGCACATAGAGTGCTCTTGTGGGACCTGCTGAGCATGTGCACACAAGGGTACATCTCATGCTTTTTAAGTTTGGTAAAATATACTTCGGCAGGAGAGTGAGATGGCTCAAACTGTGGTGTACCTTTAAAAAAGATTTGCTAAGGTTAGGAACTTCTCATTGTGAGAAAAACGAAACTGTGCTATCTCTAAAGTTGCTGCTTTGTTCATCTGGCGATTACCTTTGGATGGATACCTAATGATTTATGTGTCTGCCTTATCTTTCAGTGGCACTTATTGCAATGGGGTTATGAACATGTAATGAATGCTATGAATATAGCCTTAAAAATTGTAAAAAATTAAAAATAATTTGTTATTGTTTGGAAACTGGAAGATTTCAAATTCTTCTTTTTTCCCTGCAAAGGAAATGCAATGGGGTGTTTGAAAATAATTTGCCAGTAGTTAAATAAATATTTTCTCTAGACCACGTATACAGCAATCAGCTCTTGCAAGGGTGATGCTAATGTAGAAGTAGCTGCGTACAGTGTCAAGACGTATCATTTCTTAAAACTGTATTCATCCATCCGAGCAAGGACTGAGCCTAAAGTTTTGGAGTCTTACTCATGTTCCAGGTCAAGAAACCTGACAGTCCAATATCCCTTCCTCCAGGACTGTTTTAAGAGCTTTTGTATGTTCATCTGTTCCTGGTGGACCCCATCAATGAATGAATCCACCTTATTGCTTCTAAAAACACTAGCAAAGCTTGAGTCTGAAGCTTTCATGTTTGGAAGTGATGGGAAAGGCAAAGATCTTGTCCAGATCCAGTATAGGTGATCAAATGTCTAATGGGATAGCACTGACCCTCTTGGGTGCAAGACGTTTGCCGTCTGTCTGTGTTTTGGAGGCAGATGGCAGTGACTGAGTTCTTTGTGAGAGAGCATGTAGAAAGCTGTTTTCCTGACTCTAAACATCTGACATCTGTAAGTTCTTGTACAGCAGAGAACAAGTTAGGCTGAAATCCCTCACCGTGTTTCTCTGGACACTGAAGCTTGTGGATTTAAGGGAAATGGAAGCTCCCTTTAAAGCCCATTACAATGGTGCTATCGTAGGGAACAAAATAAGAGTAGTGACTTTTCTTGCAAAATATAGGAAGTTTGGGAGCAAGCAAATATTCCTGGTTTTGAAATTACTTCTTCCATTTGTAGTGTCAACATTAGTTTATTCCATGAGTAATGCAATCCACTAATAAATCACAGTATAACCATTGATAAGAATAATGCAAAATAATTGTTTACTCGTAAATAGGCTAAAAATTAAGCATTTTGTTAGTTAAATATCTTATTTATACCTTTAACATTCAGATCTCTTGTGAAAGAAATGTCCATTTTCTGTTTGTGTGGGTTTTGTTCTCAATAAAGTTGTACACTTAGCAACTGTTCTGAGGACTTACCAGTACTTGCACCAAAACTTCAATAAGTTTTTTTCAGAGCTCTATGCAAACTCTTTTAAAAGTAAAGTTTATTTTTTATTGCTTTAAAACCATGCTTAGTTCTGGTGTTGCCTGGGAAGTTGGCTTTGCTACTAGATATCTCAGTGATAGCCACTTGTCACCTGTTACTCATAGGTACTTTGTTTCTGACAAGCCTTTCCTACTGAAAGGAGTAGGTTATTTTTAGGAAATGAGGGAGTAAAAACCAAAATGTTAGATAGAAGACTCTTATCACTTATAAATGCAAGGGATGCAAATAATTTCATAGCCCTGAGCGGAACTGCTTGTTGACCAAACACTAAGAGTGGTTGCATGGGACTGCAGGCTTTGCACTGAATTTTGTTCACTGATGTGTTAACAGATTTTTCTTTTAACTCTATCCTTGCAGAGGACAAAGGGTTTGTGGCAAATCCGTGTTTTGTTTGTCATACAGGAGAGAAGGAAGTACGCCATGATACGATGAAGTTAATTTATGCGTATCACTTCATGTAGTCTTTTATTATTATTATTTTCCACCATTATGTCATGTCATATTAGGATAATATTTTAATGGTGTTGTGGTCCTAGGAGAAGAATTATATAGCTGTTATGTTCCAAAGTTTCTCATCTTACCTTCAGCAGTAACTTTATAAGCCTGTGTTTCATTGCAAGTCAATGAATCACACATTCCTGTGTGCTGCTGCCCTTTCGAAAACAGGATTTAAGGCACTTTATGCTTCATTTTTTCAGAAATGTTATCCAATGTGTTCAAAAGGCTGAGATCTGTTAGGGAAAAGAGTCTAAAACTTCAGTTTTCCTAAGATTAATTTGGCTTAGTGTTTGAATAGGGAGCATGTTTGAGCCTGATTTTTTTTTTTTTTTTTAATTTTGTTTTTAAAGAGTGTGGGTGGATACAAGTTGAGGTGTTTTATGGAGATTCTTGGGAAACATTTTGTGTATTTGTGGAATGAAAAAGAGGTATATAATAAACTGGTTCAGCCCAGGTAATCCCTATAGCCTACGTCATTTGAAGGCTGAGGTTGCAGGATGAGGATACTCAAATAAATCCTGAGTAATGCCCAGTGATGAAAAGGAAATACGAGAAAGATGAGGCAAGTTACATTGGTGGCTTGTTTAATCCCTTTCCTTTCCTCTTGACTTGTCTGAGACAGATCTAAATTTAGAATAAGAATCAAACTAGAACATTTCAGAAGGAGCCTTCAGGCACGTACATACATCTGTGGGGCAGCCTTGGTGCCATTGCAGCAGCAGGGTGGATCGCAGTTGCTTATATTTGATGCTGGAAGGCTGCCACTGCTTTCCTTTGTTCTGCTTCCTTTGCTGCATAAGCAGAGACAGCAACCACCATTAGCATTAATGATAAAAAGTAATTACAGAGGTGGCAGCTTCAGCTTCAATCCTTACTATTCTTGCACCTCCCAGACCGTATACCTGCAAACGCGCAGTCATCAAATCTGCTTCCTTGCAACCCTGGCCCTTTTTCAGTTTCCTCCTCACCGTGGGAAGCTCCTCACCATGAAAAGTTAGGTGTTAACGCCTAAGAGAAGGCCAAGGGAAAGAGATGAAGGTACTTGCTTTCTGCTGTTGCTGTTTCAGTTTGCTATGGCAGCTTAAATGCTCAGCTTCCCATGCCACATGGGAGCTGTTCAGGCTGACAACACTCCTACCCAAAGAGTTTAGCTGTTGTTTGATTTTTTTGTTACTGGTAGCTTAATGAAATTATTTTCTAAGTCTTTTTTCTCTCTTTTCTTTCTGTCTCTCAAGTTTAAATCTTTTCATATTTTGTCAGGTAATCATTTTGTAAGATCTTGTGTAAGTTTGTTTTTCCAAGTGGAGTTTGGTTTCTGGCTGAAGCCGAAGAAAACTCCTAGCAGTAAGGCAGAGAAACATTCTTTATGTAGGTGTGTCTTCCTACATGATGAGCAATTAAATATTTTGGTCCATGTGCCCATTCCCTTGTGCCTCTGATAGCTACAGCTGCTTTACCCTGTGTTAAACAAACGAACTCACAGGAAGGACTCCCCTGTCTGCAGAGGGACCCCTGCACCATCATGGGATTTTGACTTTTGGCTTAATTATAAGCTTTTAGCAGAGTGCTTTGCAACTCTGTTTTGTCCAATGGCTTTGTGTATTGAGCATTGTGAGAAGCAACATTATATTAGAAAATCTCTCTTAACGTTCGTGATCAGCAAGCAGCTTGCTTACTCTTAATAATTTTATTTGCTGTTGGTTCTTCTGATCCAAAACTTGTCAATGCTGCTTACAGCAGTTCAATGTCACCCCCTTTGTCCCATACTCAGCTGAGGACTGTCTTTAAAATCAGCATTGTGGTGTGTTTGGTGTTTTTTGTTTTGTTTTCTTTTCTTTTAAATACCAAAATTTTATGGGGTGTGTAATCATCTGTTTCTTCTGCATCCGAGAGGCTCATGGAGTTGTCATGTTAGAGCTCAAGAGAATTTGAAAACAACTCCACATAGCTAATCACGTTTTCTTCATTGTTTAGCAACATTCTCGATGATAAATGGGAGCCACTAAGTGTTTTATAGTACTAGCTGTTGCCTAAGCCATTTCCTTAGCTTGATCTCCTGATGGAAGTATTCAAAGCCACGCTGGATGGGGCTTTGAGCAACCTGGTCTAGTGAGCGGTGTCCTTGCGCATGGCAGGGGGGTTGGAACAAGATGATCTCTAAGGTCCCTTCCAACCTGAACCATTCTATTATTCTATGTTTTGTTGGAATTGAAATTATGAATAAATTCCTGACAAAATTGTCCATTATGGCTCTTATTAGTGTGGATTATTCTAATGCTGGTCTATATCTTTGTTCTTGGAAAGAAAATCTATTACATCTCCCACGTTTTTTCATAAAAATGCAACAATTAAGAACTTTATTGCATTTTAGCACATTTACTGGAAAAGATATGCAATTTCTTTGCACTTAAAATATTTATATCAGATGTAAGAATTAATAGTTTTCGTAGTTACACTGTGTTTTATACAAAATACTTTAAAGGTGTTCTCTTGAAACATAGCCAGCCAGCAGCCTGACTGTGTGCAGGTGTAGCTGTCTACTCAGAGGACAGAAATGGATGATTTAAAAAAAAAATAAAGGAAAAAAGAAGAAAAAGTAGTGGTGGGGGGAAAATGAGATGTTAGGGTTACCCCATCATGGAAGAGAACTCAAGTGATTCCTCTATTGCCATGCAATAAAACTGAGGGAAGGTATATGAGAGAAATCATAATTCTCTTTTTTAACTCACATCTCTTTGTCACGGAGCCCACAGTAGCTCTTGAACAGAGCAAGAACCACAGAGACTTTGTGAGTTGCATCAAGTATCTTAAATGTCATCATCATCTTGATGGCCTTTGAAATATTGGCATTCTAGCTAATTTCAGAGACAATCTGATACAAAGTGCTTTGTATTTTATTTTTTCTTCTCTTTTGACTGGATTGCTATAAGAGCAGGGCAAAACAAGGGCAGAGGTGTAGCTTTTGACTGTATGATCTGAACAGAACGGAGAGAAGTGATGGGAATATCTTTAAGCGGAGCTGAGAAAAAATCAATATTACAAAATGGATGGTTTTGAACATTGATTTTTTTTGTATGCAAAATATTGTTAAAGAGTAAAATTCTGATAATAGGTTGTGAATCTAAAATTAGGATAGTGTAGAGTCTTGCACCAGGGGAGGAATAACCGCATGCACCAATACAGGCTGGGGGATGACCTGCTGGAGAGGAGCTCTACAGAGAGGGACCTGGGGGTCCTGGTAGACAACAGGTTGGCCATGAGCCAGCAGTGTGCCCTGGTGGCCAAGAAGGCCAACGGGATCCTGGCGTGCATTAAAAAGAGCATTGCCAGCAGAGCGAGGAAGGTGATCCTCCCCCTCTGCTCTGCCCTGGTCAGGCCTCAGCTGGAGTACTGTATCCAGTTCTGGGCTCCCCTGTATAAGAAAGACAGGGACCTCCTGNAGAAAATAAGGGTTTATTAGTGTTTTTATGCGAAGGAAATAAAATTTACTGCAAATTCTGTCATTATAAACACATGTAGTTGTATAGCTGATATTTATACTTTTCCAAATTTGTTCTGTTCAACATATAAGTAGAAACTCACAATCTGAGGTAATTGGAGAAAAAAAGTAGTTGCAGTGGTAGAAGGCAAATTTTTCTGCATTGAATTCATGGGTGGTGACTTTATATTGTGAGGTTTTTTATAATGTCAAGCCCACATGAAGATGAAAGCAAAGCTTGAAATAATCTGACAGCTGAAATGACACAAAACAGGGCAGTGCAAATGTGGACTGAATGATTTTGTGGAGTCTTGTGTTCAACAGTCATTTTAAAGCTTTCTTTCCAACCTATTTGTGTGTTGTGTTTGTCTTTGGTTATAGATAGACGACCACTTGCTCTGTCTCTGAAATTTCATTAAAGAGCTTCACAGAGAGCTTTAAAATATCTTTCTGTATTAAGTGCCACAGGACATTCAAAAATAAATCTTCTCAATTCTGCAATTTGTTTTTCAGCAAAGCACGTCTCCCTTTTTTATTCTCTGTATTATTATTAAGGATAATACAAATATTATTTGTATTATCTTTAATATGAAGATAACATGCTAATTTCAAATATAATGATGGTCTTTTCTGCTTTTGTCTCTATTGTTCTGCAGGTTGAAGTGTGTGGGGAAAGTCTATCAAACCCAGAAATATAGTTGAGTGGATACGCTTGCAACATGAACCGTGCTTTTAGCAGGAAGAAAGGTAAGTCGTTTGATTTGTGCTCCATGGCAGACATAAATATCCTCTATAAATTCTTTAGAATATTAAGAATTATACAAGGAAACACTTATGAATAATTACATGTGATCAATTAAGTAGAAATGAGAAACCTCCTATGATGTACAGAAGAAAATCTTCTTGATTGATAGTTATAAAGAACTTTCTGAATTCTAATGTGTATGTTGAATTTCATACTATTTACTGAGGTGTGTATGCATATACCCACGCATATATATATATTTACGTTTGTGGGGTTTTTATGCACATACCAAAGGATGTGCTAGAGGGTTTTAGAACTTCTAAAGAGTTAGCGACTTCTGCATTTACTTGATATGTTCTGTGGGTTCTTGGAGAAGCTGTTTTAGCAAGTCATTCTTTAATATACTTGAAATATTTCATCCTGCAGAATATCTTTCAGCTTTAAGAAGTGATTCTGACTTTGTAGCAATCTGAAATGTAGTTTTTTCAACAGTATATCAAACTACTAAATATTCAGTGTTCTTTTGGCTAGCTTGTTTTCTTTTCATGGTCTGTTTAGGACTAAGCATAATTTTTAGATGAAGCACAAAAGCTTTTTCTTTTTTTTTTTTTTTTTTTTTTAAACTTTCCCCATTTGTTCATAACGTAGGAAATCAGTCAGGCTAATTTCTTTTTGTTTTTCATCTTTTTTTCTAAAGATTTTTGAGTGTAACACACTGAGCTGGAGCCTCTTCTTCAATAATTAAGCAAACTCCACTGGAGTGAGTGTAAACGTTTTGTTTATGTAACAAGAATGCCTGCTTTTGTATCAATATCAAAGCTGGAAAGAAAAGGAATCTGTCATGCACTAAGCCAGCATGAAGTGATAGCATCACTGCATTCTTCCCTGTCTAGTACATTTATTTGCTACAATGAGATGAACTGAGATAAGTAGATCAGAATACCAAAAGATGTAGCTTGATCAGAGAGAAGATAAATGTATCCACAAAGGCTACAAAAACCAATTAAAGATCATTTGATAACCGAGAAGCTGAGGAAAATAAACTGAAGTCTATAGCCCATGCTCTTAAGCACTGATGTATTTTCTTATGTAGATACTTGTAACAACCCTATCAAGAGATCTGTATCTACTAGTTGCTTGATAGCGTTGCCTAGCTTACTCCAAAGAATTTGACAGGCTTTTCCAAAATCTGTTAATTGTGGGTTTGTTTATCACGATGGGGAAAGAAGCTTTGAATTTTGTAGATCTTGTTTTGTTGAGGTTACCTTTTTTCATATTGGTGAGCGCACCTTTTCTTTGTGATCAATTATGTGGTTGTATCCTCTGGTATCAGAGATGATTTGAGGGGGCTGGATTAATTCCTTTCTGTTTTTATATGTTCTCTGTAGGAAAATTCTTTCTTACCTCACCTAAACTTTTGGGATTTCAGTGTATTCAAGGGCATTTGCTTTGCTAGCCGATTGATTTTGTGTGCTGTTCTTGTTACCCCAACAAGAGCAAAACATTTATCATAAAAGCAGGCAGGCACAGTGAAATGAAATTATTGTGGATTCTTAATGATGACTTAGAACTCGAGGGGAACAGAAGAATTAAATACTGGCATCCATTTATTTTACTGATAGCAATGCAGCACATCTCCATTCTCATATCATAGGAAAAATACAAATTCAATTTAAACAATTGTCAAGAATAAGTGAAAATTATAACTTTTTTTGGTGCCATTTGAAGTTCAGAAAAGCTTGGCTGTATCAGCGTTCAAATCCAATAACTTTGTTCCAGAGCAGGTTCAAAGAAGTTCAGCTGCTGAACTCCTCTTAGTGCATTTCTTGATTTCACTCCCAGACCTCAGCAATAAAACAATTTCCATGCTCGTGTTTGAGGCTGATGTGGGTTTCTTTTGCTCACAAGTGTGTGGATATTTTGAGGGGCTAGCTACATGAGTGCAGTGACCTTCTCTAGCAGTTATCTATAAATTAAAATTAGCTTCCAGGTGGCTGTGCCAGTAGGGTTTGTGCTAATTGGAAATTAGCATCAGTTTGTTACTGTGAAGCAGCATCAACAGCTGCAAAGATAGGATTCCTAGCAGAATTTAAATAGATGTGATACCTTCAGAATAGCTAAAGATTATCTGAATTGTAGAGTTGGTACTGCCCCCTTACCATCGTCACCATCAGTGCGTGCTCGTCTTTCATTACGATGCACGTATGGAGCATAGTACCTTGTGTCGTAGCTCCTTTATGTTCTTGAACCAGTTGCACTGGTGAGTGGACTGGCTGGAACCTTGCTGGACTTGCTGAATAGCTTGGTTCTTGCTGCACCACCATTCAAATGGCAGAACTTTCCTTATAAATGTTCAGGAGGTGGTTTCATCATTGACAGACGTCAGTAGATGAAGTGAGAAGAAAAGCACTGAAAAACAAGCTTTTGTGCTTTTTTAATAATAAAAAAAACTATTGAAGGTTGGATAGCAACCTGTGCATTCATAAAAGAGCTGCAAAGAAAACATGAGTTGCTAGGAGAAAAAGGAAAAAGGATAACCAGGGTAATTAACTGGGGTTAATTAACGATGACTCTTCAAAGAAAAAAAAAGCTTCCCATAGACACCAAGTGTGACCTGAGAGTTTGTGTATTGAGTGCCCTTGTAACAGAACAGCAAGTTTGTCCTAAACAATAGCAGTGTTCTTCAGAGCATGGACCCTCGTTTTTGATACTCCCACTACTTCATTTTGCAACTGAGCAAAATTCCCAGCAGAATTTTATACAGAAAGTCTAAACAAGAAGTCCTCAGTGTATGTTTATTTTAGAGGGCTACGATGTAGGCGTGACAGTCATTTTCTATGATTACAGGTGTGCTGAAGGCTCTGTCCTTAAAAATGGCTATCACAGTCATTGCCCATATGACTCCCTGGGATTTAGCACAAAACAGAACTTGTTACCTGAATATTTCATGTTTGTACTTCAGTTGTAATTGTTTGTAGTTGGCTGGTGGTCATTTTAGTTGAAATCTTAATTGATGTGGCAAGATCTCAAATTGAATAAAATCAAGCTTTCATCTTTCACCCTAGTAAGTACAATGAAAAATACAAGAAAATGAGAAGCATGACCATTTCCCATGGTATTCTCCTGGAGAAGCTGTCAGTCTGTGACTTGGACAAGCGTATTCTTCACTGGGTAAAAAACTGGCTGAGAGCAGGGCCCAGGGAGCGGTGGTGAATGGAGTTAAATCCAGCTGGTGTCCGGTCACAAGTGGTTCCTCAGGGGTCAGTACTGGCTCCGGTCCTGTTCAATATGTTTATTGATGATCTGGATGAGGGAATTGAGTGCACTGTCAGTAAGTTTGCAGATGACATTAAGTTGAGAGGAAGTGTTGATCTGCCTGAGGGTAGGAAGGACCTACAGAGGGATCTGGATAGGCTGTATTGACAGGCTGAGGCCAATTATATGAGCTTCAACAAGACCAAGTGCCAGGTCCTATACTTTGGTCACAACAATCCCGTGCAACACTGCAGGCTTGGGGCAGAATGGCCGGAAAGCTGTGCAAAGGAAAAGGATCTGGGGATATTAGTCAACAGCCAGCTGAACGTATGAGCCAGCAGCGTGCCCAGGTGGCCAAGAAGATCAACAGCATCCTGGCTTGGATCAGAAGTAGCGTAGCCAGCAGGACTAGGGAGGTGACTGTCCCCCTGTACTCAGCACCGGTGAGGCTTCACCTTGAGTACTGTGTTCAGTTTTGGGCCCCTCACTACAAGAAAGACATCAAGGCCCTGGAGCATATCCAGAGAAGGGCAACAAAGCTGGTGAGGAGTCTGGAGCACAAGTCTTATGAGGAGCAGCTGAAGGAACTGGGATTGTTTAGTCCGGAAAAGAAAAGGCTCAGAGAGAGCCTCTCTTACTGCTCTCTAAAACTCCCTGAAAGGAAGTTGTAGCGAGGTGGGGGTCAGTCTCTTCTCCGGGGTAACTAGTGATAGAACAAGAGGTAATGGTCTTAAGTTGCAACAGGAGAGGTTCAGGTTGAACATTAGGACAAATTTATTCTTGGAAAGAGTGGTAATGCATTAGAACAGGCTGTCCAGAGAAGTAGTGGAGTCGCTGTCTCTGGAGGCTTTCAAAAAAAAAGGGTTGATATGGCACTTAAGGACATGGTTTAGTGGGCATGGTGGTGATGATGGCTTGATGATTCTACTAGACGACCTTAGAGGTCTTTTCCAACTTAAATGATTCTATGATCTAAAAACAAATTCAGCCTGTCTCAGGGAGTATTTACATGAGCAATCATAAATACATTGAATCTTTTTACAGTCAAAGTTATATCTATTCTAATCAGTTATCTCATATAGGAAATAAAATTTATGAAATAAAATTGACTGAAAAAGTTAATTTTAGCAGGTGCTGGTATCGGCTTTATACCAGAGCCTGCATGCTTATTATTGTGGGGGGAAAAACAAACCTCCCTTCCATATCTGTTTCAAGTAAAGCAGCTTTTATGTTGACCTCATTGGAAGCTGGTTGCACTACCAACTATGTACATCAGAGAGAAGACTTTCTGTGTTAGAAATATTATGTGACATAGAAATTGTACAAAAATGTATATTCTACATTCCATTTCTTAGTCAGTGAGTGCAGTATACTTAAAATAGAGATTATGGTTCATTTTTTTTAAGGATGTCTTTCCTTTTCCAAAAAGAAAAAAGAAAGAAGAAATAACAATGAATCACGAACAATGCTATGTATGTTCATGTTGCATTCTTAAGATAACGAAGCTTGTGAAAATATTTATGAATCTATCCACAGCATAAGGAGCTTTCTTTTGGATTTGATCCAGTTTTGGGTCATTGTTTCTGGTGATCTTATTTTTTTCCTTTAAAGTCTAGTGTGGTAGCATAGTTGCTTTGAAATTTTGTAACAAGAAAAGTGATAGATCAGAGTCAGTTAAATCTTTAAGTATGTTTGCATCTTGATGATTTAAGTCTTCTTCTTTAGTGCAGGGATTTTAATGTAATTCTTGGTAAGAGATTTAAATACTGCATTGTCATAAAGTTTTGGGTGTTTTTTTCATTATTAGTGTATTATTATCTGAACTGAATTATCTATTGATTCTTAATTTGTGGTTATGTGTACATGTAATGCGTATACCCAACCAGAAAGCACTAGCTGTGTTATAGGTTTTGTTGTTGCTCTTGAGGGGTGTGTGTGTGTCTGATTTTTTGGTTTCTGTTATTCTTTGTTTTCCTTTTGTTTGTTTTTGGTGAGTGGAGGTGCATCTCCACTGATTCTGTGGTCTTCCATTCAGAGTCACTAGCATAGGAAGTGATGAATCTAAGAAGTAAAAATGAGCTAGTATTGGTTGGATTTTGTCCCATTAGAAATGAGAAGGAGGCATTCCTGAGTATGGAATAGCTGTAATCCAGACATTCTGGGATAAAAAGAGTGAAAATCCGAGTGTCTCATAAAAATGCTAAAAATGTAGTTACATGTATCCTCTTTGGGCTAAATTTAGCCCTGGATGTATGAAATACAACAAGCTTAGTAAAGTTTGTGGAGGGCAATAAATCACAGCTAACTTTACTTCATTCTTTATTGCACCCCAAAGGCCCTGCTTCATCCTTGAGCAAATGTCAACCTTAGTTTACATATGGCAGAAGTTCAGTGCCAAAGCTGTTGTTGGTTGCAGGAATCTGAAGTCTCTAATGTTTTGTTTTCTGCCTTATGACGGTTGATAATTACTGCCAGATTGTCAACTCACGCGATGTAGATGGCATTCACAATCTTAAAAGGAAAATATTGAAGCAATAGCCTATCAAATCATAAGTTTCAGCAATAGCATTTCAATACAGTGGCTTTTTATGAGCCTCATCTACAACAATGTTAACAGTTGTATTTAATTATCAGGGTTTGATATATGGGAAGAATCCAAACAAAGATTATAGGATGTTCTTTTACAGAAGTGGTCTGTCTCTAATATGATCTTTTTTTGTACTGTAGACTTATGCTACGTTCTAGAGTTGACAAGTGTTATAGTTGGTCTTTCTTTGTTGAATGAGTAAACAGCGGGTGAAGCCCTGAAGGGGTACAGAGAGTTAAGTACAGCCCTAAAGCAAATACTTTAATTCCTTCTAAAAGTACATTTCGCATCACTGGTTTAAATAAATTAGTTATTGTATGCTGCATTTCAACATTAACAATAACGTTAAAAAAAAAAAAACAACATAAAGAATCAGTAAATGCTTCTGTACTCCAAAGATATATAAGTAGTTGCTGTCTTCCTCATCATGGTCTTCCGATATTCTTGTGATTGCAAGAAAAAAGGAAGGACCACTTCCCTTGCCTCTACTCAAAAACAGCTGCTACTCAAAAAAAAAAAAAAATCTTAATAAGAATTTTTACTAAAACAAAGCTTAGCAGTAAAGGGTGTATTCTTGTTTATCAAATATTTGTGTTGCTTCAGTTAGTCTCATTTAACATCTTGACACAAAAATCATTCACCTTAATAGTTTTGAAATACCTCCACAAAGAATTTTCATGCTTTGTAGATAATGCTTCTTGGGTTTTGAAATATGATATTGTGCAAAAACAATATTCAATAACCCTTAGCTCATTAACTGCATATGGTTTGGGTTAAGTAGTTCTGTTGTGTGATACTGTTCTCGTTAGGCTACTGAGGTTCCCTTTCGAGTATGGCAACAATGAAAGTTGCAGGTTTAATACGTTAATTTGGCAAGGAGCAAATCCTCTCCCATTGGTGGGACAAGGAAATGTGTTTTCCTCCAGCATGTGTGTGTATGCATGCATTTGTGCATAAGAATATATTTATTCACTTTGCCTAGGGATCTAAAAAAAAAAGTTCCTTACCACAAAAACAAAGCAAATAATAGCACCTCTGGATTTTGAAAGCAGAGGGAATGGATCTAGCTGACCTGAATTGTTCAGGTAAGAATTGGGTATACTGTGTTTTTAGAGGTTACACAGCTGCAGGTGAGGAATATATGTTGAGAACTCTCTGTAGGATTCATGTTGAGTCTGCACAGATAAGCCTATTTTTTCTTTTGTGACTTTATGCAGTTATTCTGCTTCTCTTTGGCCCTATATAATATCTTGCTTCCTTTGATGATAACAGTTTGGCAGCACCTCCATAAGATCTAAGTCTTATGATACAGTTGGCTATGAGTGAATTTCTTTTTCGTGGAAGTTAATATGAGAATAGGACAGGACTGTAATTCCCCGTTGGCTATTTTACCCATGTTATCTTCAGAAGAGTATTGCAGAAATAATCTATCACCTGCTTAAAGGACGTTCTAGGCAGCCCAAAGGACAGATCTATGAATGTTTGCAATGATACTTATCATTATAACTTACATTTTTGCTCTTGCAAAGCCTAAGGAGCTCCTTTCAGAACATACACACGTTCCTTAACTACACAGCACTAATCCTGTCTCTAAAACAGGAACGGCATTGGAGGAGTCTTAAGCCTTTTGGTTTCCACCCTATTAAAATTTATGCAGCCTCATTTAACAGAATGTTAAATGTTTTGTACAGCAGTTAGTCAAGGGTACCTTTTGAGATCTACAAGCTAATAAATTCTTAATGTAGAATTGATATTAGTGTATGATGTAGAGCTGTCGTTGAAGTGTATTATTTAGGTTGTTAGCTTGGAGAAGTTACTCTAAATATGCTTCATGAGTTGCACAGGTACCCTGTTATTTAGCAGGGTGAATGTCTAATTAAAGACCAGATGTATTATTTTGTGAGAGCATATATGCTCAAGATGCAAGTTTTACAGCTTCAGTGTGACAGCTTTTGAAAATGTGTCAGTGAAAGGTCAGCCAACACTTTCTTCAGAGGCCAGCACTTTTTATAACCTGAACTTCTCAACTTAGAGCATCTTAAGCACTGATTCCTTTCAGTAAGTTTTTTTTCTCAAGCTTAATTGATACTTTCCCACATTTACAATTATACTGAACCATTTAACCATTACATACTCCGTAGTGAAAGCTTTTCAAAAATGTGGTCACTTAAAATAGATTACACCATCCCAGTCTCTTTCAGCTTCAACTCAAAGCTTTTCGCAAAGACTAAAAGAGTTTTAATGTAACTCTTTTAGTGGGAAAAATGTATAAAGGGTGTAGGCTAAAGAGCTCAAAGTTTTTTGTTTACTGCTGTGATTTAGGAAGCTGAACTTGTTAAAAGTCCTTAACATCAACAAATAAGAAATGCAAAAGCAATGTTTTGCCAATCACTAGTTGCATTAATATCTTATTTTGATCTGTCTTTCCTTTTGTCAAAGCTGTCCTAGATGCTAGCATCTATGTCTTAAAATATGTAGTATAAAATAAGTACGTTGTGCAGCGGGTGTTACTATTAGAGGAAATGCAAGTACTAGACTCTTCAGTTTGTATCTATGCCAACCCAGCATTGCTATGGTATCATTTTGCTATTTTAGTAATCAACTATTTAAAATGATTCATAAGGTCCTGAATTTTACAACAGGCTAAATGTTCTGCAAAGCTCACCCTGTTATAGGAAGATACAGCTTCAGGATTTTGGCAAGGAATAAGTGTGTCTCCAAAGAATGTTTTGTTTGCCAAAAAAGGGGGGAAAAAAGAGAAAATAAACAACAGTAACTATTTTGGAATTATGTATATTGATTAGCATTTGCCTATACATTCTTGGGGCAGAATTTGACTTATTTCAATTGCTTAATCATAGTAACCTGATTATAACTTTAATAAATTACTGTCATTTGAATATACTCAGCCATTCCTCTACAAAGCGGTTGAGGAATACTCTAGCTGAATTACTGAGTATGGGTGGATTTCTGTTTATAATGTTTAGATGCTGCATTCAGTTCAAAGCTCTGGTCACAAGCATCAAGTCTTATGGCTCAGCATATCAGCTTGCTGCCTGGAGCAGTCAAGAAGA
Organism: Penelope pileata; assembly: GCA_013396635.1. Taxonomy (NCBI): domain Eukaryota; kingdom Metazoa; phylum Chordata; class Aves; order Galliformes; family Cracidae; genus Penelope; species Penelope pileata. The sequence continues at coordinate 141,012 of WBMW01000467.1, forward strand.
CTGACTCTACCTTACATGCTGAGTGACTAGCAAAAGCACAGATTGGGAAAACCTGACTGTGTTGGAGTGCAGGATAAAGGGAATGACTCAGCAGGGTGACAACTCTATATCACAGTTGATGTTATCATATATCCCATTGTGAAGATTTTTTTATTGATACGAGCATAGATGCTCTAGGAAATATGAAAATACAGACATGTATATACAAACAAGTAAGCTGCTTGTTCCTTGAATCAGTACTGTACAGACGTAGCATTGATCTTGTGGGATTTTCTCTTCTTCGGGAGACTGAAGGCTGAATCTCCTATAAGATCTTTCTTTTCATAGCCAGCTTTGTGAAGCAGGAAAAAAGACAGTCCCAAGATTTCTGCTCTTCTGTTGCTGAAGAAAACATCCACTGATGTCCAAGAGAGTTTGATTCAGTAAAGAATAAAGGCCTTAGTTTCCACCTTCTAGAAGTGATTGCATTTTTGCTGGAGCACTAAAAATATGTTCAAACCAGTCTTTCTCTGTTATATTAACTGGAATGGCCACTTGGGCTCGTGCTTTGATAAATGCTTTGGAAGATGCATTAAGCAGAGCCACGTATAGAATCCATTATGAGTGTGGGGTTTAGGGAACTTGTGCTAGTAAGCATTGTTTTGCCATTTAGAAAAAATAGTTCACATATGCCTCTCTACAAAATCCATTCTGTAGTATCTGGGCAGTAAGTAATGCGTGAAAGAATTTATCTCAAAGTAAAAGCAATTTCTTGGCACTGTTACTGCTTTCCTTTCTGCTAAATAAATGGTGAGTCGTGCTGTGATCTAACCTAATGCCATCCTCCAGTAAGTGCAGCACAGCTGATCTGGATACTTTATGAAGTCTCTGAGTCTATTGACTTCAGTGCAGGATTTGTCTGCACATTCCTCTTCTTTTAATGCCGCCAAGGCCACAAAGTACCTCCGTCTTCTAGATGGAGTGACACGCCAGCACTCTCCTTTATGATAGAAAGGGACTGGTATGGTTCAGCAGGACTGGAAAAGAGTGAATTGCCCTTGCAATTCTGTCTATCAAGTGATGCATCTTCCAAACGTCAGTTTCAGGTGATTTACCCACTGGAAGAGGGCAAAACCTGAGATCTCACAGAGATCAAATCCTCTTAAAATCTTGATTGGGTGCTGTCCTGCTGCTACAAGGCATCTCTACAAGTCTGTGCTGCACAGCAAGCATGCAATGTGTGAGGAGGGCTTGCTTGGTTCTCTTTAAGCCATGCTGTGTGTGCTATGTGCAGTTGCACTGTGAACAGTGATCTTTCTTCCCATCTTTTTTGCCAACACAGTGGTACTAGTGGTACTGTGTCAGTCAAAACCACCATATACTCAGAGTTTTGCCTCCCAGCATCTCTCATGCTTCATTCGAGTTAAATTCTGTTTATGCAAATTTTGTTTATGCTTTAATGGACTTAAGATGTCTCAATGTGGTAATTCTCAAAGGAAAAAAAACAAATTAGACACTTAAGTCAACTTTAATGTAAGTGCTAAGGCAACCTATGTTAATAGCTTCAGACAAAGTCTGGAATAATTGTAGTTTTTACCAGGTGAAGTAATTGTAATTTTCACTTCTGTTATGTTCTTATATTCTTATGTTCTGTTATGCACTTCTGTTATGTGAGATGCCTGCGTCAGTTTCTGTTTTATCCAGGCTTTTATCTTTTCTTTAGGACTTGCTGTTGTATTTATCTGTTAACTGGCTAGAACTCTTCCTTCTTTATAAGTATTAAAATCATACTATGAACTGTAATTTTCATTGCATTTCATTTTAGGGTTTCATATTTTGTTGCTTCAGAATGAATAACTACTAAACCATGGAAAACAATTTTAAATTCATTTTAAAAGTGAGAGATCATGCAAACAGCAAGCCCCATTTGCATCAGCTGTTCAAAGGAATACTGGTTTTATAGGGTATTTTTTGTAGTTTTCTGGTCAATTGGATGCAAAATATCTGCCATCTGGTATTTCTCAATGGCTATGAAATCAAACTCTAATCAATCTCTAATCTGTATTTCAAACAGATGCTAAAAGCAAAGTTAATAAGTCCAAAAACGTGAATTTTGCCTCACATCAACTCTGCTGTCAAGAGTTCTTTCAAAAATGCCTNGTAGGTCCAAAAAAGTGAATTTTGCCTCACATCAAGAGTTCTTTCAAAAATGCCTCTAGCCTGTAACTCTTGCCTGCTCCTAGGAAATGGGCTTCAAGCATTTGTGGGAAACTTACACTGTTGCGCTGTGTCTCTCTATCTGCAGATTTGTATGTGGGTGTTGCAAATGACACTTGCTGGCTTAATATTTTAACCAATGGCACAAGACTCATAAAATCCAGACATCTTTTTGGTACCAGCAAAGTTACTGGTTTACTTGTGAGCTGAAAGAACCAGTCTGTATTTCTTCATCTTGCCTTAATTAAGTGTGCCAACAGTAATGGAAGCAGTTTCCTAGCAGCGTTATCCCTTGTTCCAGCCCCTAAAGCTGTCACATCATTGTGCTTTGAGGTTGATATGCAGGTGGGTGACTTGACAGAAACATTTCAGGAAAAATTTTGTGCTTAGTGGTAATAATGTAAAGATTACCAGCAGCTTAACTGAGAGCAGTATTTCCAATTTGGCTCCTAAACTAAATAATGTTATTTTTCAGATTTGAACTTGTCCTTCATGGAATGGGAAGAAGGGAGGAGGAAACATTTTCCAAGAGTAGTTAGCTTTCCTGTACCCACATAGTCAATTTAGTCTTTAGAAGCCACAGCCCTATTGCTTGTTTGTGCTTGTAGTAGTCTCTTTAATGACTGAGGGATTTGTTTTTGGTTTTGAAGAGACTCAATCTTTTATTTTGAAGCATATTTTACTAGACTTTTCTTTACAAATTTATAAACATGCCAGTATGCTGTCAAAGCTGATGTGGAAGAAACAAGAAAATAAAACATTGACGTTAGCAGTGTGAACACATATTTGAGAGCTTAAATTTGCACCGAGCAGGTCTTTCCTCTGCTGTGGTAAGAGGCACAGGGCAGAGAGTGGGCCTGCCATACGTGACAGCGTGCCCTCACCCTAGCATTTGTGGTGGAGGCCCACCAGCGGCCTGCTTGCCTGGCCTTCAGCAGTGCACACTGCCTTGGCAATCATGCTCATGGCTAGCTTTTGGCTGTTAGGCTATATTCTAATGTTCCTTTTTCACACCAACTTTGGTCCTTTTTCACGTGTGCGTAACGTCAGCTTTTGGTGTTGTACACAGAATGGAGACTAGGCTTCAGTTGTTAAAACGTTCTGGGAAATCAGTTAGGATCTTGGTTCCAGTATTCCAGTCACAATGTACACCTGAAAGGAATTGCAATCACTGCAGTGCATAACCATACTTCTTCTGCATGCCTCTAAGTGGATAAATCCTGCTTCTGTAATTAAGAATTGATGATATAACTCTTCAGTAATGCATCTGAACCCATTCTCATCTAGAAGGAAATTGGCTTAAAGAAAAAAATTTCCTTCAGCTTTGCATTTTTGATCGTGTTCCTGTGATGACTGTGGTGAATACCTTGTTCAACAGGCTTTTTACTTCCCTGTATTCAAAAGTTTAGTCGTTTTAGTGTCAATTAATGTCAAAACTTTTGCTCCTTATCAGTTTGAAGTGGACTGGATTTTATTTGTCTTATGTGTAGCTGAAAAAGAAGTAATTTCTGTTAAGGCAAAGGGAATCACCTGTGAATATTCAGCACAAAAGTTTTGCTTCAAGCTGTTATCCAATAAAGTTCTACATTGGAACAAGATGATCTCTAAGGTCCCTTCCATCCTGAACCATTCTATGATTCTATTTGTGACTTGAATTCCTGCTAATTAAGACAGGAGCAGTGTCATGTTAGAAATACTACTGAGTATCAAATGTGTGGTGTATAAAATCAAGGGTATAGACTCTTGCAGTTAGCAATACAGTTTTGTGGTTTGAAATTTGTTACACATTTTTCCTTAAATGATTTCAAATGGGAAATAATTATTTCTAAATTTCTAATAAAAGCAATTTTTATGTAAATAATTCTATCCTAAATTATGTGTACTATTCTAAATGGTCATTAGAAAGGAAGAAATGAAGATGTATCTTACAAACAATAAAGTCATGATGTCCCCATATGAAATGTGCAGTGGGAAAAGTAAGACAATTGCTCAGTCTTGTGATGTGAAAATCATTTAAGGAAAAATAAGCAAATTTTTTTTAGGATATGTAATGAAAGTTTAAGATCTAAATTTCTGAATCAGTTACCATAAGCTGACCTGCTTGACCTGCTTCTGTTTTCTTACAGAAAGATTAGGGCTTGCTTTCTATTAATTTTCACTCATACTTTTTAAAAAATATCTTTTTGTCTCTTTAATGCATTGATAATCTGTCAAAAAAAAAAAAAAA
>WBMW01000467.1:145736-387767 GCA_013396635.1 Penelope pileata
AAAAAAAAAAGGTACCCTGTGTTTCCATCTAACTCCAATAACTACTTCAAACAGACACTTATCTGAGCAAAATTAGGATTGTTGATACTTTCCAGCTAGATATTATTAGAGCTCAATTAACAATTGAATAACCTATTCAGTGCTTCTTTTATTTTGCTTTTCTGTAGACAAAACATGGATGCACACTCCTGAAGCCTTATCAAAGCATTATATTCCCTATAATGCAAAGGTAAGAATTTATGAAGTTATTTTCTCTTACCTTTAGAATGCAGTGCATTCTGTCTTGCTTTCCATCTGAAAAATACAGAGACATGGAGTAGCCAAATGAAATAGCAGGGAAAAACTTAAGGAAATGTCTATTTCTGCAGATTAATTTTTTCTGTTTCTTAAATAATGGCCAGATAATTCTCTTTCTGTCTGAATTATTTGATGATTTTGTAGAAAGCAAACCATTGTTTCTTTAACTTGATCCGCTATTCCCTTTTAATGGATTCCAAATGGATGGAAATTCTGACTGCAAAGGAATTTAATATCATACTGCATGCTTACAGTACTGTAAAAATTAAAACTAATGGCACAAATTTTTTTTGGACAATAGCAATGAGAAAGAGTAACGATCCTATCTACTGGATACATTGAAACGTCAAATGGTCGGAGAATATGGTAGAATAATAATGCAATATTTGCACAGTAAAATCAGCAGTCTTATTCTATTGCTTTTCTTATACCAGCTACAGTTACATTCTTAACAGTATTTTAATTAGCATGATGACATCTGTTCACAGGAAATACGTTTTTCGAAAATAACTGAAAAAGAAAAAGGTCTGCCAAAAGGAGAAGGAAATATATGCAGTAATCAATGTAACTCAAAGTAAACTGAGTAATCAGTTATTACTTGTCATTTTACTGGGAGGATATTTCAGTGGGATTGCACCGTTGTCCATTCTGGATAAAGTTCTCTGTTATCAATTATCCCATAGTTGTTTGGGGTTTTCAATTTTTTTTTTAACATAAAGTTGAAAATAATTTCAAAGATCAGGACTCAGTTTCCTATATTGGTACTCCCTACTGTTGTATTTGCAATTTTCTTTTGCTTAATGTTGCCACACAGTGAGCAAGTGTTTGTAGTGGAAATTAGATGCTGTTCTGGTACTTGCCAGGTGAACATGTTTTTATTCTGTGTGCTTTCACATTGCATTTTTGACCAAAAAATGTATTAGTTTGTGTATTACCACTTAACTGGCTAGCCTTGCCAGAGACCTCAGCTTTTACATTACAGTTTCTGAGAGGCAGAAATACATGCCAGGGTTAGCGCACCGTCTGTTTTTAAAAGCAAGCTGAAGCTATGAATTCTATTAATGTATTGAACAATGCCAGTTCATGATCTTTTTTTAATGAGAAAAAAAATCTCCCTCATCATTCTTGTCTCATTGTCTTTAAGAGCATTTCTTATAACTGTCTGTACAGGTATGCAGGAAAAAAAGAGCAAACAGTGGTGCTATTATGCTAAATGTAGAAAACAGTGTCTGTAATTGCTGGGGCAGAGGAAAAGGAGTGGGAAATTCCTGACCTGACCAAAGGAAGTCCATTAAATTTAGGTTAATATATACCCAGGTGTCTTCTGCTCCTTTTCAATGTGGATTTGGACCTCATGAGGACTCCCAGACCTCTGTGCTGTTGCCTCTGAGATCTGTCAGAATGCTCATGGGGAGCTGCAATGTGCTACATTGTATTATTTAAAAAAAAAAAATTGTCAAGTTTTGCAATATCTTTCTGTTTAAGAAGAGAGCATGTTTATATTAATATATAATTTGAGTTTTGTAACATTGATTTTTAATTAATATACTAAACTGGTTTGATATTTTGTAACTAGATCATGAAATAAGGATTAAAAACAGGAAGCATCTATGAAGCAAGTATTAAAGACTCATGTATTTTTATTTTTTTTTCAAATGTTCATAGTTAGGTTTGGGGGTGAGGTAGGGTGGGTTGGTTATATTTCAGTATGGAGGTAAAATCTGGGCCTACTGAAGGGAGAATTCTGCAATTCCTTTGTGAACTCCTATTTTTCTTGAATATATCACTCCAACTGAAAGCATATTGGTCGCAACTTTTCATTAATTTGTTTTTCAAAAAGTTCATTTATACTCTTAGTAGCAATGGCCTCATTACAAAATACAGGGGTATAGGACTTATTTAGATGTAACAACAGGGGAAATTTCACCTAACAGAAGCTATTTATGTTACTAGGATATAAAACTTCAAGAGAAACTAAAATATCTCGTTCAAGTAATCTTTTCTCTGCAGTGTTTCTAAGTAAGAACAGATGTTTGTATTATTTTCCATGCTGTGGGAGGGGAAAAAGCTCTCTCTTTTGTCCTGAAGTTAATTCTCTTGATTTTAAGCCAGTTTTTTCTCCAAAACAAAGTGTGATCAAAGTGAGACTTTATAATGGAACCTGACTGCAACCTTAAAAAATTGACTGGCTGTTGTCATCACATAATTGATACTGCCCTGAGGGATCTGTTTCTGCCCAAAACAGCAAGAATTTTACTCTGTCTCTTTGGAGTAAATTATATTTTTCCAAGAATTCCCCGTATGGTCACATGGCTATTTTTTGGCTTGTATCAAATTTCTACGTGTACTTCTTTCCATTTTGCAGATTAGAGGTTCTGCCTTGTAATTCTGGTGTTTATGTTGGCTGCTAGCATCCCGGGGAGCCGGTAGCTTTGACCTTGCACGAGACCTGAGGAGCTGCTATTTTGTGTAGCAACACGGCACATTAAACCCTTTGGAGTTTATTTTACTGAGAAATAAGGTGACTTCTAGTATCTAGACAGCTGTTCTCCTAGAGCTTACTTGACACTTGTTTTATTTTAAAACTTCATATATTGTTATGGATATACATATGATTCTTGATGAAGTTTAAATTTGAAACTTTGAAGGTAAGAGCAAAACTTTTTTCCAAAAAAAAAAAAAAAAAGACTGGCAACCTCACTTTATATTGATCTTTTTCCTTTTCTTTTTTTTTCTTTTTTTTTTTTATGGTAGTTAATTGTGAATTGTTGTGTAGTTCCACAAATGATCCTTTAATTAGTAAATACATATCTTGGACCTATAATGCAGTTGTAACAAAGACAGTGCATTAGTTGTAACTATCCTGTTTGGCAGTACATAATGCTCTTATTCCTTATTGTAGTACAATAAACAGAATTTAGTCTCTAATTTCTTCAACTTTTTTGTCATTCAGAAATAGCAGACAATATTTTTCTGGATAAGAATTTTAGATGGAAAATGTCCTGCTCTTAAAATGTGCTGCTGCAGTGAAATACAGTATTGGGCAGGGCTCTTGGTGCAGTTCTGCCATTTGAATGTCTGTATCGTTAGTGTACCCTGTTATCAGAATTGTCATGACACAAACTGTATTCCTGCTAGCAAGCAATATCGCTACCCTAGCAAATTCTTTTTTCCTCACTAAGCATATTGCAGAATGATTGTGTGTCAGTAAAAACAATTAATGAAAGACTACCGAAAATTGTATGTAGATTTTTCCAAATAAACAAAGGTACAAGGCATGCTATTAAAAGTATATTTAAATTTATATGGCGAAACTAATTGTAGCAGGATACTCCAAACAGAACAGGAAAGTGTTGCAAATTACAAACTAATGGAATATAAGAGGGCATTACAGGAAATAATTCTGTTTTCCTGCGTGAAATTTATTAGAATTAATAGCTGAATTGCAATTAATTTTCATTAGTCTCAAAATGCCTGGGATGTAACCATAATGAATGCATTCAACCACAAGAAGAATGAGTATTATGAAAATGTTCCAATGAAATATGAAAGCAGCAAATAATAATTTTACAAGTAAATGCAAGTCTGAATTTTAGTTTTTTCTGATACATTGCAGTCATTGACCTTGGGCCTTATTGTACCAGAGGTGGAATAAACACGTAAACAACACGTTTGAGGCCTGCAAGGGATATCTTCAGAAGACTTCTCTGCTTCAGGAAAAGGAATCTACCTATTCCATTCTGCTTACAATTTTACATACTTAGGAGAATGGTAGGAGAGTGGTGTTATAGCCTCAAATATGCTACAGAATAGATAGCTGTGAGGCAGGAAGATTGTATATAAATTTCCAACAGCAACAAACGTCATACAGGAGCTTCATGAGGAGTGTGTAAGTGTTGAGCATTGAGTAGTTCCAGTTGCTGGGTTTGGTCTATGAGAAAACTGGTGAACATTTTGGCTGCCTTAAAACCTGAACACTTGTTAAGTTCCTCTTAAGGAACGGTGGGGTAGCGGGCTTTTGAAATTCTGTGGTACGCCTAGCTTGAGGTTAAGCAGCCAGTTTTGTAAGGAGGCAAGAAATAAGTCTGCGTGGCCTGAGCCTTAGTCTGGTCTTTTGAGCACAAAACCAGCCCTTACCTCCAGTCAATAGAGTATCACTGCACAGTAATGGAAGTTGAATGGTATTTGCAGACAATTGCAGATCTCTATCTGCATATGAATGCAGAAGCTCAAACACTTGCTGTAAATGCTTGCTTAGCTCTCAATGCCCCCCACATGTAAGCATGTCAAGGCCATTAGCAGGAATTTGCTGGCATATTGCCTTATGGTGTCTGTGTGCATCTGTACCTAGAGGTTTGTCTTTTGCATCCACTTACTGCTGCTTGTCTGAAAGCTTTGAAAAACATGACATTTATAATTGGGGTGCCAATATCTTTTATAATTGAACACTGACTTAGACAAATTATAGAAAGGCAGCTGTGCAGCTTTGACATGTCTGTGGCCTCTTTCCCGGTGTCTGTCCCTCTTAATTACATGAGAAATACCCAGCTACACAACCTCAGGTTCTGCACATCATTCTTCTTCTCCAGAAGATGTCTTGCTTCTAAGGAGGAATGAAGTTTATGAGCAGTTTCATTTTTTCCACATCTGTGTGTAGCTTTTACAGAGAGCTTCCAGTGGGAAGTGTGTTTTGAATGCTGCAAGTATGATTATAGCGCTAATTCTACAGCGATGAGTAGGAAGATGAGTAAGTATATGTACTGAAAGCATGTGCAGGATTCATGGAAGTGCTTTGCCTAATGCCTAACTTGTGGCTTACAAATACTACAGCTGATTTGAAGCCAAAGTGAACTAAACTCAGTGTACAGGCTTGATACCCTTTTTAGTTTTGTCCTTTCAGCTTTGTAGGGCTAATGGTGAGACCATACAATAGCATGGCTGCTACCCTAGAAAGCAACCCACCTGCTGCACCCATCCTACAGCCATACCTGGTGGGGCATTTCCATCTGGCTGCTCAGGGCTAAGAAAAAACAGAAAGGCTTTTGGAGATTTTGGGAATTATATAGAACTGTTTAATCTCATGTATAATTTGTTTTCCTATCGGGTAAAACATTTGGTAGAGCAGAGTGTTTTAGTCTAATATTTTTGGTAATGAAAAAAATCTTCAGTGATTTGAGGTGCAAGAGTGAGATAAAAATACTGGTGTTGTTTCTGAATGCTAAGAAACAAAATAGTAGCTTTTGATCTATTCTCCAGAGCTCTTATCCTCTCTCAGGTTCTGCTTATGATCCCTCGGTCTCTTCCTTTTCACTTGAAGCCCCAGTTCACTTGCAATGTCTAAGCACCCTATGACGTACTTCAGTCACCAGTAGGAAACAGATTTGCAATGCAAATAAGACGTGGAAGCTGTATTTCCATGGCAAGAAAAGAAAAGTCGATCACACCAATTAATGATAGCATGTGCAATATAGGGTCTGAGGGTTGGCTTAAGTACCTTTCTCACTAGTGTATTAAATAGTATATTCAAACTTTTCTATAGTAAAGCAATCTGAATGTGGAAGCTGACCAGTAACCTACTACAGTTTTGAGGTTCTTTTCTGGACAGTTAGGAGCTGATTTGCTGCTTTTATATGCAAGTTGTTTGGTTTTCTGCCACAGATTGCCTTATGTCCTTTCTGTTTAGCACTCCAGTTGCTTAATTAGTCTTTTCCTCGTTCCCGACTTTACAAGCAGTCTAATTTTCAATTCTCACATCAGGAAAAAAATATTTTTGGGAAAAAAAAACAGCTTTAGATATATTTTTGTAACAGGTCTTAGGATCACTTATTTGACATTGTAGATATATATAAAAACTATAATCTGGATCAAAAATGTAGAGCTGCAAGAGACTTAGCCCATTTTGGATGTTGAAGCACAGTTTTAGAAAGATTGAATGCTTTATTCCTTTAATGTTGCAGAGTTGAATTTTGGCTACAGCTATATTTGCATTAGGATTTGCTTTGGCAATGAAATGTAAGAATCTGCAACAAATTAGGTTGAAAGGTGCCTCTGGAGTTCATGCAGTTGATTCCTACCTGAAGAAAATAAAAGGCTAACGTCAAAATCAGGTGGGATGCTACAGAGCTTTGTACAACTGAGTTTAAAATTCCTGCAATGGCAGAGATGCGAAGCCTCTGGGCAGCCTGTGCCGGTACTTAATCACTGTCACTGTCAGACTTGTTTTTTTCATTTTCAGTTGTAATTTCTTTTACTGCAGCTTGTGACTCTTAGTCTTACACAAGAATGTACCCACACCAGCCCTGTTGTGTTCAGGCTAAATAAATGCCCATTCTCTTAGTTTCTCATTGTATACCTTTTTCCTAACTATCTTGTTAGGCCTAGATGCAATTTATGTTTTGTTTTCCTTAAATAATGGATTATTTTCACTTTATTTCATCTTGAGATGCAGAGCTGCTGAAGTGTGAAACTCCTGGAATTCATATAATTACAAGGGACATAGGTAATATCTGGGAATCTTCTTTCTGGCTCAAGGCTGCTCATTGCCTTGCACTGGTTTGGTCCCCTGGATATGTTTATTGTTTTGAGTAAGTTTGAAAATTTGCAGCAGGGGATAAAATAGGATTGATTTATCTGGTGTGGTCTACAGTTAGGAAGACCTGTGCTGATAGCATGATTAACTGATCAGCACCATGGTATCTGAGACCCACCTCTGCTACGTACATCTTGGGATTATTTTCATCACTTACCTAATAATTGCAATTACGCTTCTATTCACTAGTTTTGGGGTAGAAGAGTTGTTTGGAATGTAGGATAGCTGTATGTTGAGGTTTTAGTCCAACAAGTTTTGATAGTACAAGAATGTATTTGTATGATTCAGAAAGAAGGCAAGTCTAAGTACTTTGATAGTAGTAATAGCAACCTTCTTTCAATAGCAATTCTTCATAATATGGCATCTACTTCTGAATACAGTATCTAAAGCCTATTTCTAAAGATAGTATATTAAACAAGGGCTAAAAAATAAACATAAATGCATCACTGCCCTTCCCCCAGTCGCTGTCTTGAAGCTGAGCAATGACACTGAGATGAAGACTCAAAATCTTTAACAGTTTTGTAACAATTCTTCTTGTAAGTGTTGTTTTCCTATTCTTTAGAGAAAGAATAAGTATTAATTATAGATCTCAACTATAGAAAGATACTCAATCCTCGATTCATTGAGCTTGTCAGCACAGAAACGAGCAGGCATCACAAGAATAACAGGCAGAGGGTGACATGAAAGTCTGTCCTAGACAACTGAGCAGCACTCCGGTTTGTCCAGAGAAATTAAACAAAACGCATAGCAGTATGCAAGGAAGAAGGGCAGAACTTCCAGAGACTTAAGGGTCAGCAAAGATATGTACAACTTTTCCAGCAGCCTTTTCTGTTCTTTCTCTGTTGCTGATAATTATTCCCTTGCCTCTCCGTAAGTCTGCTTGAAACTACCAATTACCCTCATTAGCATGTCCCCAGGGATTTTTTCTGCACAGTTATATTCCCTTGTGAGTTGTCAGCTGTGAGAACATGAGGTTTGCTTAAGCAGCCTTTCTAGCCTCTGGACCACCAAGTGACACTTGAACTGTAGAGTTCAGCCATCTGGATTGCTGTACGTGTGGGCGAGCTGGCCTGCACCTGTTTATGGATTGTTCTTGCTTTAAATGAGAATCAGGCCTGCAGATGAATTAACTCCTTCCCATCTCCCATTTTTTTACTTTCAACATAGCTGGATATTTCTGTTTTCTCAGCCTTTGCCATATTTCATAGAATTATAGAATTGTTTGAGTTGAAAGGGACACTTAAAGGTCATCTAGTCCAACTCCCCTGCGATGAACAGGGATATCCCACAGTTAGATCAGGTTGCTCAGAGTCCAGTCCAGCCTGACTTTGAGTCAAAACAAAATCTAAACAGTTCCTGTAGTTTTGCAAGTTGTTTTTCTTTTCTTTTTCTCTTTTCTATTCTTTTTTTTTTTTTTTGCTGTAGTTTCTCTAAGAAGAAGAAAAATGGGGAAACAAGGGCATATGTCAAATCTTGATGATATGTATGGAGCCAGGAGTTGCTTTGGAATAAATGCATAGTTTCAATCATGGACTAAAAATGTCCCTATGCATGCTGTAGCACTCGTGTTTTTGAAATGGAAGATCCTAGGGAGGGAGAAGTTACTCAGCAAATCACATTAATTAGAGCATTCAGTTAATAAGATTAGGTGGAAGGAAAGTCTTGTCTCCTGCAGAATAAAAGATTATTGCTGAAAATCCGTTGAAGTCAGGAATATGTGGGCTATCCTAAGTCAAAACTTAGAGGCAATATCTGTCTTTCAGTTTATGAGGCTTTGAGGAACTGCAACTGTTAGAAGCCAAGCGTTCTCAAAATGGAAAAGCATTCACCAAAACTGCATGTGCATATTTAATGTTCCAATTAGTTTTAAACGATTTAAAACCAGGTATAGTTCTGGTATTTTTGTTTGCTTGTTTTTGTTTTTTTGGCAGATGTCTGAGTGACACAGTACAAGCTGTCTCGCTCTCATATGTGCTCAAGTGAATGCTCCTTCTTCCTTTCATGATATATTTCAGGGGCTTGCAGTCTTCCCCTCCATCTCTTTGAGTTAACCAGAAGAGGAGGTGGGAAAGCTGATCCTCAGTTGCATGCTTTCTGTTCTCAAAATTTGAGAGCGCTCTGTTCATTTTGTACTAGATACAGCTTTTTACTTGTATTTGTTATTAGAATTGTGTACAAGGAAGAATGTGGTTCAATGTTTTATATTGATTTTTCTCAGTAGCACTCAGAGGTACTAACAGAAATTGTGCTGTGCATTTCCAAGAGGTTATTGTCCTTTATTACAGTTCACTTGGATCATAAATGCTTTGAAGCTAAGAGCTACCTTTGTGTTGTTCGTGTGGCCTCTAGAATAATGAGACTGAGCCTCTAGGTGCTGCCCTGATTCAAGCAGTCAGATCAAAGTTCAGAATAAGGAAGCACCAGAGAACCTTGGAGTTAGCTCTAATGAGTTTACTTCTCAGAATAATTAAGTGATAATGCAGTCAAGAAATGGAGGGGAACGGAGGTGATGCTGGAGGTTTTCTGTAACTTTGTCTCAAATCACTGTTCTCAAATGAGATCTCAAATTGTGAATATTACTTAAGTACCTTGAGCTCAAGACTAAATCTGTTCTCAGTATCTACTCTAAGTAAAAAGGTTTCATAGAGTCATAGAATGGTTCAGGTTGGAAGGGACCTTAGAGATCATCTTGTTCCAACCCCCCTGCCATGGGCAAGGACACCTCCCACCAGACCAGGTTGCTCAAAGCCCCATCCAGCCTGGCCTTGAGTACTTCCAGGGAGGGGGCATCAACGACTTCTCTGGGCAACCTGTTCCAGTGTCTCACCACCCTTTATGTGGCTATTTCAAAGACTGAGTTCTTATACAAAGGATTTTAAGATGCAGTGTTTTCTTATTTTACCTTCAGCTGAGAATGTGACCATCGCTACTATTATCTAGATTAATTTTATAACTTTATCAACAGAAGATAGGTCTTTTTATTGAAAAGCATAATATTTTTTATGAAATAATTGACAGCCAACATTAGTGTTGGATTAATTGCTATGGTTAAATAATTTATAAGGTACTTTCCAGCTCAATTATATTTTCTTTGAATAGTTCATTTGAGATGTTCACCTCATCTACTGATTAATCTTCAAATTAGCAGACATTAAAGTCAAGAAGACGGTGGTTTCATTTCATGCCTCATGCTGACAAGTTGAATCAGTCACTATTGAACATTTTTGCAGTTGCTAAAATAATCTTTCTAATTAAAAATCCTACTCATTATAATCTATATTGCTGAGAGGAAAAACATTTCTTGTATTTAGACAGTGCTTTGCAAATTTGTTTCAAATACCTGTGGAATGATAAATTAAAAAGAGAATGCTGTAATTGGAAATAAATCGCTCTCATCCTAGCTAGTTTTTGGAAAAAACTGTTAGTTACTGATAGTCTCCAAGCTACTAAATGCCAAGAGTTGAGTAATAACGATCACTGTAGGTAGGTTTTGTAGCTGGCTTTAATGTGAGATCACGTGAAGAAAAGAAACTGTCTCTTCTAAGGAACAGGTGTATAAAACAATAATCCGCTCTGAGAAAGCCACATTCTGGTTACACGTAGGAAAAAATGGAAAATCCAACACAGCTAGACTAATCAAAGGAAATTAGTGCTGGCTTCCCTGTTGCTTTTCTTTTCCCAAAAGATAGCCACTTTAAATAAAGGTTTTTTTCTAGGGCTTCAATTTTAATGCAGTTTGGGGGTGAAAATTATTGCTCTGCTTTGTCACCTTTGTTTTTCTTCTCATGGAGCTTCTCCCTCTAACTCCCACAGATGCACAGCTCACCTGATGTTAACATGGCTACCTCAGTCAAGTATTTTCTGAAATTTCTAGGGGTGTTTTTGTGACTGTAGTGACTCAGGAGGACACTACAGATGTCATTTGAATAATGTTAACTTTTAACGTAGTAGATGTATCTTAGGAAGTGGATTTTAAGAACAAGGAAGAAAATGATGTTGGAAAATGTTTTCTTGGCCTCATGTCAAAATACTTCACATTAATGCACTTGAATTTGTGCATTTATTTAAGCATATCCGTGCAGATTGTCCATGTGATTACAAATTATACCTTACTACTGACTCAGCTTTTTCCCCAGTGAAGTTGCTTTTCTAAGAAAATGTTAGGCTCATTCTTTTTCCAAATCTAGTGATTCTCAGTGTTATATCTACGGTGTAGACAACCAAGAACACACCGAAAGCTAATTCTTCACTTCATGTTTCTGTCCTTCAATATGTGTCTGCGTATACCTGTCCTGTGGTGTCCGTTACCTCCTGCATAGAATTGATGTATAAATATTTATTACACCATTTCTAGTCGTAATACTAGAATTTAAAGAGCAGATGATCTGGTAATGAAAGTTAAACAAATGTTCAGATTATGTTCAAAATTTTTGCAGTATGAAATAACTCTTGAAAGTGCTGTTAAGCTTCCAGTGTACTAAAATTAAAGCACTGGCTCCACATGTTCGTGATTCTTTCTCCAGAAGAGCTATTTTCTGGTGCGCTGCTTGTTCTCCATTTGACAGCCAAGTGTTTCAATGAATCAAGAATTAAAAGAAGAGCCATTTATTTTCCTGCGTTACAGTAAGGCTCACAGCATTACAAGTCCTAAATTAGAAGAGATGCAACACCCTTAAAATTGGCGACTTCATATTTCAGATTAAACTGGAAAAGGACTTAAACGAACTGAGAGTAATGGACAATAGTTACTTGCTCTTATTACTAAAACTGTTTGTGTTTGAATGAGGGTCTTGTTCCTAACTGTAACTTCATTTTAATCTCAGAGGGAACTCCTTTTTCTGTGTTTGTAATGTCATTGCATGTTGCCATGGCAAGAGTGTGACACTACAACTTAGCATTGGCATGTTAGTGAAGGATGAAGGAGGTAGCAATGAATTTAGAAATAAATTTTGCTTACAGAATTGGAAATGTGGAATTCTGCTTTTTGTAAGATGTTAATGTTTTTCAGTACTAGAGAGTAACCTCAGTACTTTTGTCTTTGCTAATACATATTTTATGTACATATAATCTATTAAAATTTCTTCCACATCTTGTGGAGTTGAACAGCTCTAATGATTTTGTGTCCCAGCGTCAGTCTGAAGAAGTTTTTGCCAGCTGAGCACTCCGAATTGCACAATCCCACCTTGAAATGGCACATGAAAACTCCTGCTTGTTCTCGAACATGTTGTTTTGAAGGAAAGAATGTGAAGCCTGGGCTCCTCCAAATGCATGCCTAACACTGAAATCATCTGGGAAATATCTCTTTGAAGGAACAACTGCTTTCTGAATGACGCTGTGGCCTCTTTACTCACGCAGCTCAGAGGTGCACCCCTAGTTCACCTGCCTTACTCCGTTAATGAAGCTGTGAGTTAATCTAAGTAGTCCAAATTTTAGCGAGCTTCATCTTATTTGCAAAGCAGATAGCTTTTGCCAGTTTTATGAACTAAGTTTTCAAGTATTTGATAAGAAAACCAAACATTTCTTGTTTCTTTATAAGTGTTGTGGTTTTTTTTTTCTTTTTTTTGTCAGCTCAGCTCAACTTTCATTATTCTTAGGGAGGTTTTATTAGCCTGAACACTTGCAACAACAACTAAGTCAGCAGGACAGATGGAGCTTGAGTATACCAGGTTCAACCTTTAACTTGTTATATTTTGTGGGGAAAAAAAGCTAGATTGCTTGCGGAATGCTAAGACAGCAGACCAGAATGTGCTATAGTTACAAAACAGTGACATTATGAAAACGAGCAGGTTGATACTTAGGGCAAAGCAGAGCCAAAAACTAGGACAGCAGTTTTGCATGTTGGACGCAGGGCGTTACAGTGATAACTCTTGAGAAGTGGTTGCCAGAACATCAGTGCTTGGTATCTTCATCGTGCTGGGTTTTTAACCGTAGCACTCTTGTACCAGAATGCGGGGGTTTTTGTGGATTTTGGCTTTGGTGGGGATAGAGGGTGTTGGGGGGTATTCCTCCTCTGCTAACTTCTCATGGGAGTGCTTAAAGAAAATGGGCTGTAACCACAGTTTGGGTAGGCTGGTGGTTTTATACAAGTGACAAGGGAAGCATTTTTTCTGTACTGTGGTGCAGTGCAGTTCCCTCTAGGCTCGCCAGTGTTGCTAGCTAGCATCTGCAGGGTTAAAGGAAAGGTGGTCTCTGCATCCTTAGGTTTATAGCAGCACGTTTGACATCTTTGCAAAGCAATCTGTAAAAACAGATCTCCTTGTACTACTTCAGTACATGAGTGGAATATAGGAGATGCTGAAGTTGTATCTTACTGTTAATTCAATTAAATGGAATTTCCTTTATGAAAAAATGCAAACAAGATGTCAACTTCTTTGCACTAAGGCATATGTGTCCAACCCATGGGCTGCATGCAGCCATGTACAGGTAGTGATGCAGCCCCACAAGATCATAAACTTCTTACAGTATTATGTGATTTTTAGCAAAACTCTTTGTGAGTCAATTGCACTCAATCTGAGTGCAGAATGCACAGGCAACAACAAAACACTGTGGAGGGGAGAGCACAGCACTAACTCCACCCTTCATGCCTGCCACACACATGGTCAAATTGCAGTGTGGATGTATTGCACATTATGTGTGCTTGTGCCTTTACACGAGTATAACAGTAATTACTGATATTTCAACCCACCTACATGTGTGTGTCTGTGAAGATGTGTTTTTTGTTGTTAAGCCAACATGTAAGTTTTCTTATTTAATTAAGTTGGGCTTGTATTATTTCCTAAAATAATTTAATGAGTTAACATGCTCTTTAGTTTCACAAAAACAAGGTCAAGTATCCCACTAGTTCTTTGGTTTTTGCCTTCTTTTTTTTAATTTGTTTTAATCAAAAATGTATAAGCAACGTTTTCTTACTTACATGCATTGTCTATATTTTGTTTTACATGCGGCCCTTCACTCAGTGCAGCCCAGGCAAGCCAAAAGGTTGGGCACTCATACAATTAAGGTATTGGAAAATATCTAGGATGTGATAAAACAATAGCATTTCAGTGAACGTTGAGTGATTAGTCTGACTTTACTACTTCCATAAAAAAACGATGCTTGAGTCAAATCCAATTCCTGTGGTGCAGAACTAAGTCTGCTGGCTAATTATGGTCTTGTAAAGCTGAAAATCTGTCTGCTCTTTTATTATACACTTCTGAAGCCAAGCATTTTAAGTTTAAAATAGTGAAAGTGAATTACTTTAGCTGGATTCTTCAGTTAAGGTAGAATTTTCTAGTAATGAAAAAAACTGATGCAAATACATTTGTACTGGCAGTAATCCACTCAAGAATACAAATCTTCTGAATTGAGGAATTTTAGCAGCAACTGAAGTCTTTGGTGAGTAACAGAGGCTTCACGTTTGGAGTGTACCTTTCAAAAGGAAATGCCATGTTTGATAATTAGTCCTGTTTTCCCTGCTTGAATATGTGGTCAATTCACAGAATGGCTCTTGGGAAGCATATGTGTACCCTTGTCTGTGCACCCACATGAGCAGTTATAATCTGCTCAAATAATCACCTTCACTCAATGTTTGTTCAGTAGTGATAACTCTTACAGGAATCAAGAGATATTGAGACATGTGACAACCAGCATGGCTTCACCAAGGGCAACCTAGTGGCCCTTCTATGATGGTATAACTGCATCAGTGAACAAGGGAAGAGCCACTGATGTCATCTATCTGGACTTCAGAAAGGCCTTTGACACAGTCCCCCATAACATCCTTCTCTCCGAATTGGGAAGATGTGGATTTGATGAGCAAACTGTTCAGTGGATGAGGAACAGGTGGAAAATTGTACACAGAGAGTGGTGGTCAGTGGCTCAATGTCTGGATGGAGATCAGTGATGAGTGGTGTCCCTCAGGGGCCCCTCTGTTCTGCGCTGGTGAGACCTCACCTGGAGTACTGCATCCAGATGCGGAGTCCTCAGTATAGGAGAGACATGGACCTGATGGAGCACGTCCAGAGAAGGGCTACAAAAATGATCCAAGTGATGGAACTTTCCCTAGTGAGGACAGGCTGAGAGGGCTCGGGCTGTTCAGCCTGGAGACGGGAAGGCTCCAGGGAGACCTGATAAATCATGGCCTTTTAGTATCTTTAGGGAGGCTGTAAGAAAGAATGGGACAGGCTCTTTAGCAGAGTCTGTGGTGATAGGACAAGGAGAAATGGTTTCAAACTAAAAGAGGGGAGATTTAGACTGGATATAAGAAAAAGGTTTTTTATGATAAGAGTGGTGAAGCACTGGAACAGGTTGCTTAGAGATCCGTGAATGCTCTGTCCCTGGAGACATCCATGGTCAGACTGGACAGGGCTCTGAGCACCCTGATCTAGCTGTATGTGTCCCTGTTCTTTGCAGGGGAGTTGGACTAGATGGCATTTAAAGGTCTCTTCCAACTCAAACAATTCTACGATTCAGAGTTGCCGGTTCTTTCAGTTCTCAGAGGTCAGAGACTAAATAAAATAGAAAATAACAGGAGAGTAATGACGGACGTTTTCAGGAGCTGCCGAGGATGTTATTAAGTGTCCATAGCCAGGGCTGGCGTGGTCATTTCTAGGCCAGGCAAAAGCAACTCCCAGAGACCATGAATGTAGGTAAGCCAGATCACATTAGTCAAATTAGTCAACCATCTGCTCAGTGGGTGAATTCTCTTCTGTTAGTTATCCTAGATTGTCCCAGAGATAACAAGTGACACTATGGGAGGTTCTGCAAAGCTGATCAATGGTAATAGAGAAACAGAAGATTGGAATTTCATGCCATTATTTTAAAGGATACTAGATGAATATCTGTGTAAAGTGTTAATAGTTTCTGTACTGAAGTAGCTATAATGGTTTGAAGGTGGTGCCTTTAGATCACCCAGAGACATCCCCTATTGCACCAAAAGGAGCAGACAGATGCTTTTGAGAAAAAAAAAAAAAATCAGTTCTCACATGTAAAGACCAAAATTGGAAACACATAGTGTATCCGAACTGAAACCCAGAGGATCATTTGGAAACATGTTGGATTCTTATTTTTTATTTGCTCCTTCATTTTATCCAATCTCTAAGCAAAGAATTCTCACACGTGAAGGGTGCAGAACATACGAAGAAGGACCATTGTCAAGAAAATGCATGTCCTAGTCACAACCGGGGAATGTGTGATAAGAAATAATTTTTCTCCAGTGATAAATTTGCTCATACTGCCATCTTCCTCTGCACCTTTTACCCTGCCCTTTTTCCTTACGTGCCAAATATTCTCGCTGATTTTTGTTTTGTTTGTGTATCAGCTATGGAAAGTGCACCTGTGCTAAACAGAAAAACAGACCTTCAATGCAATCATTTGTGCATGCCTAAGATCTTCGTCTTTAAGCACTTTTCCCATACATCAACAGCTTTTTAATCATTTTCTAAAAATTACTTTAGCTTACGCTTTTATTTGTTTAAACCTGGAGTACCCATCAGGGTTCTTCCTGTGACCGTGCCTCTGTGTCCCCAGCAGGTATTAATGCAGAGCTCTCTTAGAGCAGCAGCAAATCTTCCCAGCTCACAGGTTTGCAGGACAGAGGCACGAAACTGCTTTTTCCTCCTCCAGTTGTTTGAGGAGGAAGCAAGAGTGCCTGTGGCTGTGTTTATTCTCAGTTTGCCTGTGGCTGAGATCCGGGTAGCTGCTGGGTGGCTGATAACAGTGTGTGCCATGGGATTGCAGCGTGCAGCCCCCCCGCCCCATGATAATCTTCAGATTGAGCCTGACAGCTCTGCAGGGCATGGTACAGTTTGAGATGTGCTTCTGAAGTGCTCTGTAGAGATTGATGGACTGAAAAGTACTGACTGTTTTTTCTTGTACAGCTGTTATTTTCTATAGTAGCAGTCCTGACAAGATAAGCCCTTTACCTTTTTTCTGCTTGCTTTCTTCATTCCAGCCTGCTTTTATCTTCCTTGTGGAGGTGTTAGCTGTGTTTCTTCACATTATTTTACCTTCAGGATTGGGTGTTTTTATGCAGAGAACATCTCTGGCACTGTGTTGCAGTCTGATTTGGTTTCAAGTCTATCCTCATTGATTGCTTTCCTAGCACATTACCACACTGATTCTCTGGAGAAGGTGTACGTTTTGATCTCTTGCAAGGTGTTTCCTCTATTCTCCTGAAGTTCTGCTTACAAACAAACTGATTACGTTAATATGAATTTATACTCGTACTGCATTCTCTGTGCTTATTAGTTTTTTCCATCTGCCTATGGATTAAAATGCAGTGGCACTTGAAAAGTGTGACCTGGTGTCATTATTCTTTTGCATTAAAATTACACCAAGCTAGATTTACCTAGCTTGGACCAAGCTTAAAGTCTCTTCTCAGCGAGCAGCTGTGTAATTTCTCATCAGATCTAGCTGTGGGTTACAGATCTGTGGGTGAAGGCAAGATTAGGACTGCAGTATGTCCCCAGTTCCTCAGCTATCTCTACCAGAATATCTCTGGATATTTCTGCTTCCAGCCATTCAGGTTCCTGGCAAGATCTGCATTCTTGCCTGCTGAGGAGCTCTGCAGGGACATGCAGAAGATATCTGTGATCTGTACGTCCATCAGCTGTTCGAAGGCCTGAGAAGCGGTACTTATCAAATCGAGTTTTTTATTATTTAGTCATTGCATCAGATTTAAAGACTGAGGTGATCACTTACACATTATTTAGTAAAAGATTCTTAGTTATTACCCTTCCAGCAAATAGAAGACAAGTAAACCAGCGTGGCTTGCTGGAATAAGGAACAAGAAAGGTTGCTTTAAATGAAGCACAATGTACCTGACATCACTGCATCTGGGAGATCCTTTAGTTAAGGGGTATCAATCATTTTATGGTCATTTCTTTAATGCTGTCTTTTTTGTCAATATTCCGGTAGTTTATCAAGTATTTTTTTCTTCCTTTATAGTTTACTTACTGTAAATATTTTCACCTGTGTTTTCTCACAAGCTGTTGGCTTAATTCTAAGTGATGTATGAAATACCAGGTGTAATGTTGATTTCCATTAAAAGGCACTTGTTTTTCACACATCCATTTCTTTCTTGCAAATAATACCCAAGAACTCCCTCAGAAAAGTGTCAAAGATGTTTGTCTGTCGCCATTTGTGCCTAATGTTACATATCAAGCAGTGAACGTCAACTCAGTGAATGTGCTGATGGTTAGGGCACACTTCTCCATACTCTCATGCACTCAGTTTGATTTCTGCTCTCATCTGAACAGCAGTCGTGCCTGGGAGAGACATTTTCAAGGTGTTCAGCAAATGTGCGTAGGCTGTTCAACAGTTCACTTTCTTAATAGCAATCATCAATGAGGGAAGAACAATCCTTAATGTGTTTTAGAGAAATGCAGCTCCCCAGAAGGTTAAAATCCAAGCATTTCTGTACTCTAGCAAAAACTGTACCTAGCAGAGAACCAAAGAAGCTGTTACAGGTGGAGAATTTGACTGTAGGGAGTGGAAAGAGAAGGAAGCCACAATAGAGTTGTGCATTTTGTAGTCCATGTTATGCTTCTGTTTGACAGTGAAGACACGCGCATTCAAGGCCGAACAGAAATTCTTCGTATCTTAGGACATGATTAACAGCTTAGACATATGTTTGTACATTTTCTGGGTAGATTCAGAACCAGTCCCCCTGCTCCTTCATCCTGTTTTTTTGATATACTGTCGTCCTGCTGCTATCAGAATGTGGATACATTTGCCCTCATTTTGTCAGTAAATCAACATCCTGCCACTCCTGCTGTAAAGAAGGTAATTTGTCACATTTTGGCAGCAGGTATCCAGTACTTCTGCATTGCTTTTTCCCTTCGCTTTGACAAGTACTTCTTTCACATAATTGCATTTACATCTATATAAAAGACAATTTTTTCATGCTCAAGGTTTTTATGGTCATAAAGAACTGTGTCACTATGAAAGACTGATTTTTTTTGTTTGTTTTTAAAGGTTGAAATAGAATGACAAAAGAAAAGATGTGAGGGTTTTTTGTTTTGTTTTTACACTATTGAAACGTCCTACACTGCTCTCTACTGGAAAAGTGGAATTCTACATTAAATATTCTAAAGTGCACCTAAAACTTTGTCAATTTTTTATTTAATGATATTTTTGACCCAGAAAAACTAACTTTTCCTGAGGGTGACTTTTTTTCCTCTGTAAGTTTTGAGGAAAAACATGAGGACAGAACTTGTACAAAATAAAATCGGAGTGGCCAAAATATAAGCTGATGTGTCTTATGAATGGCACAAAAAAAAAAGATAATAATAATCCTGAAGTGTTAACAATCCACCTGGCCTTATTAGTATCTATTATTTTAATAATGTCTCCAACCAAACTACAGCTTCTAAAGCATTTTTAATAATTTCAGTCTGAAATTGGACCAAAACATGTCTTGCTTAAGTTAAATGAATAGTAAACTTTTCATGCAGAAGGACTGCTTACCAACAAGAGCTCTGTTCCCCAAGTTTGCTGTGTAAGAAAGCACTCCTGGCTATCAGAGGGTGGGATTATTCTCGCAGTTGCTGTCAATGATAAAATGTCTGTTGATTCTAATATGATGAAAGAGAGGCTGGTAATTCTCCACAGCTGCACTATCTTGCAAATCTTAGCATGTGGAGTAAGCACATCTGGTCCTCTGCTATTGTTAGATTAGTATGTGAGCTGAGGTATTTCTCTTGTGCGTGGCTGCTCAGCAGCTCACTTTCTTAATAGCAAACATCAATGAGGGAAGGGCCAGCCTCAATATACTTTAAATGAAAAAATCTGTTAAACTGTTTGATAGGATCTGTTGACATCATAGAAGTTATTTCTGACTATAGGCAGCTGCAAGTGAGACCAGAATAAGCATTATATTTGAAACTTAGCCTTTCGTCAATTTTGTAGGGAATGTGTTTGGAAGAATGGCAGACTGCAATGAAAAATGTAACTTGGGAAAAAGTTGCCCTAGTTTGCTTTATATGAATACTGAGTATTAGTTGTCATCAGCTTTAAACATCTTAAAGGATGCAAAAGAAACTTGGTATGGTTCTGGTAAAACTTCTAGATGTAATAATACAGAACTATTTACAAAGATGAGTCTGATGGCACACCTAATTAACTTAGTGAGCCCCTCTGTTTGAATTAGCTTATTGTTCACCAAATATGCTAGCTTCAAGAAAACCCCTTTTACTAGCTGCAGAGAGTAGACATTCCTAACATAACTGCATGTAAATACTTTTAATCTATATTCTGTGTTTGATGTTAATGAATGCTTAAGAAATTACTGCATTTATGAAATTGCACACGGTATTCATACTGAATGATCTAAAGGAGAACTGCTACCTTCTTTTCATCTCCTCAATGATTGTGCTGAGTGTAGGAGTAGCTTGACTTTTATGGTTTGTGGTGGTTGTTCTTGACGGTTGACGGTTGGACTAGATGATCTTGTAGGTCCTTTCCAACCTAGTGTTTCTGTGATTCTATGATTCTTTGTCAGCTGGCTCTGCTGTAGGGGTGTAACTGTATGAAGGAACCTGAAGTGATCCAAGCAATCACTGGCCTCAGGAGTTCCCATCTTTCTGTAATTCTGCCTCAGTATTGCTTTCTAAAGGACTCTGATCTTGAAAATGGGAATCTTGTATTTACCAATTTTACTTTCAAGCTTCTTTTGCAGTACCTCTTCCACCACAAATATTTACACTCTTAATACTACAGCTGTACTGGATTCATGCTATAACAGTTATTTGTCCTCTCTCTGTTTGTGCAAGATTTGATGAGAAAAATCTGCTGAAAAGATGATAATGAAATGGCTGTCTCCCAGTTTTACAAAGTTGACGAATTAGTTCTTATTTACTTCAGAAGTCCCGGAGGTGACAGAGCATCTGGTGTGTTAGGGATTATACAGACACACAGGCCTTCATCCCATTGAGCTCATCTTCTGAAGTTACAGTTTTGCAAATATATATGCATTTGCTGAACTGAATTGTTGAAGTTTTTCCCTTGATTATTATATCTCACTAAAGAAAGAAAGAGAGAGAAAAAGCTTATGGAGGTCAAACATGAAATATAAGCAGTTATGAATAAAATTTGAACTTACCTGAATAAGAAATAGGACTGCAGTTGACAGACATACAAATATATATCAGATACAATGTAACCCATAGCATGTATGGTCTCATAACCTGAGTGATATTGTCACCTATGCTACCGATCTCCTTTTTGCTTGCAGATAAAATGCATCTTGATATTTTTTTCCTAAACCGAATCTGGTAAATGTAAGCTCTAATTCCATCCGCATCTAGTTCAAATTGCTGAGTGCAATAAAAATTTCAGTAGTGATGTTTAACGTCAAAACAGATGCGCGTCTGGAAGACAGTGCATTGCAAATGATTGGTGGAATCTAGGTTAGTGAAGTAATGTTCCATAACTACTGATAAAATTCTCATGATGTTTCCTCGTAATTCAAGTCTCGGTTATTTCTTTTGTAACATTCCTAGCAAACCCAATTCATATGTATTTTTGGAGGAGATGTCAATCCTTTCCATGTGTGCCTTCAGCAGTTTCTCTCCATGCTTAGCTGCCCACTTCCCATTCCCCTCCTTTACCAGAAATGAGAGAAGTGGGGCAGGCAAAGCATCTACCTTGGGAAGAGCACTCAGCACAATCCCAGCCCAGGCCTGCTCTAATTGTGTGTCAAGGAGCACCAGTCTGCTTACCCTGGTGCTGCCCCTGGAACTGCGAGTTTCCAGACTCTCCAAGAGGAAGAAGCTGAAGCATACCCAGCCGTCTCCCACCTAGCCACAGCCAGCAGGAGCCTCTGCTTGCTGTTCAGATGAGCCTTGTCCATATTTGCAGCTGTCACCTCTGGTGTTTGTGCAGGACTCCTTCAATATATGTAGCGTACTAATGCCTCACTTTGTCACAAACCCTACAGCAATTTATACTGTAATTACAACTATATGTAAAATATACTCATGTTGTGCCAAGCACGTGTACAGGTGTCTGGCATGGCCAGCATTGCTCTTAGATTCTCATCTGTCCTTATCTACTTTCTTTCACGTCCTTTTTTGCTTTAGATTCCCTATTATTATGGCTATTTAAATTCACATACATTCACTCTCCCTTTCTGTCTGTTACATGTAGAATCTGTAACGTCCTGCAATCATTCTTTTTCTCAATATGCATTTTCTGCGACTGTCACTTTTCCAGGGAAGAACACATTCTTTAATTAAAGTGTTTTGAGTCGTTGCATAAAAGACAACAAATCAATAACAGGGGTTTCTGCTTTGTTATTAGAAAACCTTGGTCTCCTGGCTAGAGAATTGCAATAGCAGGGAGCATTGGCAGCAATTGTGCCTGACCTGCAGTGTTTTGATTGCATTCAAGGTGACACAACATATTTCAGTCAGTAGCAAATTTATAATGAGACTTACTCATTGGTGGAGCTGCAAAGTTTCTTTGCCAGTGTACAGTTTGAGCATGTTGATTGTTAAAATTAAAACTTCTGAGTTGGAAACATTTGTAATTTCACAAACTTAAATTGCTTTTGAAACTCCAAAGACTTACAGATACCTTCATGCATCGTGTTACACGTAGAAACTTGTGTACTTCAGAGAAAAGTGAGAATTCATCCTTATTTGCTAGTGTTATGTTGGCATATTACAGGTGTATGGTGTGACTAAATCAACTGTACCTCAGTATGGAAATCAGCCAGGCAATTCTTAATTATCACACAACTGCAGTTTCAGCAGGATTTTCACACCTTTCATAAAGTTTAGTAGAAGCAAGCAAAACTGTAGTGAAGTACATAAAGGAATTGTTGGAACTCCATAATCCTTGGGGTCCCTTCCAACCCAGGCTGTTCTGTGATATGATTCTGTGAATTTCAGCATACAAATAAAGAAATGGTAAGGTCCCTTAGAAGTATCATTATTTGTGTATTGACAGGTATACGTTTGGTGGTCGCTAAAACCTTGCTTAGCAAAAATGCTATCTCTAGTAGAAAGTCTTTGAATCCGAGCATTGTTTTTACACACATTCAAGTCTTCTGCCTTCAAATCTGTGAAGCTACTGTACCAAGCATCTGTGAAAGCATAATCAGGCCTTCTTACTTTATCTTGTACCACAGTATGTAAGTTTTAGTAACTTAGTCCAAACCATTTGCCCATTTTGATCAATGAGAATTGTGTCCTTGGTTTTTGTATGTTTTCATATTTTCCAAAATGACAATTTACCAGTGAGAAAAGATACTTAACCTGTATTGCATTACTTATATAGGATCAAGATAAACGGTGTTAAAAGCTAATTGTGATAACTCTAATGCTTGTCTAACTAGCGTTTAATTCTTGTTGCTCTCCTAATTATAAATAGCTACATGTAGATACTATTGATATGGCTGTCCTTCCAAGATATTACTTGGAAATAATTGGAAAATATGATTGAGTTAAGCCTTTCAGTGCATAACTTACTTCTCACAATTATACTGTCTTCAGTTTCTCGGCAGTACAGAAGTGGAGCAGCCCAAAGGCACAGAAGTTGTAAGAGATGCTGTTAGAAAGTTAAAGGTAAGGAACCATTTGTTATGAAACACAAATAGAATGTATTCTTAATTGTGTTGATAAGACTTTGTAGCCATTTCTAGATAAATTAATGAGTTCTGGAAGGAGTTACTTGTCTCTGTTTTGCAGGCACTTTCCTATTGTGTCTATGTTGCCGGATGTGCTAATATTTAGTTCTCTCCTACATTACACAACTACAGTATAAATTATATGTACTTCAACATGTAAATGCTTGTTCTTTGGACATCTTAGAGCTTCTTTAATCCTAATGTAGGTAGCAGCAAGTCTGTTTTAGTTGCCATTCTCCCACAATGGCCATTAAATGCCTCTAATTACGGCACTTCAAACGTGTTGCCAGAGTACTTCCTTGACCACACAAGTGTCTTCAGTCATGTCTGTCCTGCATTTCTCTGGGCCAAGTGATGCTTACTATGAGCCCCAGTGAGGTGACTCTCATGTTACAAAACATGGGGTACACGTGAAAGGTAAGCCCTTGGTGCCAGAAACCAGCAGTATGGATTTCCTACCAAGCCATAAGTGACTGGTGGTGGCTGCAGGGGTACTGGCTGTCCCTGACTGCTCTTCATCTGAAACTATTTTATTTGGCTCACATAAACTGACTGTTAGTCTGGTGGGGAAGATTTGGGACACTGGCATGAATGCTGGTCAGAAGAACAGAGTTTACAAACTAATGTAAATGTGTACTTGACAAAGTACATTACTGTCTTGTTCTCTAGGTCTTTTTTTTGTTGGAGAAGGTCTTTGCCCACTGATTCCATCCATGTGCTAGTGCACACTGTTAGGAGACTGAGAAAGTCAGACATTTACAATGTTTATATATTCTTGGTTACTGAGGGACTTGATAGATAGCCAGAAGTTGTCCTAAAGAAATGATCAAAGAGAAAAATAGGAAAACTGTGTTCATGGTGTGCTAATGTTCTTTGGTTTTAGCACTTACTAGTTACTGACTTGTTGAGGGTTGGTGACTGATAATACGGCTTTGATTTCACTGGTAGTGAGAGCTAATATGCTTAAAGCACTTTAAATACTATGAATTGTGATGGTGAATGCTGATGTGATTTTTCTGCTAAGTCACTTCACAGGGGAATTGACTGTTCTGTGCTTAGCTGTTTAACGCTACTGGAACATTGGTTTATTTAGCAGTAATGTGTTCTGCCTGATATTGTACTTCCCATAACTTTTTGTAGGATTCAGCATTCTTTTACGCAGAAATCCCTCTGAAATGAATGGAAAATTTGGGTAATCAATATAGAAAAACTTGATTGTGTGTGTAGTTAGTATAATAATAATAATAAAAGAGAAAAGAGTGAAAATACTTCATGTAGTTCAACTTTTAAGATTGAGGGTGAATCCCTCAATGGTGAATCCTTGAATAAGCATTCTTTACAGGACTGATTAGTAATTGTGTTTTGCTCTATCAAAATAGCGCAGCTTCCATTAAAGACTAGCTTAGTCAATTCTTAGTGTTTTATGCCAAAAAAAAGTACTGCAATTTGTTAGCCACTGTAGCCTACTTGTTTTCATGTGTACATTTATGTAGGTGTGATCCTTTTTTAACAGTTGCAGCATGGTTATATGGATTAGCTTTAATCACAGTGTTGTTAATAATAGTTTGTATTTAATGAAAATTAATAGCTAGCAATTAAAAGGTGACTCTTCCTTAACATGTGGGGCTATTTTTGCAGCAGGAGTGCATCACACTACCAATCTTTTGAATACTGTTACTGTGGGCTATTCTTTCATCATAGCAACTGTGATGAATATACACTTGATGTGCAGCTCTTCTCTTCTTTGAATCAAAAGCCCTCAATTTATACAGCACAAAGAACTTTCACCCTTGCCAAGAGTTTTGTGCAGAACTAGCATGCAACTCCATGAACTTGCTTTTACCAGCAGGTGGAGCTGATGTTCTACAGTAAAATAACTTGGAGGAAATTACTTTTTCTTGATGCTTCCTTTTATTTGTGTTATCCCGAGTACTACGACTGAGTACTAAGTAGTACTAAGTACTGCTACTTGCTAACTTTGGTTGGTCAGTGGCAATTTTGAATATTCAGTTGTTTCAAGTATCTACATTTCATTTTTCCAGGTTATCCAATGTTTGGGGTTTTTTTTCTAGTCAGGATTTTCCCTTGTTTTCAAATTTTTTACTACTATGCTGCAGGATAAAGAAGAAATTTGGATGCTAATATTTTCAAGTGTGTTTTTATTTCTAAGGTAATGTAAATTGTTCTCAAAATTTATTGCAAACACTTTTTCTTTCCTGTTATCTGGCTAAAATAATTTCTAGAGTGAAATAAGAACTCAGGAAAATGGTACCAAGATGTTGAATCAGAACATGCTTGTATTAGTCAAACGTGTGAATGTTGTCAAGTCACACTTCATAAAACAAAGTGAAATGATTACTACTTTTAATTAATGAAGGACATAATGTTTAATCGAGGCTGTAGAAATGAATTTGGACCTTCTCAAGAAGTTGAAGGGTTACCAGAGGTGAGAAGAGATGGCAGGATGAACATAACGAATGGAAAGGGCAGCATAACCAGATGTGGGTAAGAAAGTGGTTTGGAATATCTTTAGGGAGAAATCAGGAGTAGATACTCGTTGCTTGGGCTGTTCCTTCTTCACTTTTCTGGCAAGGTCCAATCTTAAGGCTGCTCTCTTTTACTTACCTTTCAGTTCAGGCTCCCTTTTTCCTCTTTTTTTTTTNTTATGTAAATGGCCCTGATCACTTCAAAGCTACGTGAAATATTCTTCATTGCTCCATGACCATTAAGGATACGCAAAATGAAGGGTGCTCTTTCACAAGCCTCTAGGTGAGCTATCAGGCTGCTGCCATTAACGAGCCATTCATGGATACTTTTTTTGAGCTTCCTGTCATGGTTAAATTGGGTTACATTCCTTCTTCTTGAAGGAACAGAGAAGAGTGGAGAACAGAAAACCTTTTGCTCTTGGGATGGAGAGGTTTCCAGACAAGCCTTACAGCCACCAAGTATTTGAGAAAGCAGAATGTGTGGCTGGGGCCCTGTGATAGATAGCCTGCAGATCAAAGCAAGTCAGATGAGAAGAGCTAAAGAAGAAAATACCTGCTTGCTTTGAACGAATAAACTAATAAGAATCTTCAAGAAGTGAGAGGGAAAAAGGACTTTATTCTATTGTCTTCTACGCTTATATGTCTACGTAGCTGTTAATGGATCAGAGCCTTCCTCTCAGTCCAATGTGTTTTTGGAAAAGAAAATACAGCTTATCTCTGGACACTGGATTTCTGAGACAGCCTATTCCCTACCCAGCTGATTATTCAGAGATGTCTGTGGCCTTTTCATTCTTTTCCTTTTCTTGACTGCTTTTCACAGATCGTAATTTCGTTAGATCCGCTTAACATATGCATGAGAGCTTAGGACATAATGTGACCAAAAAGAAATAGCGGATATTTTCTTCAGACATCTCCTTATAACAGATCTTCTTATGAAAAACTTGAGGGAAAATGTTCTAAAAGTCCCATAGAAAGCTGTCTCTCAGCATAGACAACTGTTCCTCTCAAACAGGCATCTTTAAAGGTGTCCACACAAAGTGCCACATGTGGGGTCTGACACTGGAAGTCTGCGTAGGATGGAGAAATTGAACCTTTGTTCGCTGGGCTGGAGATCAGCACCTGAATCATAAAAATTTCTTCCTTTGACATTTCAAGTTTCTTTTTAGTAAATACTTGAACCACTCAGAGAGATGTAAATACTAAAAAAAAGCACATAGATTTGATTTGCATCTTGAAAATTTGATTTGGGCAGAAAAAGTTTCAACCATTTTTTCTTAACTTAAGCTTGTGACTGGTTTTGATGGTTTTTTTCCTCATGTTGTTTTCGTTGATTAACCTTCTCATCACTGTTTTCTAATGCTTTATGCATTTCAAATATAATTTTTAATAATAATATGAGAGCATGCTATTTTCCCCACCACTGCAATAAAAGAAAAAATATATGAAAGTAAAAACATAGAAAATAGGCTTATTTCCATGTGTTTCTTCCCCAAAAATATTGAAGGAAATATAATGTTAATTCCAAAGCAGTTAAATAAAAGCTAGCTCATCCCACTGAGCTGCTCATACTATTATTGGGCCAAATTTGGGTGTCTTGCCTGAGAACTGTAAATGTATAAAGTAACAGCTTAAGAATTTGGCCCATCCTGTCTCTTCCAAGGCCATGCTGTGATTCATTATAGTTTTGTATCATTGTCCATTTTGATGCCAATGGGAGGCTACAGATTTTTACTCTCTTAAATAATGTTGTTAGTGTGTGAGTTATAAGTATTACTTTGTTTCAAATGTGTGCTGAAAGTACAAAATTATGTTTGTATGTCTCATGTTTCCAGAGGCCCCTGAAGTCCATTTTAGGAAAAAAGGAACAAGTAGGGGTAATAGAGAGTGGGGAGAAAAAAGTGGCAGATACCTAAGTAAGAGTTGGAGTCTGCTGGTCAAAACCTACCCAAGTAGGGGAAGTGGCTGAACCAGGCATTCTGAGGTCAGATATGAAAGAAATTACTGTTCTGGGTCTGAATGGTATCTGTTCTTACAGAGAACAGGGAGTGGGCAGATACAGCATTAAGAAAGAAAACAGTACACAGACGGATTTTCTGAACCCATCAACATGTACGTTTCTGTCACTGGGTCTCAGTAAGCCTTTGGTTAAAAAGTTTGTTCATCTCTCTGGATGACCGTCGTGAAGAGTCCTGACGTCTTTCACCATTAACTTGTTTTTGATATGCCCTCTCTCTGTATCTGACAGAGATTTAAAAGTGTCTTTTCAGTCCTTTGCTAGCTCTTGCAAGTTTTCTCAGTTTTGTCGATGTCCTTCTTGATTTGGAAACCTCAGAACATAGAATTTGAGTTGTGGTTTCACAAGCAGCTGATACAGTTCACCCTCTGTGGTCTTCCTAAGAATCCATTTAAAATTTCCAAGGATTGCACTGTTCCCTGCTTCACAAGGAGAGTCTGTGGCTTACGGGAAGTCAGCCATGACATCAAGCCATACCTAACTTGATCTTCATAGGTTTGTCTCCCAGGAAAGAAATCTTATTCCCATTTATATGACTGAAAAGTGAGCGTTGTACTGCAGCTAGCCACCATACTGCCTGCATACAGGCAATCTGTAGTGTTCAGCTTGGTTGTGTGTTCTTTACTTGATCTGCAACTCCATTAGCACTGGTATTCTGAAGGCTTTCTCTGTAACAATTTTAGATTTCACTACAGATCACGAGTAACTTTTCTCCCCATTTTTTTTATCTTTTTTCAGTCTGCAGATTTTATCAGCAATAATTTTCTTCCTGGTGATTTTTCAATAC
Organism: Penelope pileata; assembly: GCA_013396635.1. Classification (NCBI taxonomy): domain Eukaryota; kingdom Metazoa; phylum Chordata; class Aves; order Galliformes; family Cracidae; genus Penelope; species Penelope pileata. The sequence continues at coordinate 174,516 of WBMW01000467.1, forward strand.
TGTCATGTTTAAGAAATAAACACTGCTGGAATACATTAGAAACATACCTTCCCAATGACAATTTCCTGTTTATTACTGCATCTGGAGGCTAATGTAACTAACTTCTCTAATACTTGCTTGGTATTGCTTCATTTCCTAAATACAATGGCATGCAAATGCTCAGTCAAACACCTTCTCTATTTTGACAAGCTGTATTTTTATTGTTGTTGTAAAATCCATATTGATCAACATTAATTTCATCTTGCCAGAGTTCGTGAGTTCTTGAACCTGATTTATACCTTTGGGGAGCAGAGATGTGGTAGGGTCATTCTATTTACCCTTACTTACTATTGGCACAGAATTATCTTCTGGAACTTCCTCAGTGTTATAAGACTTCTGGTCTACTTGGAGCAAGCTTTGGCCAGCTGCTCTAAAAGTTGTGCAAGTTACTCAGATTAACTTATTTAAAAAACGTTTTCGTGTTGTAGCTGTTCAAGACCCTGATGAGATTCTTACAGTTGGAAAACTAAGCCTTTCGTCATCGCACCCAGCATACACTATGGCTTTAACTCAGTAAAATTAAATATTATTTATGCCTCTTGTTCATTACTGGACAGCAATACTTGCGTGCATATAGCTTACAGAGGGACATTTCCAAAAAGCCAGAGTTCTTTCGCGTTCAAAGCTGTTCCAAATCAGTGTGTGCTCCAGGATTATCTATTGGGTAGGTGTGGTTTTTTGTGCTATGTAATGCATTGGATATTGACATTCCCAAGCTGTCCAGGTGACGAGAGTGTTTTGTGGTGATTTCTTTCTACGTGTCATAATGTGAGCCAAGCACAGAGCCCTGTTGTACTGTGAAGGAGCACCACGTGTCCTTGAAGTTTTATCTCATAAAGGGATATAATGAACTCAAGAATCAGGAAAGAAAGACGACTTTAAAAAAAAAAAAATGGTTAATGCAAAGATATTTAAATTATCTGAAAGACAATGTGAGATTTATATTCATCTTAAAAAAAAAAACAGTTTGTGCTAATAAAGCATTTGTTGGCCTATCACTTTCCTATTTTTAAAGCAGAGCCATAAATTCCCATAGATTTAACTGATAGTATAAAACTTAAATCAGATTGAGATGAAAGGGTTGACCTAGTGATTTAAATTTTCCTAGGAAGTCAAAGAATGTTGTTAGGCCAAATTCCTGTAGTTTTTCGTTCTTTTTCAATTAAAACTATATTTTTAAATAACATCTGCATGTGAGACGACCCACCTTAACTGAAATAAAGGCTGTGAGATTGTTATTAAAGTGCATTAGAAATGTACTGTAAATATGTGAGACGTGGGCTTGAAGACAAGTAGGAGGAAAAAGATGTGTAAATTACAAGAGCTGTGCCTATGTCACTGATTAGAGGCAGAACAAGAAGGTATCTTAGATTTGCTTAACTTTCGACCAGGTGGTTTTCTCTAGGAAGTCATTGTGTACAAACCTTCTCAAAATGACAACTACTGAAGTAGTTTATTTGTACTGAGTGTGAATGAATGTAAACTTCATTTGAGAAATGAAATTTCAAAGGAAAACTTGGGAAGGAGAACATGTTCCTGCATGCTGTGGCATGCTGGCAATCCTGCAGTGACAGTAATGAAACACTCCCCAGAACCAGTCCTGTGCTCACTGCACTCTATTACAACTGAGAGAGTGCAGGTTTGAGGATAGCATGTTCATGTAGGTGACAAGCAGACACTTCAGCCCCTTTGGCCTCAGTGAGTCATCTTCTTTGTTTGATATTTGAAAATATCTTTTCTGGCTGTCAGAGATGTGAGAGTATAAGGGCTGGTAATGGAGCAAAAGAGTAATGCTGTATCGTTGCTAAGAAAGTTACCTAAATTCATGACACTTCTTTTGACATGCAGTGGCAGGTTTGGGGCACTCTGCTTGTTTTACAAGCAGCGTTCATGAAGGAAAGGTAAGCCAGATTCATCTGCTAAAGGAGTTATAAAAGAATGAAAATTATATTAAATACAATGTAAGACCCAGTCATACAAAACGTTGTCTAGTAGTCACCTAGAGAACTGTTAGCAAACAGATCCTGAGTACGATAGCCAAGATCAAGCACTTCAGTGTTGACAGCAGTAGTGCCTTCACACTGAACCTGTTTAAAGGAACTGATTTTCTGAAAACATGAAATGCATACCCTCCATGACTGTGTGGAAATGAGTACAGAATTAGTGTGATGTGGGGGGAAAAAAGCCAGATGTTCACTGCTAAACAACTAAGCAGACAGCAAGCTGTCTGTCTGAAGGGGTTCTCCCAGAGAACTGAAGAAAAAGTGTAAGTTAAGTGCATAAATGACAATAGGTTCAAGAGAACCAGTTAAATAATTTAAAAACCTGTTTTTCTAAGTATAAGAATATTCTATAGTATGCAATCAGAAATGCTGTTTTGTGCCCAAATCTGACTTTGGGAATGGTTGTTTATAATTGCTTCTTGAAGAAGGGAGGAAACAGCTTTGGTTTGCAGGAGTTAAGAGGAAATGAGAAGTAATTTATACAAACAAAACAAAAACAGCACAGAGAACTTACTAGTGATGTGATGCTTTGCTCTTCATTTTATAGTTTGCAAGACATATCAAGAAATCCGAAGGCCAGAAGACCCCTAAAGTTGAGTTACAAATCTCAATCTATGGCGTAAAAATTCTAGATCCAAAAACAAAGGTAGGAGATGTATTTGTCAGTGACGTTAAAACAGGAACTATGCGTATTTTTAGCTGTTTTTATTGTTTTGCAAGTTAAAAATGCTTTACAATGACAGCCATTCTGTTGATACAAACATTTACTAAATTGCTGTTTCTTCTTAGAACACATGGGCAACATCTTCCCCAGGAGGTACCTGATGCTCAGAAATACAGATCGTAGCTAATGCGGGATTTGTTTTTTTATAATCCTTCAGTATCAGAAATTCTAAACTCTGAGAAAGATGAAAATGCAGTGATAATTACATGTTAATACTGCATGTGGTATGTGCCCACACGTAGGTGGTTTTGGTGAATGGGGAGACAGCTTGTTTGCACTGACCCATTCCTCACGCCGCTGCTTTGGAATTGTGCCTCTTTCCTTAACCATTTTTTTCTCCTCTTCTTGTGCTTTTGACTTCTATTATGGTGTCCCCTCTTCCCTAGAATGCTTATGTTTTTCAGGTATTATTCATTTATTTGGACTTTCCATCTGGCCCAGCATGACAATTCCTGCCTTTTCAGCATTTCTGGTCTGTTGTGTCATCCCATTGGTGGGCTTCTGGCCTGTTTGTTTGCTCTGGTATTTTGGAAGGGGCTACATACTAAGTGAAACATCCTCCTCAAAGACTTCAAAGAAGAAGCTAAATGAGTAATAATTCTACAATCAGCAATTCACAACATATGAATGCTCTTAAGCCTTTCATGCATGTGTTAAATTTTGGATTTGAATGAACTTTTCGTTGCTACTTTTTACCTCTAGAATAACTATGATTATTCAGATTGACCCTGCCTTTTGGGAAAAGACAGCTGTAGTTCAAGACTGTATCTGTTTGCAACCTCTTCTTGCGTAAAACTCTGGACACGACTGCAATTCAACAGTTTATAAGTACGGGAGAAAGAAATATCCACATCAACTTTAGTGCAATTTTTGCATCTTCTTTATGTCATAGGGCAGAAGGGGGTTCCAAACCCCATGCCCTGGCAAAAGCTGTTTTAAAATAACAGATTTTAATGCCAAAATATGTTAGAGATTAAAAGAAAGCTGTGGGACAGACAGTCCTAGGGGAATAGGAACATTTTAATCTCGTAACAATGTTATTACAAACTCCAATGGTAATCAGCTCTGAGAAGTCTTTTTTATCTCCCTCACTTCTTTTCCTAAAGCTAGATGTAAAAGCAAATGTGAATCAGGGTTTCTATCTTTTTGCAAAATTTATCGATGCATTAGGAAATGACTTCAGTATTATCATCTCTGATCACAGTGTATTTTGGGGTGTGTTTTTGAAACATAGCTTCGGTGTCGTTCCAGAAGAATGCTGGTTTATATTAATGTGATGACTATTAACTGCAGTAAGAACAGGAGGTCTGCTCTTGTATCAGCACCTGATTCCATATCTAGCAATCCAAAAAGGGGAACTACAGAAAAATGCTTTTGTCCTTAAATGATATGAAGTAGTGACACTGATCTGTGAACCTAAAAGAGCCCAAAGAAGCGTGTGCTGTCACATGTAAATGTTAAAGAGCTGCAGCAGAAAGATAAAATGTGAGAGAGATCTGGGTCATGGGAGAAATAGGATGCACAGAAGAACAGTTGTAAAGATTGAGAAAGGGGAGCCTAATTGGGGCAGGGGGAAGAGAAGGGGAAAAGATTGGTTGTACGGTCCATTTGTGGATGAACTGCTGAGTGCAGAGAGGGCAGGCCTCTGTCTGAGTTTATTGCAATCTGTGAACCTCGGTGCTGCACAGAAACTTTTTTCTGTAGATAATAGTTCACATCTAAACTGCATATTTTCTTTTAAAGCAAATACTGCTTTCCCATGTAAGAAGCCAAATAAAATAAAATACCAAAAAGAAACTTGTAGAACAAAAACAAGAGTTTTTTTTTATTATTATTATTATTTCAGTCTTGTCAAGCTCTCTCAGCTGAAGAGCATTGCTACTGCAACTTTTAAGTGGCTGGGACATGGTTTTTAATGGAAAATGAAAAAGAACATTTAAAATTTGCAGATGTTAAAAAGTCATTTATATTACAATAGATTTCTACTTTATTTCTCTGTCTCTAGATAACAAAGTCTGTTTTCTGTATTTAAGGTAAAAAGGTAATGACTCATTTCAGTGCAACCATTTTAGCAAAGCCTGGGAGATGATGAAATCAGAAGATGGTGTGCACCTGGCTAAAGAACAAAGTATTTTACATAATCAGTCCCTCATTAAATTGCATGGGGGATGCAAGGCAACAGTTAAAACTAATTTTCTAGAACAGAAATTACTGTCCAAATAAATGCTTCCAAAAAAACACTGTCCAAATAAAAGCTTCCTGCTTCCATTCAGTAAAAATGGGAACATATCTTAGAGGAGATGAGTTTAACTTCTGTTATACTTTAAGTCCATTTCTTCAGCTCTCTCACGTGTGGAGATTTTCTGTATCCTAAGCAACTATAGCAGTTCCTTGAAAATAATCTTTTATTTGCAGGAAGTTCAACACAATTGCCAACTCCATAGGATATCATTCTGTGCTGATGATAAAACTGACAAGAGGATATTTACTTTCATATGCAAAGACTCGGAATCAAATAAGCATCTGTGCTATGTATTTGACAGTGAAAAGTGTGTAAGTATGAAAGATTCCTCTTTAGAAGAGCACGGGTGCCTATTATGGAATGTGCCTTAAAGCAAGAATGTTTAGCAAAGGCAAATAGCCTGCTTGCCAGCTGGGGTCAGTTTGATATAACCTTTCATGGTAATATAATGCCTTGTAATTAGATGCATTAATTTAAAGGAGAGTCTCTTTCTCCTTTAAGGTGGTCTAAGGTGGTTTTCTGAGCCAATTCTTCTTGCTACCCAGCTCAACATCCTAGCCCACGCATCTAAAATGCTCTCAAAGTGCATCTCACCAAGCTTGAAATGTTTGCACAGCTGTTTGCAGAGATTACTGCAACCCTGTGGCGGAGATACCCTCACCGGCACTTCTGATGTGTTTGCCTCAGCCTCTCTTCCTCAGAGGTTTTTTATTTTTTTTCGTTATAGCAAAGTTCCCTCCCTATCTGCCCCCCCGCCACATCTCAAGTTTGTAATGCTGTGATGCACTACGAGAATTCATTTCACCAACCACTGGCATTCCCTCATGTCTTAGATAGAACAGGGCAAATGTTCAAAAATGTGCAATAGCAGGAAAAAATTATAATTTGGGACAGGAAGTGAGGAAAATGGTGTCTAGCTGAAACAGGGTCGTGTGTTTTCTTTGGCAGAAAGTAATTAACAAATAAAAACACCGGAATCAACACCAAAAATGGACTCTTGGGTTTTTTGTTGTTTTTAAATCTAGATCCTCTTTCTGATTTATTCTGAAGTAGGTGAGGAAATGCTTTAAAAAAAAAAAATAAAAATAATTTTTTAGAAAAAAGTTGCAGTCATTGCATAAAATTTACATGTAATTATGTATCAGTGTATTATGTAGGCATTGTTCAGACCTGCTACAAGCAGCTGTTCATTTCTCTTTAATTTTCTATCATGTCCCTTTTACACACTTTCCTGTGATTTTAGCTGGCCTTGCAGTTTCTGCACACTGGTGCCGTTTCTTCAAGCCAACATACCATTTTTTCCCTCTACTCTGATATTCCACTTACTGCAATTCTCTCCTTTCACTCTCTTGTTCATCAGTGCCCTCTGATTTTAAAGGATCCCGCCTTGGTTGGTACCTTCCCTTTCAACTGCCCCTTCTCCTTCCAAGAAAATAGCCAGGACTGCATACTCCTCCCATCCATTACACTGTCCTTTATCTAACAGGAACAATTGTTCTCTAAAGCAGTCCCAGTTCAGCTTTTTTTTGGTCTATTCAATTTAATTTGCCTGAAGTATTTTTTGTGTTTTTTTTTAATTATTATCATTTTTATTTCCCATTTAAGAGAGATGTAGAAGCGTTAATTCCCCATACCCATAGTATGGAAGTCTTCCATACTTCCTTCACTGAATGACTCTGCTGTTGTGCTGATGGATAAGGGGCTGGGATATGTTTAAGTTGCATTCATAGCGTTTTCTACATTTTGCCAAGGAGTTTTTGCTGTGTTCCTTCGCAGTGTTGACTTCACAATAGATGAAGCAAACCCTTTGAGCATGATATATTGTTTGAAGTACTTTGTGATCATCTGAAATGAAAGTAATTATATAAAATATTTTTAATACGGTATTTTCAATTTATGTTTTATGTAAAGGCGGAAGAGATAACTTTAACAATTGGTCAAGCATTTGACTTAGCTTACAGGAAATTTCTGGAGTCTGGAGGAAAAGATGTTGAGACAAGAAAACAAATTGCAGGTTTACAGAAAAGAGTAAGTTCTGAACTATTGTTTCTAAAGAGATTAAAAGAACATTGTATTGTAATTGTTATGTTTTTCTACGACAGCATTATTTCCAGCATTATTCTCAGATTGCTAAGAATATCAACAGGTACTTAAAAAGAAAACTGAATAAAGATCTAATAAATATGAAATGATGTTTTGATTTTCTGTTTTTCAAGATGACTAAGAGAAATGAAAAGTCGAAATATGTAAGATGCAGACGTTCAATTACTTTTTTAATTAATATTTGTAGTCAGATAATGAGCTAACTATTGCTTCTAAATTACCAGAACTCAGATAAAGCTTGTTCTAATTGAGGAAGTTTTAGATATAATTGAAATGAATGAATATCCCAATAGCTGTTGCAATAACCACTTGCTTTATAGATCCAAGAATTGGAAACTGAAAACACAGAACTGAAAAATAAAGTTCAAGATTTGGAAAACCAGTTAAGAATAACACAAGTACACGCATCTCCAGTAAGTAGATGAACGTAACTCTTATTTCTGATGTTACTCTGAATTTATAATCATCTATGTTATGATGATGATGATTACCCGTGCTTTTTGCAGTGATTATGATTAACATAAAGTGATCATGTAACAAATCTGTTGAAATGCAGTATTGAAGTAAGATTGTGACACAACAGTGCAAATGGCACTCAGTAAATTGCAGTTCTTTAAGTGTCTTGTTATACCTATTTGTTGCTGCCTAAAGACAACAAATATTCCTATGTAGACATCTAAGCATGCTAGCTAAGGATTAAGAATTCTGTTCTGCACTGAAGGGATCTGATTTGAGAATGGTGCTTTGGATCTTTCTAAGAACGTTCTGTCACAAGCATATCGTTACTCACACGTGCCGTTTTCTAAATGACTTTAACAATTTTGTCTGTCTTTGAAAGGAGTCATTAGGGCCTCAAGGAACTAACACAGATAAGCAGGTAGAAAGGATCTTGTGAGGGTTCCTCATCCGTCAAAATTTCCAATGTTTCCTTCAGTTCCTATAGGAAACAATACTATTTTTAATGATTGCTTGACAGTTACTCATGTCTAGACACGACCTCTAAAAACAGAGGCTGCATTGCAGACTGAGCCTAATGACTCTCCTGTTCTTACAAGCCTATTCTGTCTACACACAATTAGATAACCGTGAAAATAATCAAAACTTCCTAATGTAATTATACTAAAACCTTAGAAAAAGATGAGCTGCTTTTAAGCTGTGCACTTTGGGCCACCTTGTTCCTGCCCCATTTCACTTAAAAGAATGTTCATAAATTTGGGCAATGTAAAAGGGGTGTTGATAACAGTTAAGACATTTTTTTGGTCATGTCTATATGCTTCCATGACATTGATTAGATGTTTTCTTCCATCAGGAAATTAAAAAAAATAAAATAAAATAAAATCTTTTTATTTTACTAAAGTCTGTTTAGTGGAGATAGGAAGAAAAGTATTAATATTGCATATTTCTCCCGGATAAAATTGTTAATTATAGATGTCTTCTTATTTATGAAGCATTCAATAAACTTCTCCCAAGTGCTAGATTTAAAATGAATTTCGTAAATTACTATGTTTTCTTTAGTTAGAATGACAACTAGTTTGCTTTATTTATGAATATAAATGTATCCTTTAATTCAATTAAAGAGACACTTAACTCTTTTATGACAGGTATAGCTCTCTTTCATTTAAATTAATGAACTAGGTAATTGAATTTAGCAAAAAGAGAGAGAAAGAAATGTATTAATAATGACCAAAAAAAATCCTATAGCGCATGTAGTGCACATTTGTTGGTCTTTTAGACAATAATGTCTCATCCCTTATTAAAGAGATAAGATGGAACAATCATTTGTAAACTCTACAGTGTTTTACTATTAATTACTGTTGGTTCAATGAATACGTAAATTACTTAAAGATCACTTATGCTTCAACAAAATTATATATCAATTATTCATAATTAATATTATTAATTTACAAATATGTTTGTTTCTTCATGATTAAAATTACAGAACAATTTTAGAAGCTATTTAGTATCTGCATTGATTTTGCCACAGAATAGTCTGAGATAATTTCTTTGGGTAAACGCTGGAACTGGTTGCCCAGAAGGGCTGAGGTATCTGTACTCCTGGAGTTATTCAAAACTTTGCGGCATGTGGTCCTCAGCAGCTTCAGGCAAAGGGATCCTGCTTGAGGAGGAGTTTGGATTAGGTGACTTTCCCACCTATGTGATTTTTTGACGAGTTGTGTAGACAACAAATATAAACGTTTTTAGGAAACTGTCTTTCTTAAATCATATATAGGAGCGTAGTTCTAGCCACCAGGCACTGTCAACTTCTGTTCCTTGCCAGAAGACATGATTCAAGCAGGTTTGATTTCAACTAGTTTGTATCCATTATAAATCAAAGCTACTAATTGTGTTAGCATAAAAGTACGTGTAAAAGCAACAGGTTGAAAATAAATGAAGACGTGGGCTAGTGAGATTATGAAGTGACTGTTCAGTGCAGGGAAGAGGAAGCGTGGATATTTTCACGATGTGGTTTGGTGACAAATATTTCATCTTTTAATTTGTGAGCAACATGTTTGTATGAAAAGATTACAAACGCTTCGTAATATGATTCGTCTGTTATTTTTGCAATAAATTTTGTACACTTTTAGTACAAATCAACTATCATTTCAAGAGGAACCCCAGCTCCTGTTAGAAGAAAGCAGAAGCAGTGTAAATAACACTTTCTTCTCTTTCCACCTAATTTGAGCGAAGAAAAAGATCAATTTATTTCATAAAAGAGTTGTGAGAGGGATGAGTGGTTTTTTTCTGAATTTAAATTTTAAAACATAAGTAAGTAGCATGTTTTGAGAAGTGCTTGCAGTAGTGCTACTCTGTTTCTCCAAAGTTAGAAAAGTAACATCAAAGTGAAATTTTAAAATCTGCTGAAAGTATAGCGTTTTGTTAAATATGGAGATAAAACAGCATGACACATAAATGAAGCAGGACATCCATCATAGGGGATCATACCTCATGTGAGTCGCTTCCTAAGCATTTTCAGTTAAACAGGTGGGAAAATGTGCTTCCCTGCACATACTTATGCTGCATGCTATGAACATGACATATTCATTCTCGTGATTTGAAACAGATTTATTAAACTGTAAAGTTTAAGCTTTCTCACAGCTCTCATATCCATGCTTTTGAATCATAAAGGGATGTCAGTGCCAAACTAGAACTTCCATGAACTTTTTTGGATGTAATAAGTAATCTGATTTATTTATATTTAGTTTTTTTTTTTTGATACAGCACTCTAGTTCCTTATGTATCAGTCCAGTTTGCTTTTGCTCTATGTGCTGAGGTCTAGAGAGGGATCGTTTAATGAGAGATGACAAGTTTAAGCCCTCATACTTGGTGCCTAGCATGATAATGCTACACATGCCGTTAACTGGCAGCACAGTAATTTGCAATGGAATGTTTGGTTTCAGTAGCCAAGTACAGATTGTTGTAAAACTCCATCTATTTAGGCTTGAGTAGTACCTTGGAATTTCTGATCTTATGTTTTCCATGCTATTTTTGGTTGCTTGCACACTGCTTGTTCTTTTTCTTAACATTTGCCAGATGTGCTGAAATGGCTTTCCTGTCTTATAGGTTGTTGACTGTACTCTTCCTTTTGTGATTAATGTGTGGTCATGAAAGCACTTGGCAATCAGCAAGTGATTTAGCACTTTAGAAGTCAAACTACTAGCTTGGTTAACAAGCATATACTTGCAGAGGCAGGGGATGTTGCAAGGGGCTGTGATGACAGTTCCCAGAACATGACAAATATCAACACGTATACTGTGTGCTACATCCTCTCCTTCAGTGCCCATCCTATGGAAAGGAGCTGCAAGCTGTGCAGTCTAAGCAGACGTCTCAGACTGACAGTGGATGTACATCTTGCTTTCACTTGAGGGAAGTCTTGGACTTTTAAGTACTTATTGCACATGTAGTGTGAAACAGTGAGGTTACAGACACCAGGTGATGCCCCTGCCATGCTTTGTTAAAATGTTGATCTACAATAGCATCTCTCTTCCACTTGACAGACACTTGCAGACCATGGCAGTGTTTGCATGCAGCCCAGTCTAGCATTTCTTTACTCCTGCTTCTTCCTCCTGAAGTTGATCAATTTTGGTTTCTTTAATTATTCTTGATGTATTAGTCCTTCCGTTAATTTTTAATAAATGAAGTATGTGGAAACTACCTTTAGAAACATAAAGCCCTATACTTTTTATATTATTTCACTCTTTTTTCTAATATCAAAACATGTCCAAAATCTGCCAGGGCAGAAGATGCAAGCAGTGAATTATAAGCTAAGTCTTTATAGTAGGTACATAACTAAAAATATTTTTGAAGAGAGTGTTTTGCCAACTGAAACATCCATGACGAGCTGTTTTAAATGCATTTGTTTTTAGGCGATGATTATGAGTTGGTGTCAGGGTGTTTGTTGTGAGCCCTCAGTTGCTTCATTAAAAAATTCACGCATGAAAATTGTAAATCAGAACAACAATAACATTTAAAAAAAAAAAAAAAGACTTTCTACAGTTAATAGGTAGTTAAATTATAGGCTTGTTTGTGAAGTACAAGGGAAAACCTAATCTGAAATTACTTTCTTGATTCTTGCTTTATTTATTTATTTAAAATAATGGCAGGCTCAAATGGGCACAAATTATGTGCATGAAAAATGCAGCCATGTACTCTTTAACATTTTTGTAATGTTTAGGTGGGTGCAAAGTACTGACAGCCATGTGCTTCTGCTTCTTCTGAGGGATCTATCTGCTGTCATGCCTCTTGTTTCTTCACTGAAAGTGTTACTACCAAAACGTTTCTTCGGTGGCTCTAAGTCTAGATAAATTGCCAAAGTAACATCAACCTAATTTAGTTGCCTTTTCTATTGGTTTGTGAACTGTATGGGAAAAATAAAACTTTCTGAACCCATCAAAGAAGCCATTAAAATCAGTGAGAACATAGTTGGAAATGAAAAAGGAAAAGTAGATTGTATAACAAAAATTAAGAATAAAATCTGTTGTGAAATTTGAACATGAAACTATCAGTCTTCTGCATGCTTTCTTTTTCTCTGAGTATTTTAGCTGTTTATATTTAAGTTTATTGAGCCATTTCAGTAAATAATAAATTGCTTAGCATTTTTTCTGCTTTTGCAGTTATGTTTTTAAGTACGTTGGTCTTGCTAAAACTTTAAAGTCAGTCACTAAAATATAAACATATTTATTTGTGTTATGCAATAGAAACTGTCACTTTGTCATTTCCTGAATGAATCAGCAAAGGGCATACTGTATTTAAAGTATGTTTTCCTTAGGATGATTTGCCTTTATAGCTGCACTTACGTGTGCCATGGGAAATGTTGGCATGGGATGGTTTTTGTTGTTTGTTTTTTTTTTTTTTCTTTTTTTCTTTCATAATCCCTTGCATGTACAGCTGAAGATTCCATTACTCATGTATCTGTTCTGTTTACTTTTTCATCTGCTTTAGTGGTTTGGCAATACATTAATCACAGGTCTGTCTTGCATTTGGTCTTGATTACGTGGGGACAATCTGATTTTCATTTTATTTGCCTATGATGAGGCTGCTTGAGTTTATATCACAATAAGACTTTGGATGGTGCTCCTCTGTATCAATCCAGCTTCCAAAGATCACTGCATCCTTGGAAGTGCTATTTCATGGTATCTTTCTGTTTGCTAGTTGTGCTGCTGGTATTATTTGGAGAGCAGCCTGGGTTAGCCATTGAAGGCTGTACACAGCCTTTGCGTGGCGTAGCAGTTGCATACAGTTAGCACCATCAGCTTTTATAGCAGACCCAATGGCAAACTACTCTTGCCCACTAAGGAACCTCTGAAGAGATAAGAAAATGTTCATGTATTTTCAGCATGGCTGAAGCTTCTCAAGTACGCCTTGAAGGTTTTCTCTTGAGCAACATGGCTAAGGCAAGAAGGAAGTTATGAGAACTGCATGACTCCAACTTCAGATAGGAAAAAGCAGGAAAAGAAATTCAGGAAAACATACATGTAATGTGACTACTCAATGCTTCTTACTATGGCAGTGTAGCCAAAACCTCGATTTTTAAAAAATATTTATTGACTCGACCATTTTTAATGAAAAGTAGTGACTTAGAAGCATAGGGCACCTGTTACCCTCATTAAAAGCTTAAACGTGTGTGAAGCGTAAAAACACCAAACAAAGCAAAACCAAGATCAAGTCAGAACTGCATAGTTCAGAAAACAGTTCTGGAATGTGTTTAGGCATATCACTTGATTCATATTTCCATTAAGAGTGCCAAGGGGAATGATGCTTATGTTTTTTCTTTGCCTGTTTTCTGATCCTTCAGTTTTAAAATATTCAGTATTCAGTTCATCCTGCATTTTTGCACCTTATATGCATTTTACTGCTTTTTCATGCAATGTACTTGCTTTTCTATGGACACTGCTCACCCTCTGCTATTTTTCATTTCAGGAAAATATTTTACTTCCTTAATTTGATGGTTTGCATTTAGTAACTTCCAAATATATGTGTAGGAGCAAGTTCTACATGGCAGTGGAAGAAAAATGCACTGCAAGTTGTCTGCTTGTAGCCTAGTGCTGTTCTTGAAAAAAATAAGCAAAAGTATGAAATTTTTTGCTTTCATTTTTATTCGCTACCATTCCAAATCTTCAGTTTCATGATTCCAGGCTGGCAACAGAACTACTCTCTGCAATAGCAATACAACCATTTTTTTCTTATAAACTGCAAATTTTGAACAGCGAGTTTTGTCATGTTTGTTAGCATTTGGTTAAGTATGGCATCATTATTAAACTGGGATATCCATGCCCTTCATTTGTCCTTTTCTGTTAGGAAAGTGAAGGAAGGAACTAAGATTCAGTTCAAACAGATTTGAAATGTACTGTTTTGTACATGGCAATGAAAAGAACGGTTTAAAATCATTGGTTAATTCCTGATCTATTGAAGTTACGCAAACTTCTAGTGAAATAATTATGTTATATCAGATATGTAACAGACACGAAGAGAGTGAAAGTAGGCAAACATTTTTGCTGCACATCTCTGCTATCCCTGTTATCTCTGCTGCTTTTTGGACAAGTCGGAGTGCTTCTTAGGCAAAGCACCTGCAGCACAGGCCCAGTTCCTGCTTTCTCGGTGTATAAACTTTGCCTAGCTAAGAACTCTCTGTTCTCTATCTGTTCTCTCTCTGTTAACTCTATCAATTCCTTCTGTTAAGATTCAAAGATGAATCTGACCTTATCTAAAGCCTTGTTTTAATGGTGCAAAGCCCTTTCCCTCAGATTTTGCACAAGAAATTACTATTTGGCCCCCCAAAGAAGGGTTGGTTGGGCATGTTTCTTCAATCAAGTACTTGGAGATATTTTCTTTTCACTTTTCTTTCCAGAACCAGTCCTATAGGCTCTGCATTTCTAATTTCACCTAGAAAAGATCCATTTAATCTGTAACGTGTTAATGGTTTGCAGATATTTCCCATTCAGGCAAAAATTAAGGGATTTTCTTTTTTCTCTTTTGTTTAATTGGCATGGAGAAAGCCCTCAGCTTCCCTTTCAAAACCCAATGAGTGTTGCAGGAACGTACCGTTCATGTGAGACAGTCAGATTCAGGTTCCTGTCTGTCTAGTTCAGGCCATAACCTTGCAGTTATCACTCTGCCAGCTCAGGTGGATGCTCTTACCAGCTGGTGTTGTGGTGTGACTGTCATTCATTTGCCTCTGTGAGAAGCTGTTCTGTGACTCTCTGTGACTTCAGAGATCCAGAGTCTTAGAAACCTCAGCACTTTCATTTCCCCAGCAGCAAAGTTTTGTTCTCTCCTGGATCCTGTGCTGCTGTTGTAGGAGAATAAGGATTCCTTTGTCGCTTTTGAGATAGCTACTAAAAACATTGTTCTTCCAGTTCAATTAACCATTCATAAGCACAGAAAAGATGGCAGAAGGATATTATTGTCTGTAAATGTTTGTTCTCAAGTTTTACAGCTATGGAAATGAAAAAAAGTCTGACATTAATGTAAGCCTTAAAATTTGTGTGTTGTGAGCCTCTATTGTAAGAAAAATTAAAATCATTATTTTTTCTATAAACATTTGTGGGATATAAATGGTAGGTGTTTCCTGGTATGGAGAAGGAAAATTCTGGCCTGTGCCTTAGCCACCAGTGTAACTTTTCCCTCAAGGCATATTTAACTGCTCATTCACACGTGCAGACGTGAGACATTGCTGCTATGTTGGTGGATCTAGACATTTGTTGGTGCATCTGACATGTCCACTTTTGGAAAGATACCTGTCTTCATTTTGTTTTAATGGAATTAGTGAGGCACAAGTCGTCTTCATTCTAGTTAGCAATGGGCTAGTTGTGGTATATTTTTGTATTTTGTTTTAAAGTATTATTGATTTTTGTATCTTGTCACTGTATTACTGACCAGCAAGTTGTAGACAATCTTTTTTGAAGCATGAAATGTCCTTTTTTCTTCTTTCCCTGACATGACCTTGTTCAGTTCCTCAGAATGTTTTCTCTTTCTGTGATTCCTTTTCAGCTGCTGCACATAAAGTGTGATAATGATGAACATATGTTTCAAAGACCCTCTACTTTTTTCTGGTGTAACAATGAGGATTCACCACCTCCTTGTTTAGATATCTCTTCCATTACGCTTACTCCTAGGAGTTCTCCTGACTCTAGACTACCAGCTGGATTGTTAATACCACCACCTTCAAAAAGTGGTCTTCCAAAGCCAACCAGTGAATACAGCTGCCCAAGACCTCGTGTAATCCTGCTGTGCAAAACCTTTTTTTTTTTTTTTGGCTTTCCTGTGTTCTTTCTCTGCTGTGTATTAACTTGTGTTAAAAACTCACATTTTGTACAGTGGTTAAAGGACAGATCAGATTTCTCTTAGATTATCTTGGAATACTCCTTAAATATGAAATTTGCAAAGGCTTACTGTTATTTCTATGTAGCTTTTTCTCTCCAACCCCTAAAATATCAATTCTTATTTTAACAACATTTTTAAATTAGTCCATTAATGAGTCTGTTATCAATCTTTGGTTAAAATTGTTATACTAAGAACAACTATTCAAATCAAGCAATTCTAAGGGTCCTTCATAAACTGATAGAAAACTAATCAGTCATTAAATACCTTTTAGTGTACTTTATAAAAACTGTGCAAAATGAAGGCTTTAAATTATTTTTAAATCAGCTTTCCTTCCATTTGCAAGTAACATTTAGCTGTATTTGACAAACCATGGCTTTCTGCATGCGTTCACTAAATAAAAATGCTTCTTGTGTTCGTACACATTTGAAGTATACATTTATTTAAATTATTGAATTTTAGCTTTACTTAAAGTAGTTTCAAAATGTCTAACAACTTCAACTAAATGGCATATAAACAGAAAATGTCACTGAGAAGTTTATTTTTGCTTTTGTGCTGAAAAGATTTCTTTATGACTGAACATAAATACTGCTTACTTATTGTAGCATCTGTGTAGCCATAAACACGTAGCAAATAAGGAGAACCTACACCAGAATTTACTGTCTCTGAGTCATTCTAGGATTATTCATCGATGGTAATGGGAAGTATAGATTAGTGTATGAAATATACTTATGCACTGAACCCAATCCCACCTTCCTGATGAAGACAAAACCCATCTACAATCAGACATGGCTTTGTCTGTATGAAGAATGGGGTGCAAGACCCTTTGTATGTTTGTGTTGGGTCGAGCTCATATATTGCCCTGCTTTGAGTGGCAGCAGATGACATCCGGGCAATCCGGACATAAATTTTACTGAATCTCTGACAATGCATGAAAGCGCCGGGAGGTTAATGCAAGGTCTATGAATGCAGCAATAAGAGCCAATTGTGTCTAATGAATATTCACTGATATCTTTTCACAACAGTCAATCATTGAAATTGCTATGCTAACCCATATTGAGGTCAGTAGAAGTTCTGTGTATGTAAATATCTTTAAAATTAGTTATTTTATGAAGTTCATCTCTGATCTTGCCAGGGAATACTACGATAGAATTCTATTATTTTGTTGTTGATTTTTTCTTTTTAATAGAAGAAAAGGCAGCATGTGAAATGTGGCTTGCTTTTATGCTTGACATTTCAGTATACATAGTTAGAAATATCCTTGTTTTTTGTGAAACATTGAACTGTTTTTGATCTCCCCTAATCCAAATTGATAAGTGTGAATTCAAAACACCTAAGAAATAGATAATGTAGGACTTGAGAGACTAATTTTCTTTTTAAGCACTGTATTAAGTGGAAGACCATGGATCAATGTTGTGTCCTTCTCAGCAGCCACTGCAGCCTCTGGAGAGAAGGAGAGGCAGTTTGAGGCTTCCTAAGGGTTTGGCTTAGAAATTTGTCACAGATCTTGAGCGACAACTTCAGTTGCTGCAGCAGAGGCACTAAAGAAATAAGATTTAGGGCCATGAAACTCAGTGTTGCAAAAGACAATCCATTTGCCAGGTTGTGGTATTCATGTTTTTTCAATAGAAGAGTCCATCTGACCAATTAAACCTGCGCTTATAAATTTTGATGTGAATATTTTAGTCGAATTGAGTCTTCTTTAAAACTGGCAGGCTTTTCCTGGGCCCGGCAGCACAGTCTTTCTCATACACAGAATAAAGTTATTTGTATCATCTAATTAATAAAACTAACATTACTTTTGCATATATATTTTGCCTTCAGCTTGTCAATCTGAATGTCATCACCTATTTTAGTGTTCAGTGTATTTTCACTCGACTGTGCCTCACTTGTGTTCTGAATTAATGGACTGATGGCAGGAGGAATGAGTCATTAAGAGATAAATAAGGCTGTAGAGTGGTCATAATTGTTGTGTTTAGGGTTTATTTGCTTATCCAGTATTTTTTGGAAGTCTGCCAAACTTCTGTGCTTTATGAATGAAATTTCTGTTTCACTTTGAAGAATGAGGGTTTTATTTCTGATCTCAACATTCAGTGTATTGCACGTCCAGGTTGTTACTTATCAAAAAATACATGAGAAGGCTTCAGTCACTGTGGGATTTTTCATTGTGTAAAGAAGTAAAGAAGAAATATAGTAAAGAAGAAATACCGGGATTGTGTCTTTTAATTTTAGCTGTTTTCTCTGTGCATTCAGGAGTGTAGCATATTGTTGTTGCCATATTTTCTTAACTGGGTCTTGTGAACATATCCATATTCATACTTCTGGAAGATAGTACTGCTTATCACTAGATTTTTCAGTCTTAACTGTGATACCTGTCTGGTTGTATGGAAAATGGAAAAATTACAATGCTGCTTATGTATTGGAGTTTTAGCATGTCTGAGTCTCTAAACTGCAAACGCCATTTGCTTGGTGTCAGGAGCTGTTTTGTGCATGCTGATGGTTATTTTTAACTTTCTTTTGAAACTGTAGTTCTTATCTGCATGCTGAAAAATTCAGTGTTGTGATTTATTTTTCATGTGAAATTTTGCCCTAATATTTATTGTCCTTATTGTAGGCAGGCTGTGTGACACCTAAATCACCCTCCACTGACATCTTTGATATGGTTCCCTTTTCTCCCATATCCCCTCAGTCATCAACACCTACTCGCAATGGTACACAGCCTCCTCCAGTACCCAGTAGATCTGCAGAGATCAGTAAGTTTTGTGACAACTGACCTAATGTTTGCTTACCTTATATTTTCTAAGAAAACATCTGAAAAGATTTGGATATGTTTTGTATGAAAAGCCAGATACAAGTTTTGTAAATTACATTTGATAATGCCATTCAATTTTTATACCATTTTTCCCAAGTCATTGATGTTGCTGCCAAGTTGCGTTACAAATAAACGTATTTACTTGCTGAAACTACTGTGTAAACTGTTTGAGGGAATCTGGTTGGCAACTATGATTTGACTTTTCCTTTGTTGTATGTTTCTTGTAGTTAATTCAGCAAATATTTTCACTTCCTGCTAGTTCTTCCCTTGCCACGCCACAGCTGTAGCATCTAAAACCTATGTTTCTTGGGACTACAGCAGGTGGACTAAGGATGGTGATGCAGAAGGAAGAGCTGAAGAAATCCATCAAACTTGTAGAGTGGCTGGGAATAATATTTTTAATATTTTTCATATCATCTACATCATTGTTTTTCAGTTATGGTTGGTGAAACTCTCCAGATTTGTGGACCATTCCTGAAAATCTCTGAAAAATGATTAGTAATAGCAATTTTATTTTTCAAATACTTGAAGGCCATTAGGATAAGGTTCTCATCTTTGCTGGAAATCTTTTAGGAATCCACAGATTATTTCTGAAAGCTTTGGAAACCACTCAGGGAGGCGAGGGAAATGTACACGCAAGCAGCACTAGATGTTGTAGGGCTATCAGTACGCATGTAGCATTTTCTCTCTCTCGTGCCTATTAGTGCCACTAACGTTCCTGCCTGCCACTGTACAAGACTTTATTTGAAGATTTTCTGCTCATTTCAGGGGAATGCTGCTAATATATAGGATTTTGAGGTATGGATGCAAGCTGTGCACAATTATAAAGATACACTGTAAAGCTTCAGTCAGTGAGCATCTTCCCCAGTGCCTTATGTGTGCACCTTTTACTGTCACCCTCTAAAGAGAAAGGAGATGAAGAGGCTATGGATTCTATAAAAAAAAAATTCATTCTATTTCTAAGAGAAGACTTTAAATGATTTTATATAGATTTCTTAAAGGGTATATTAACAGAATTTAAAACTATTCTAATAGTTAATGTTCAAAGTTTAGTAGAATATCAAACCAAATAGTTCACTAGAATACTAAACTGTTATAGTAAGAAATTTTTATGGCTCTTTAAAGAATAGAGGGAAAAAAAAGACCCCCCTCAAAAAACAGTTTTTTGTGTTTTTTCACAAAAGCACAAACTGCGGATATTGCCATAAAATTGACTTCAGTGTCCATACACAGCTTCAAAAGTAGTAACTTGAATTACAAGATGAAATTTGTTTTTCAGCTGTTTTGTGGCTCAGTGCCACTGAATTCACTGCTAGCAATCTTGTGGGCTTGCATGGAAGTCAGAGTGATTTTGAATGTTCTACTTGTGTGAGTTTTGTATTTGTTTAAACACTGGACTTTACAGTACAGAACATACTAGAGATAACTTAATGATATGTACTGTTTAAGTGTTGTGTTTGTTCTGCACTTAAGTCATTTGGTTTTAAATTATGGTTACAGAGTTCAGAAACATGGCAGGCAGTGCCTCATCTTGTCAGCTGCCTGTTAACGCTGTGTGCCTCTCTGCATGCCTTGCTTCAGAGAGAGAATTACAGAATGATATAGCATTCTGTACATAATTTTGATCCCTGCTCTTTCAAGCTATGTCATGGTGCATTATATGGTGCAAACTATTGTATTCATCAGCTAATAATGCCCTTTGGCATATTTCAAAAATGCAATTTGAAGCAGAAGAATATTTTATAATAAAACAAGGACTTAGTGTGTTAGATGAGAAAGTTCAGATCCCATCAGAGCCTTATTTAAGCTGTGTAATGTTGCAGTACTAATAATGTACAATACTACATTGTTTGGATGTTATTGGTGCCGGTAGAGACGGGCTGGCATTTCTTTCTCCAATACAAGTCAGAGGTGGCAACCAAAAGGAGCCAAAATTTGGAGTCTCCCATCTTCTGAGGTCTTTTCATGCTCTTTCTCTTTGTCACAGCATTTGAGCACTTTCCCTCATCATTTTGATGAAATTATAGGATGATCTTATTGTTTTTTATCATTTTTATTTCTTTAATTCAGAGTTAACAGTGTCTTTTGCCTTTGCCAGCTCTCAGCAAGTAGCTTATAAAGCCTTGTATTATTCTAGGAAGAGTGCAGCACTGGCCTTTTCTTGGAAAGGTGATGATCTCCCAATCATTTAAGCTTTTTAAAAAAGGGAAAAGATTCTTCAAGTTTTGAATTTATTTTCAACAGCACAGCAATACGACTTCTCAGTAAATGTCTACTCGCTATTGGATATGTCAGTAATAGCAAGAAGGTTGTTGCTTTTCCTATTCTAAAGGAGAAAATTGCTTGCTCTTTGGGCAGGAATTTGCAGATTGGACAAAGACACCATGTCTCCTTAGGTGGTAATTGCAAAAAAAAAAATTTCACAAACAAAAGCCCTTTCCAGAGCTGTATTTCTACTCAAAATGTTGCTGAGAATTTTTTCTTTTAGAGTTAACTTTACAGTCACTGGCTTGCAGGCTGAACATAACCATTGCAACCCAATATAATTGCTTAATTGAAAGACTGATGCACACAGAGTTAGCGCAACCAAAAATGTGGTGTTAACACCACAGTGCTGCTTCCTTAGAGCATCAAGTAAGGAACTGCAACTGTCCTCATAAGTTATCACAAAGAGAAATTAATTTGTGTGTACTTCTTGTTGGCACAGCATTATTGTCATATCTCGGAATAGAACTGGAGAGGAACGTTCTGTTGAGTTGTTCAACATTTATTTCACTTAAAGGATCTGCAGCAATCCAAGGTCACAACTAGTAGATGTAGAAATCTGCTCCAAGAAACTGGTTTCAGAATAATGGTGGAACCATTTTTTATGCTGTAATAATTCTAAAAGAAATAAATATGGAATAGGCTGCAGCTAAGGGAAAGGCTTCCTGGACCGCACTACTTCATTTTATTCCAAATATTTCCTTGGGTGCTTATCTTCAGCGTGATTAATTTTTATTTGTAATCATAGCTGCTCCAGGACATCTGGGGAAAGCATATATCAGCATAACTCTGTGTCTGGATGATAGCTAATGTAAAGAAGATTGGGATGCAAAACACAGCAGAAAAGCCAAATATTTGTAGAGTTTTGTTTGTTTGATTCTTGCTTGTTCTGACTTTATTATAGATGCCATCTGCTATTCTCCAGTATTACTTGCTTCTTGTCTTGAATGTCAGATCAGTCACAGAAATACAAATTTATTTCCTGTTCATGTCTTTCTGTGGTTTGAGTTTTAAATGTAAAGCATCAGTATTTCATAGCTTTGAATGTGTTGGTTGATTCCCCAAGCAGTGCATTTATTTCTCTCCAATGAGGCATGGGATTGGTCATAATGAGGGAAAGGAAAGTGTGTGTGTTGTTTGAGGATATTATTTTCAAAGGCTTTCCAATTGATTTGTACTGGAGAAAGAAATGCCTATGTGCACTACAGTTATTTTGGAGAGTACGCCAGGCAAGATGTTCTTGTTCTATTTAATATATCTTCATGCAAATAATTTATCATGAAATAAAGTATTGCTGATTGGTGTTGTCTCTGCTGAAATGGAGCACCAAAGTGCACAGCAGAGTCAACAGCACAGCAGAGCTTACAGGGATCCCATGGAACAGCGGAGCTCTGCAGTGACTAAACTTGAGTATTCATCCAGTTTCTGCATGTTCTTCAGCTTTCGTTCAAAACAGAAATACTGATGATGTTGTTGAAAGTACTCTGACTCTTAGCAGTGCAATCTTTCTGACAACGCACAAACTTTAAATGCAGAAAAGCTGTTGTCCTATGGACTGTTACAGCCATTTCACTGAAATGGTTATCAAAATTGTTATAGAGATGGTTCCCAAAATATTTTATAGAAATTCAGCTAGGAAATAGCTATTTTTAAAATTTGATTCCATAGTTTAGTAGCTCCATCTCTTATAATAAGTTGCTCTCCAGTTAATTTTTAAGTCTGCCTTGAATAACAATACGAGTGAAATAATCCTTCATATGAAGGCATGTGCCACTGAAGGAGTTAAAGCTTCTACTATTTTCCTGCTAATTAGCTCAATACAGTCATTAATAAAAGCACAATAATTAGACATGAATAAGAAAATGTCCAGAATAATGTATGTAATACTTGCTTTCAAAAATAGCTATGTCATTACATTACTAAGAAACGAAAGAGGTGTGTTCTTTATTGTTCTTTCATAAATAGATTTCTTGAGCATTTGCAAAGGTTTGGTGTTGGAATTGGCTGCTTTAAGCTGTCTGACCACATAGAAAACTGTCAGCTCCCTTTCTAGGGTAAAAAGAACTTAGGAAAAATGGACCTACATAATGAACAAATAGACTTTGGAGTGACATGAAGCATAATCACTTTGTCCCCAGTAGAGGTCATATTGAAAGTTAGAGCTGCTACACATCTGAAGGTCTCTAAGCAGAAGCATAAGAGCATGTAAGGGTGCTGGCTGTACTGGAGCAGACCCATTTCCTCTGTGAGAGAGGCAAGGGGTGAGGTAGGTCCTTATTTTTACAGTAGATTAGCCTAGTTAATGTCTCTTTTGCTTAATGTCTGCCTCTGCCAGGAAAGCCTAGGTTTTTTTGGCTTAAGTGGGCTTTTGGAATGAGATTCTCAGATCTGGGCCATCTTCTGTTCCCATGCGATAGTTTGTAGCTGCTGAGCCACAGTTTTTAAAATGTGTAATTAATCAAACTCCTGTTTGTTTCTGTACTTTATTATGGGAACAATGTATCTTCTAATTATTTAAGATACATGGTGTGCAATGCAGCATGGTAACACCAAATACTAGGTCAAAACCCATAGAGACTGACTTGTGCAATAAAATGTTGAGGAGCCTAGACAAGTACAGGCCTAGAATTTGGACTCCATAGATGCCAGAATAAAGACTTAATTTATCTGTATGCACACTGTTCAGCATTGTTAACTTGACTGATAACACTGCAACATGGATTTAGTGTCAGGTAGTCAATTGTCAGCATCCGTATCTTGTATGTTAAGGGTAAAATTTGGGGCTAAAGCAGAAAAATAGGTATTAATTTCAAAGATACTAAGAGTCCTTTTTATTCTCTTGCTCTGAAGCTAATATTGTTTTGAGTTAGGTAGTATGATCATGGCTGTCCAGCAAGAAGCCTGGTAAAGGTTAGGAGCTAGGATATGGTTTAATATTCTCTCCAGCAATGAAAAAGCTGCATTAACTTTGTTCTGTAAATGTTGCCATCAGTATGGTTGAATTTTGTTAGCAAAATGAGTTTCATACTAGTTTTGGTCAACCCAGTGTGGGGTAGAGCAAGTCTATATAGATAGCACTCTAACATGTAGAGAAAAATATTCCTGCTACTGAGAAGAAAAACTATCTGGGCTGTCAGATGTGATAAAGAACTAGCATTAAACTATTTCAGTGAGGAAAAAAAAAAAAAGATATTGGAGATGTTTCAAAGAAGAAACAAAACAAAAAAAAAAAAACACCTCAGCACTAAAAAGGATCTTGCTTTTAAAAAGTGAAAAACCATATGACATGACAGAGAGAAACTTGCAGTCATTGCATTTATGGATCCAGTTTTAGTGGAATTTTAGGGTAAGCAACATTTCATCATCTTCTACATTTTCTTTCATTCTTTCTTAACTGTTCTTTGATTGGGTTTTACAGCCCTGGTAATTACTTTTAGTTACTACTAACTGCACACTGAGGAACCCAAATGAAGGCCTGACATTGTATGAGTGAGACTCATTCATTTTGTAAAGACTTTCGTCTTTACAAAAGACCTTAACCTGATAGCAAGAAGTGGCAGACAGGAGATATGAAGGCTAATTTGTTTGTGAGAATATGCTTCTAACATAATGAAATTTGACAATTGGCATCCAGTCATTCCCTCTTCATTTGTGAAATACTTATACACCTTGATTCCAGAAGGCACTCCAGGAGGAGCTCTGGATTTTTTTCTCCTCAGGCCCCTAAAATTCCTCAAGAAAGAACAAGCATTTAAGGAAAACTCCATGGAGGCTTAAAGAGAAGTTGATGGTGTTACTGGAAAAAAATTTTTGAGTATCAAGGTTTGGAAAACTAATCAAGACCTGACTTTTGAATTTAGATGCTAAAAAATTGCAGTTAATCGGTTGCATATCTGGAGCTACTATTATTCAACTTGTAAGATGTAAGCTGACTTTTTTAAAGAGCTGTTGTCATAGCTCATACCTTTTCTGTCAGTGACTCGTTTTTCTTTTGTTCCAGAGAGAGACCTTTTTGGAGCAGAACCTTTTGACCCTTTTAGCTGTGGAGCAGGAGATTTCCCTCCAGACATTCAGTCCAAGCTAGACGAGATGCAGGTAAGTACTGAGTTATCAATTATGCAGTTTTCTGTGGTTGTATGAATATTATTGAAATATATTTTTACAGTGTTTTTAAAATGTATTCCAGACTGCACACACACAGATACATAGGAGAGGAAAGAAATAAAAAGAAAAGCACTATTTCTTTTTGTACTCATGGGGAATTGGAATTTATCACCCTGAAGGTCCTTGCAAATGCTATTGCACGGTGTTAATTACAGACACCTGCACTTATTTGAGGCTTCCTAGCACTGCAAGCAAAATGGATACTGCTACTCCTGATTGGGAAGGGACTGAGCAAGTTTAAAAAAAGAGCAGTGGTTAGAGCCCTACAAATGCACTGGTCTTGATGCTCTTCAGAAATTTTCTGCTGCCTTGAAAAACAGCCGTACTTGACTATGGCACTCTGAGACACTTACACTATTAAGAATTGATTCAAGAACTCTGATGTCTTTTTTCATCAGAAAATGTTTGTTGGTTCTGAAATACTCCACTGTATCTGTTCAGATATTGTCTTCGTTTGAAGCAGTTCTAGAAGAAAGCCTTCAAATAGTGGGATAAGTCTCAGACTTTCCAAACTGCTAGTTCCTTGCCAGATTGCTTATCTGTTTTTTCAGCAGCCTGCCAACAAGACGGAAGGCTGAAAATACTGGGAACTTGAATTTCTAGTAACGTGGCTCCTCAGCAGGAAGTGTTCCCAGGGCTTCCAGACATCTTGTGTCTTGAGAGTCCACAAAGTACAGGAGCTAGTTCTCAGGCTCACTGAGTTCCTCTCTTCTGCCTGGAGAGCAGCAGAAACACTTTTAAATGGCTTCAATAGAATTATTTACTGTTTTGGAATCGGGAATTTTGGAATTCCTGATCACTGGGACATCTAATTTTCCATGTCAGTTTTAGGATGGTACCACTGGCAAACTCTACTCACTATAAAGCAAGAAATGGAGATTCTTGCTCATCTGCACTCTGGTTCACATAATTTCAGATATCAGCTAAAAGCCAAAGCTGGCTTCTTTGCACTTCCATTAAAATTAATAATGTTAATAATTAATGAATTAATGTTAATAATTAATTGACTATTATTATTGTTAATAATATTTTATTAACATTATTAATAAATAATGATATTACCAAGATCTTTAGCCAAAAGAAAACACAAAAACAAAACAAAACAAAAAGACAATCTTTTAGAATCTCGCACTGACATATATCAGTGTTTCCATTGCATACACCCTGTTAAAAGAAAAAATGAACTACAGTATCTGTGGATACTAGGAAAAAATGCTGTGTCTAAAGGTAAATATCACACACTAAGAAATCTTACAACAAATAGTGTTTTGACAAATCTTTATGCTCTTAGAAATTCTAGTCTAAGTGCTATCACATCATAAAGCATCAACAAATGGATCAATAGAAATCTTTATCAAAGATTTTTGAAGTCATAAAATAGGAAATTCATATCAGTTTCTACTCTGTTAACATAAGAAAAACCGAAAAAATCTTCATGTATTGCTGTGTTCTGCTGCAAATAATATTGCATTAATTAAGCAGCCTGTTGCGCTGTGCACACACGTTTTATTTTTTCTAGCTTTTTTGTGTGATCTGTCAACTCATGTCACAGAGGACATAGCATAACTTGATACTTCACTGAAAATTAATTGCCAGCTGTTTGTGTTGACATAGTACTTGTTCACATATAATCCAGTTGAGGTCAAGTGCAACACTGACAAAACGTGGAAAAGAAATCACTTCTGACTTTGACCAAAGCAAAAGCCATGTGAAGTTACTTTCCTTTGACATCTTTCCATCACTGTAGATCACTGTTATATTTAGTTGCTGTGTAGAAGTTCTTTTGTAGATTGTATGAACCAGTGATGCAAAATACAAATTGAAACGTGTTTTTTCTTTATATCTCTTTTATCTTCTTATGCTTTCCTGGGTGCCTAGCGTCAACGATGGTTGGTATATCATATTTTAATAATGGTATTTAAAGCATTTACAACTGAAATGTTTGTGTTCGTGTCTGGTGTTTTACACTTATAAGCGTAGATATATACAAAAGATTTTAAGAATTGTATTTTATATGTGCAATTCTGTAAGTCAGGGCCATTTTTGTTTTTAGAAACCTACAATTTTTGAGGTAGGGATAGCTGATTGTTTTGTTTGTTTGTCTTATCAGCTGATAATACTGTTTGTTTTCCTTGTGTGCCAGTGAAATGGTCCGGTTGTCTTCTTTGGATTGTCTTTAGTGAAATGGTCTATGCAAAACCTTTGATACATAGATTCTTATACTAGTACAGCCACCTATGTAAATGTGCTTTTAATTGGAAATAATTACTTTAAAACTTAAAATAAGTGGAAGATAGTTGTACTAGAGGTCAGTTTTTGTTCAACACAACCTATAAGAAAGACGGCAAAATGGCTGCTAAAAAAGGTAAAACCACAAAGCATGTAATGTGCTCTGAAAAATCTAAAATTATGACAAATTGAAGAAAAATGTAAGCTTTCCTTCACTAGAATGCAAAGTTAAGGGAGCCTGTTGTCTTCACGTTTTCATTGTCTTCCCATTTTCAAAATACAGCCTACGTTTCAGTAAATACATATTGCAATAAATATACAAGGGTCAGTTGTTTAATGAAGCATCTAACAGTTCAAAACACAAACGTATGTTTATGTGCCTCAGCAAGCATGCCCCAGCCTGCAGAAAAGCTGTCTTAAAGTACATGTGTGTTGGAAAGTGACACGTAAGCAAAGTGGGAAAAGAAAGCACAGCAAAGCTGAAGAGGCATTGGGGATAAACTCTTGAGGAGCAGGTGCTTTTCCTTTGTGTCCGATATTCTGAACTTAATGAGATCAGATCAAGTTCCTCAGCCTCTGGGGGAACAGTTTTACATTTAAACTTTAGGGAGGATCCAAATTTCACAGTTAAGCTCTTTCTATTTCATTTCTCAGTCCAATCTCGGCTGATCTTTTTGGAGAGCTCAGAGCTCCAACATGTGCTGAGATCTGAGTTTTACAGCTCAGACATCTCTCTGATGGCTCTCCAACCTCCTGCTTCCCCCACCCTTATGCTGAAACATACTTTCATCCTTTCTATTTTGACTGCATCCAGACTTCAATAAAATGAATCTATTTTCCCAGAAATTTTGCAGTGAGGGGAAGTTTCCCTGGATCCTGAATCATACCAGCAACAGCTGCTATGATTTATTAAAATCTCAAGGTAGTTAATATCATAAAGCTTGCAGGATCTGCAGGCCGTTCTCCCTGCATGGCCCAAAGCAGTCAGGAGGGCTTTTCTTATTTCCATCCGAAATAAGTTATGCTCAGACCTCTAAATTATCTTCTCAGGACATGTAGATTTATCATTGGTTCACTGGGTTTGTGCTGACTTAAGCTCATTGAGGGAAGTCAGGTGGTGAGGGGATAAACAAGCCAACCTCAGACAGAGCCATACGGGTTGACTTTGGCAGATTTACCTTGTGATAAAATTGAAGTAGTTTGTCTTTTACTGCTTGGAAGATGGGTTGTTTTCAGGTAACTTTTTCTTTTGACAATAAACTTTGCTTCTCTAAGAGACCCATCACATCTGTTAGAACAACATTGTTGTTTTTCTGGGTAACTAAGCTATTCGGTGCTTATGTGAAGTCATCTTGGAAGTTAAAAAAAAAAAAAAAAAAGTTGATGCTGTCATTATGAGCATGGAAGCATCGGGGGATGTTCTTTGTCTGCATTCCTTGAAAATCAGCAGCAGATTGGAGTTATTTTCTGACCAAATGTTACTTTAAAGTTACTTTAAAAAGGGTTCCTTTAAAGTACAGGAACACATGATGCATCTGTTTTTTAACGAACAGGCAACGTGTTATATTAAGAACACATTATTAGAAGCTGAAATGTTTGAATTTAATTTTTAAAATACTGAGTATTAAAATTAATGATGCATATTTTATGTACAAGTATGTATCAAGTGCTGACAATATGTCATTTTTAAGGAAAAATATTCTGCCTAATACATTAATCCAATTTAATAGAAAAGGATAAAAGCAAAACATAATTTATAATTACTCAGCCATTCCAACTGACATCATTATTATTACAGCTGTGAATGCTGGGTTTTGGAGTGGGGAGTAGAAGGTAGGCATGTGCTGCATGCTGGATGTTATAATCATCATACAGCAGCTTCAAATAGGAACCATCAGAATTGAGAGAAGAGTGTGTATAGGCACTGCAGTCATGAAAGTCGAAGTAAAGCTGTAAGTGTTCTGCATTGCTGTGATAACTACAGCATGGCATGATAGGTGTTCTATTTCCTGTGTTAATTGCAGTTCACCTGTGTCTGGACATGAAGGGGAATCTTTTCTGAAAACCTTGTTGTCTTACAGCTTGGTTGACAACAGCTGATCGGATTTTTTTAATTATTGTTGTTATTACCACATATTTGCCAAAGTATAGTTTTGCAGATTCCAGAATTATTGAAGAATCTGGAGCTAGTTTGCAAAAATTGTGGGGCTGGAAAAGGAGATGGCTGTGGGAGACCTGAAGTTTGTGCTTTCTTGATCTTTAGGAATTTGATTGCAATCCCTTTGCCAAAGAGTCTGCTGGAACAGGATGTTTTGCATTTTTTGCTTTTTGAATGCCACATTTAATGGGAATATTGATTGAGGCAATACAGCTTTCTTTGAGTATCCTGGTTTATAATCCTACAGACTTCTTTTCCTCTACCTTAAATAGTCATTAAAAAAAAAAATGTATCTGGATTCTTTTGAAGTCTGAAAAATGTGCTGGTGGCTCTCCAGCTCACCCCAATGTCCTGTTTGTGTTTGTTTTGATCCTGTGGTTGCCATGAAAGTTGGCCTGCTAGGAACTGTAGGATATGATCCTGTGATAATAGTGAGTTTTGTGTGATATAACAGGCAAACATAAAAAAATCCCCTATGATCAACATGGCAATGAGACGAGCACATATCCAAAAAGCAGAGATCTGATTTGCTCTTGGACAGACAGAAAAACAGCATTGGACATACAGCTCCGTAAGACATCAACAAGCAGTTCTCAAATGTATAGAAGATAAGAGCATGCAGAACACAAATGGGATTGTGTCCTTATTAAACCAGTTGCTGTAGCTTTTCTACTATTGCAGTTGTGTCAAGAATCTTCAGGTTGAAGCACAAACCATCCCTTTTACAACCTCAAAACTGGAAGCAGTCTAAATACTTAAAAGGTTTGGAGGGTCAGATGCACTGAAGCTGAGGGGTTTACGATTCAGCAGGCTAAACTGTCAAGCTAATCCTAGGACTTGTGCTCCTGTGTAAGCAGTCCTCCTCTGACTGCAGTTACATCAACTAAACTGCATCCTTTAGGTAAATAACCAGTACCCATTTATAGCAGAATGCTGGATTGAAACTTCATACAGTTTGCTTGAATTATCTTTTGCATTGAATGCTCTTCCTGTTAGCTTGTTGAACAGTACAGAAGGGAGAAAAAAAAATCAAATATACCAGTGGTCTTTGTCAGCACCATGTCACCCAGGAAAGACAGAGCTGGTAGCACAGTTGGAAAAGGTTTACAACCCAGTAATGCTACTGGCTCACCATCTCACAGTCTGAATATTAGGAAAATGCAGATTTTGCCTGAAAAATCTCAGATCATTTAGTAATAATCTCTAGAAAGTTTATTCAATTTTTCGGCATTGCAGACGGCAGTAGCTGGTGGGGTTATTAAATATTCAAACCCTTAAAATCCAGCCTGAGGTTTACATTTGTTTGAAATGAAGCTGTTTTGACTTGTGATTGTTCTTTTAAAGCCGAAAGGTATACTCCTGAGGTACTGCTGTGCGTTATGAGAAAAGTTTTGAGTTTTTGTTGAGTCCCAGTACAGACTGCCGTACAAGATTTAGTTTGTTTACAAGATGCTTGCTTCATAAAAATACATAGTATTGATTTCGTAGCACATGATCGACATTCTCCAAGTGAATTATGGGCTCCGTATCGAGCTGAGCACTGTGACAGGTGCCACTGGAGCTGATGTTCTTGTGGCATTTCTATTCTCAGCCCTTGTTTCCAATTGCTTACGGCTTGACAGTACTTTCACCAGACTAGATAGAAATTTCTGGCTTCAAAGGTGACTTTTCTCTGGAAGGTTAAGTATTCAGCTTCTTTTAAAGAGAAAAAGAGAAATGTAAACGAGCATTTTCCCTGTGTTAAAAGTGCTGTTACTTTAGAAGTGGTGCAAGCTAGGCGTATTTTGTAAATCAAATACGGGTACTTGTAGAAATAAGTTCTTTTCGACAGAGAGGGTGGTAGCATCTAGTTTATTGTAATGTTTCTGCTAATTAAATGAGAATTTTTGGATTGAACCTGTTACTCCTTCTAAAACATTTTGTTCTATTTCACTGAGTGTTTCATGGCTTTGAAGTTCACCCTTTGTTCATGTGCAATAAAGGAGGTATGATTTTATTTGCCTTTTGGTGCAGCACAGATGACCGTAGGCTGTAGAGCATACACCTCTCAATACAACTGCACAGTGAATGATTCAGAACAAACCTTTGAGGTTTTGTTGGGTACCACTACACTTTTCGTTGGACTACATCTAATGTGTAAGGGATTACTGAATGTAAGAGACATCTGGTATTAATAACAATGTCCATGACTTCGATATCTTTAAAGTATAAATATAATATACTTTTTGCTCATATAGCCATCTGATCTTTCCCACTTATACATTGCCTTGAATCTTACTCGGGATCAACACGGTTCAAATGAAACTTGTTTGTTTTTCTTTCAATTTATATATGTGAATATTCAATATTTTCATTCTAACAATGCTTTCTTCATTTTATATACACACAATATTTCTTAGGGTTAAGTCCTTTTATAAGTTAATGTCTAAGAAAAACTTAAGAAAATTGATTAAATAATGTAAATGTCTGTGAATTATCCCTTTGAAAAGTCTTAGGTAATGCTCAGAATTTATGCTAATATAAGCTTGAATTTGGATGTTTGTAGAGAAAATAATCCTCCAGAAATTGCTTTCTCTCTTATTAATTACGTCTTGTTTTATTGCAGGAGGGGTTCAAAATGGGATTAACTCTCGAAGGCACAGTATTTTGTCTTGACCCACTAGACAGCAGATGCTGATGCCAAGAAACTAAATGTGAAATTCTTACACAGTGTTTCTTTCCATTCTGAACATGTATTCACAAGTATTATTCATGTGCCAAAAAATGCTTTTTTCAACATGTAAACTCATGAGGTTTGCTTCTGTAAAAATCCAGCTTAGTTCCACTCTTTCCCTGTACAAATGTATAAAGTTGTATTTGTTTATGAAATATGAATTAAATTACGCTGTTGTGTTTCCTTCTTTCACACTTCGGCCCAGATTTACTATGCTTTAGGACTATTAGCCTGGAGAAGTTCTTCAGAAAGCTCACACATACCTCTCTCTGCGGATGTGCAAGCATGATTTTTACGCAGTGCTTTACTTGGCAGTGTTTTAAAACGAAGCTTTTAAGCCATTATTTAAAGTTCAATCAGTAAAATGATTAATTGCAGTTGCAATGAAAAAGCAGAAAACACTAACCATTAATGTATGCTTAAACAAAATTTGAATGCCGTGTAATTAATTTTTATTACTGTGTACAGTTATTACACTGTATATCTGTTATTAGTTTATAAAATCCAGAATAGGTCATTAAATCATGTTTTAGAAGCTAACAAATTGTTAGTGTGCTAATTAGCGTTTAATGAGCATAGGAGAGCTGCTAAATTGCAGAAAGGACAAAGTTACTACCCTCTTTTATTTTATAGATGAACTGTAAAGTGTATCATTTGGAATTCATTACATGATAATAATTTGAACATAAGATCATGATCTTGTGTTTACTTAGGAATTGATGTAATTTTGTGCACAAACAAGCACTCTGTTTACTGAGGTCAATTCTGTAAGTTACTTTCAACCCCTGAACGTTCACAGTCAGGCTCTGTTGAATATTGTTTTCACGGTCTGCTTTGATGTCGTATGTCTCGATATAATTTTGAAGCTTGCAAGATTTCAGTATGTAAGTCCTTCACACTCACTAGATTTTCATGTTACATAACTGCACACCAAAACTTTCAGCTGCTAGTGAGTTTAATGCTGACCTGTCTATGCATACTCTTCACTTACCTTTAACATAAGCAATAAAATAATATCCTGAACTTATCTCAGAAAAGTATTATCATTAGTGTTTTGATGCCCAAACTCCACATTAGTTTAGTTTAATTCTCTTAAAAATTATCTTATTCCCCCACTTAAAACATAAAGATATAGGGGAAAAAAAGAGAAGAGCTTTTTGGATATTTTTTCCTTTTTTTCCAGAGAGGCTTTTTGTGATACTTATGGTTGTGCCCTTAAGATTTACAGTTTACACAAAAAATGTATTTTGCAAGTTCATCATCGTGTGCATACTTTTACACCCTGTTCAACAAAGTACTTCTAAAAAGACCTTTGAAAGTCTGCTGAAATGAACGATATTATCCCTTTGCTGAGTTTGACTCATGCCCAGGTACCTTGCTGAATGGGGACCCTCATGTTCTGCATTACATTAGTCTTCCACTCTATATTTTTTGTCGAATATTCATATAGAGTATTATATATATTAAAATATATAAAATCACTAACAAATAGAATAGTATGTTTCATAAAGAAAAGTCTTTATAATTTTGTTTGTCATATAGTATTTTGGAATTTGTATAATGAGGATGTTTAGTAGCCATAACAATGGCCTTTTTTTAACAAATAGAATTTGTATTTTTATTGTACTTTAAAAAGCTTTACATAATAAGCATATATTTAGTGGTCATTTATTATCAACCGTAACACTAAGATAAATAATATTTGCACATTTTAAGAAATGTTTTTCTTTACCGATTTTTATGATAGTTGACTGCAAATGGCATGGTTCAATATTGCATAACTGGTCAATCCATACAGAAATACTTAAATCAACACAGCAGTGCATTTTTAATGAAAAGGTTGCGTGATCCAGTTGGAAACTGTATTTCTATGTTATCTCAAATGTCTGTTTAATTTTGCCTAAAATAAATGTTTTTAAATAAATTGCATCCAGGAACACAATGTTTATTCAGTTAAACGCTCAACGGATGGGAGGAAGGGGAGGTGCATAAATGTCAGGCAAGACCTGCTGTGAAAAATGCTTCAAAGTCACTTTATATGCTGCTGTCAGCATATGTCAGATGTCAGGCAGTGTAAAATTACATCCCCATTTTTTGGCCTTTGTTATTGAGTTTAGCTTGATCTGTAATCAGGTGAGAAAAAATCTGTTCTATATGCAGTCATCTAATAATTAGATGACTGCATAATTAATGTGATTAGAAATTTTTTATTCTTTGTTCTTCTCCTGTCTTTCCACAGGATTTAATGGATTCTTCTTACTGCCTTTTTTTTTTCCTCTTAGCTAATAAATATACTTAGCTACCATTGCAAAGATTCTCCTCAAGCTAATACTTAGAACTCATCTTAATGCCTTGCAGAAATAGGGCTTGGACAGTTTATGGCAATGGACGCTCTCAGGGCTAGCAAGAAAGGGGTTTGTGTAATCTCCTGTGAGTTACAAACACAAGCTACACTTTCCTACAACTCAAGTCAATGTTCCCACTACTGTTGGTGTTCTTTTACAGATGATGCAATAGTATTTGGAGCTAAATTTTCAGACTATTAGTTTAAACATATATATTTGAGACCAGTACAAGGATTGTGTGCAATTGCTCTTGCTCTCTTTAGAGAAAATAGATCTCCCATTGCTCAGAAAAGAACCTTATAAGCTCTCTTGTTACAAATTCCTAGTTCTTAAATTCTCTTAAAGGCATAGTCTCCTATTTTATTTTTTTTTTAAAGGGAGAAGTCTTGATAGCTTGTTGGAGTGAATGTGAAGTGCTTCTGCTAACTGTGTGACCTTGTGCATTACACTTAACAGTAGCCTCCTCATGTCAAGCCTGAAAAAGACAACAATATTATCTACAAGGCTAGGGACATGGTGCTAAGTGAGTTGTGAACAAGAAATGTTTGGTCCTGTGAATTTGACCTAAAAAAAACCAAAAAGGCTGCAGTTGGGTGCTACCAGATTTGTGCTACTGCGCTTTCTTCTTTTGTTTGGTTGTTTTTTCTTTTTCTTTAAGCTCTGCTAATACTGCTGTGACTTCACTTCCAGATGTGTAGCACTAGATTTCAGCTCCCCACTGCAGTGCTATATCATACCAAGCTATGTTAACAGCTAGAAGAAAGATTCTTTCCTTTCTGTTCCCTTTTTTTTTTTTTTTTTTTTTGAAAGGGACTGTCTTTTCTCTTCCCACACGCTTTTATTATACCACCACGAGTAAATAAGGTGCTTAAGTTAGAATACTTCTTAAGTAACCTTATACATGATTAATTTGTGTGTTTTCTTTAACATGTGATAAGTTAGTGAGCATCATTGCAGGATGCTCAGCTTAACCCCTTGCCTTTGCTTCAGCCAGATTGGTTTGTAAGTGGCTCTTTTGTCTCTCCATGTGACAGATTTCTGCTAGATGTATAACTGATCAGATCATTCAAACTGGCAAATATCAAATCCTTCATGTGGTGAAAGGAGTTATGTTTTATTTTGGCTTCCCTTATGGAAAGGAGGAAAGGAAAAAGAAGGTGCCCAAAGTCTTCTCACACTTCTAGAGGTGAGCGTGACTAAGTGATCCCAAAGGTGACTGAACTTGCCAAGAAATGGAGCTGGCTCTGAGACTTCATTATGATGATTATTTTTCAATTTGTTGCACTAAGCATGGTCTCTTTTTTCACAGAGCAATTCTGCTTCACAGAAAGAGTCTCTTCTGCAAAGGAAGAGTGTGCCACTGCTTGAGAAATTTCTATCCAGAGCCCCAGTTTTCATTATATTCTGTTGGTCAATATAAATTGTCAGCTTTCAGACACCCTCTTAAGAAACATTGTTAATGAATACAGCTGATCTCTCAGCTTCCTTAATGTGACATTTTGGGGTTTTGTTGCTGCTTTTCAAAATAGAGGATGCAGAAGTCACTCTTAAAAAATGCAAATTAAAAAGCTGAGTAACTGATCATACATTTGAAAAACAGCCAACTAGTTCTGTAAGATTTAGCTATAAAAGACAGAAAATAAGATAGCAAGTAAGTAGTTTGTAATTAGCTGCATGTTTTCCCCATTTTAAGACATGTTCTTAAAGAGAGAATGAAACATATGTTGCATTGTCAACTGGTGAAAATATATAGCACTTCTTGTCAACAGAATGGAGAACAGAATCTCTAATATATCATTTTGTCCAATTATTTCACATTGGTAGGGAACATTTTGTTGAAAGTGAAGCCAAACACTTGTAATATATGCATCATTCTGGAGACATTTTATTATTCAGTGTCAGTGCAGAGATTAAATAAACTGCACATTTCTTTATTCATCAGATCAAAATGCTTCCTGGAACTTACAACACTTTCAGTGGGTTTCATGGACCGCATAATAATTTTGTTGTGGAGCAGTAAAGGTTTCTGAACATATGAATATGAGATTTACTTTCTGTGTTTACGTAATACCTTGGAGACCTAAATTATATATAGTTTGGGCTAAAAAACCTGTAAGTTTAGTCTTCCACAGTGAATTTTGGAATTTTAAGGCTCATATGAATGACAGCAACTAGAATCAGTGTCCTCGAGGTTTTGCACTCATTTTTTTCACATTTTCCACTATTTAGTTCAGCAAAGCTTTATCTCTTGTAATTAAGAATAGGAAGGAGCAGGAATAAATGAGAAAGGAAGTACAGCAGAAAATTAAAGGAGAATTGTGCCATCCTTGTGCAACTTAGTAACATTTTAATTTTTTGGTGAAACTTTGGTGAAACTTAACTGATTTAACTCTCTTTCTGCCACATCAGCTTTTATGGCTAAGTCAGGATTGTACAGGGGCCACCAGGCAGCGGATTTGACACGCCTACAGTCCACAAGAACAGGTAGAGCTATCTGAGCTAATCTCCCTATTAATCTCCTTCTGTTAAAAGCACTTGCCCAAACAGGAGTCTTGGAATAGACTCTCAAGGATTTTCATGTAGTTTCCTTTTCAGTTTCTTCCTATCCCCAGGATTTTCTGACTAAAGAATTACTCAGAAAATCTATTCATCTGAGTCTTTGTGAAGGCTTCTTGGGGCTCTACCACATAGGGTATTTAAATAGTTGCAAGTTTTATTCTATTTATGAATGTAGTCTGCAAGCATTTTGTTCTGAAAAAAACAAGATGCTTTTTGAAGCTTCTGCATAAAACCTAAAATGTCTCCTTTAATATTTTGTTAGATCTGAATTGTAAAAGAAACATAAAATCTAAATCTAATAT
Source organism: Penelope pileata (assembly GCA_013396635.1). Lineage (NCBI taxonomy): Eukaryota > Metazoa > Chordata > Aves > Galliformes > Cracidae > Penelope > Penelope pileata. The sequence continues at coordinate 211,991 of WBMW01000467.1, forward strand.
TATATAAAAACAAGTTTCCTATCAAGTTGAGGAAAGTGGCTCTGTTATGTGGTTGCAGAGCAGCTCTGAGCTTCAAGACAAAAGATCCAAAGATGCAAAATGACACAGCTTAATACAGATAGGCTATCAACAGACCAAGCCTGGATTTGCATGACAACAGAGACTACAGAAGACACTCATACCATGTCTAACTGATCTGAAAAGAAGATAAATTTTGGAGCATTTTTCAACTTATAACTGATTCAGAAAATGCTACTGAGCAGTATCTGTCATATATCTAAATACTTCTCATTGTGTTATTGATAGATTCTATTTTTCAGGAAAAACAACAACAAAACTGAGTGTTTACAATATCTAAAGTGGCATTTTCTTATTGATCGTTCACAAGAGAGTTGGAAAGTCAGTATCTATTGCTGTACCCATTGCATGGTGTGGTGTGCAGATAGTAATGCACAGAGTTCACCGAATGCATTTGCTACAGAGACTGATGCCTCCAAATGCAGTTCCTGAGTTAGGAGGGGAGTTTGAGGAGGTTAAACAGGGAAGTGCTCCATACACTGCAGTTTCTAGACAAGAACAGAGACAACCAGAGCTAGTGACATTTGTAGAAATGTCAAGTCATTCCAAACAGGGTTTCAAGCATAGTGCAAGTAGCTGCAGGCAGACGCTGAAGGCACTGCAGACACTAGCCCCATCTGAGTTGTTATAGAGGACATTTAAAATTTTCTTTTTTCTCAGTCCAGTGTAAACCCTGAAAAACACTACCTTTAGATATATGCCTGCAGAATTTAGATTAAACAGGAATACATTCTGACTCCCCATATATAATTAAAAAGCAAAAAGCTAGGAAAAGAGAGTTTAATAGTATCTATAAAATATGCATTCTCCTCATTTTATAATGCAAAGTCCTGAAACTTGGAACAGTTTCATATAAGTTCCTTATATGTAGGACATTCTAATATCTATACTTTTTTTCTGTCGCAGTATCTACTTGGATTGTTTGAATTTATTTATTTTTTCCATGATTCTAATTTTCTTAGAGAACTTTCTGGGAATGTGTGAAGTATGCAGACTGTGTATATTCAGACTATAAATAATGGCAGACACCTTTCTTTCTTAAAACCGAAAACCCAGTCTTCCTCCTAGGAAAATCACAAATTGCACATTGATGTTTCTAAGGGTAAGCAAGCCTACCAAGGAAAGTTGGAAAAAAATATTGTGGTTGGCCCTGAGAACTGTGCTGTCTTCCAGCAATGATAAATCAGTTTGTAATCTACAGCTCCATGTGTTCTTGTAGTTGTGCTTTTTTTTCCACACTGTACAAAACAGCATCACCCAGCTTGAGCATTGCCTGAAACTGTTCCAGTATTACATGCTTGGAAAGTAGTCCTTGTGGCTACTCTCCAAGAGAACACCATTTTAAGCACAAACTAATTAAGAGTTTAAACCCAATTAGGTGCAAACACAAAGAATCAAGTTGTGTATGTACTGAGACCTATGGAAAGACGGGGAAAATTCAAAGCTTTTGACCTTTTGCAAACTCCTTTAGGAGCCACGCTCTGTTTTTTCTGATGCAAGATACCAGAGGCAAATAACTCCCTGTGCTGAGATCACCTGTGCAGGTTAATTACAACTTGATGCAGCCACCTCTGAAACTATTTGTACAGTTTGTTTATTTTCTGGATTGGGCATGAATTCCTAGGAGCTTTTTTTCTTCTCTCTTCTGCAGTGTGTTTCCTTTCCGGTAGCACTTCTGTGTTGGATATTTCTCAGTTTATTTACACTTGTCTATATGGTAGGATGAAGACAGAGAAATGTTCTGGCATCTTCTTGTATGTCTTTGCATCGTTGGGTTGTACGCCTTTCCTTTATCATCATATGTATCTACCTGTCTAGATGTAGACATAAATAACAGTGTATGTATAAACTCTGACTTTTTATATCATTCTGCCACTGTGACCCTTATTCCTTTAAACTAAAAAAAAAAAAAAAAAAAAAAAAAAAAAAAAGAGTTTTAGGATAAAGTCATTAGAAACGCTCCACATTAGAACCAAATTCTGTCATAAAAAGGAGATCCCCGAATTCCAGGAGAGCATACCGTAGAGGAGATTCACCCCAGGCTGCTGGTCCCACAGGATCACCTCCTGCAAGATGGCACAAGCTGGAGATGACTGTCACTACAGGGGTTCATTAGACCCAAACGTGCAGCAGGGTTTGTGTGGTCTAGCTGGCACTTCCAGCTCCACATTGCTGGTGACAGGTATAGTTGTAGCAGAGTCCACGAGGAGATGTTGCAAAGTAGAAACAGGAGGGCAAGGCAGCCCAAAAATCCCATCCCTGACTGGCCGTGTTGACTGTGAAATACCTTATGTTTTGTGATGGCTTGCGCACACTGGGATGGCTGTACCACAGCCTGAACTTAAAGGAGATTCTTTTTGATGTTTCAGCTCTGGATATCCCTTACCCTTTCAGCTCTCTTCTTCCTCACATTAACGGTCCCTGTGCAGGCAACAGAATCATGCTTGCATTGTCATAGCCACATCCATTAGTCTGCTCTCTTGACTAGTTTATACAGGACTTTCCTGTCTGCACTTGAAAAGAAATCCTGTATTGAACCTCACTTGATAAGCCTTAATTGTTGTTGTTTTCCTCCACAAGCTTTAATTGGGGAGCTTCTGTATCTCTGCTGAGAGAGAAATGAGGCTTCCAAACACCACTGCTATAGAACCTGTTTGAAGTGTAAGTATTCAAACCTCATGAAAAACAGACTAGCTAATTCTTGTGAATCGGTTCCAGGCTCCCTTCTTTAAAGGCTGTCTGGAGCTCCTTTCTTTGTGTGGCTGCCACTGTGGTCCTCAGCAGTTCATTTGGTGAGGAGATGCTGACTGAGGCCAAGCCCAATGTACTCTTGATTTCCACAGTGCTCTCTCAGGATTGGTCTGTGGCTATGGTCGATTAAATGCACATGGGAAAATGAATAGCTGCCCCGCAGGCTTGGCAGGCTTGGCTGCCCAAAGTCCACCACCCATTATCAATATTCAGTTCATATTTTAATCCTCTTTTGTATTGCTGAAAGCCCGTGTGCTATTTGTTTGAAATCCCAAAAAAGGGACCAAAGGCATCTTCCAAATGTGTGCATTAACTCAGGATGAGGTTGTAAAGCTTCCAGCTTCATCTCTACCACCAACTGATGGATTAATTCTCAGTGAGCCAATGCCTCTGGCTGCCATGCTTAACTGTCTGGGAACTCCAGGGCACAGTCAGGATCCTGTGTGAAGGATTTTCTTGATGGTTGGAAGAAACATGTCAAAAGCAGTAAAAAGGCAGGCTCTCAGAAGGCTGTTGTGGTCAGTGTCCTCCCACAAACTTATTTTCCCTTCAATTCTTTTGATATAAGTAGATTTTCTTCTGAGTGTCTGCCAGTGTGGCCAGGGCCCTTCCTGACTTCTGCTGTGAGTGAAATACTCTTTATACAGAGACGGCTCTGGTGGAGAAAAGGGAGGTGTGAGCTGCAGACCAGTCCCTGGGAACTGTAGGATGCAGCATGTACATGTGTGGTCTGCCAAGGCTTTTCTTGGGCCAGGCCAGGTTATGACAGCTTTATCAGTTTCCTCTGGAAACTGCTACTGGAACTGATGCCTGGGACAGTCTGACTGGGCAAATGAGCACAGCTGCAAAAGTGATGGGAGAGGTGGTTTGGGTTGGGGACAGAAATGAAGGCCTTGCACATCAGCAGCCTCTGATTGTAATTAAATGGGAAAGGCACAGGAAGGATTTGCAAATGAGGACAGTGAGCGGAAAGGGAAGAGAGAAAGCTGCCCAATTCTGTTATTCAGTCACTGTTACTATCTTGTGTCAGTATTTTTAGCAGCTTACAGAGGGGAAGTGAACCACGTTTCCTGTCTGTGTGTACACACACAGCACATTTAACCTAGACGTTCTGTGGCACTTAGGGCATCCCTTCTGGCTTCTCAAGTATTTGCTGCCTGAGTCTTTATCTAATGATGTATGTGCATAGGAATACACTTGTATGTAATCCCTCGAAGGATTATTACACATTTAATTGAAATGATATATAATATCAATTATTTCAAGCTTATGGTAGTTCTCCCTGTGATTGTCCCATGGGTGCCCTTAAATACGTGCCGGGTAAGATAGGTATTTATCTCCAACAGTGTAGACATTGTCCCCCCTACATCATCCCCATAATAATTAACATATTTCCAATCCTATCTATAGGGAATCTAATTCATTCTTGTTTGTGCCCCCCTGGAATAAGGAAAAATGTCTAAGTATATTCATAAAGAGTTACCTATGTTGATATGAAAGCAACCTGCAGTTTGGAAAGTTGAATACAAACGTTTTGCCTCTTAAGAGTATGACAAGAGTAGGTTATTGACAAGAACTTTAAATTCCTCTTGGCTTTAACCATGTAAATACTTAATATGTATGTAGCTATAGCTTCAAACATAAAAACAAAATACTTCCTGGAAGATCCCAGAATGGCACTGCAAGTAAGCTGATGTATTAGGTTTAAGAACTGTGGTCTTCATCACTGTCAGATTAATGCTGCTATGATCTTGTGAAATACTATTGTCCATCTAAAGTTCTACTGCAATCTACAAGCTTAAATAGAGTTATATCAGCTTTGCTTTGGAGATCTGGAAAGTGTAGGAGGAATTAGGAACATTTTTATTTACTCCGGCTTTTTCAGTGAATAATAAGTGGAAATTTTGAAGACAGTGATCAGGAATGTAAAGTTCTTGCTAAAAAATGATGTTTTGCTACAATTTGATTTCTTATGATGCTGAACACATTAGTCTAAATGGTGAAGAGAGCCCTATGTAGAAACAAACAAAAAAAAGATTGTAATATGCTAGAAAGCCTAAGTGGAAGGGAGGTTTTGCCAAAATAAGCACCACAGTAGTCCATTATTCCCACTACCTGCTTATTCTCTCTAATTTAAGATCATTTTCTTTGTGAAAGACTTTCACCCAGCGTGGCTTTCAGCAGCTGACTTTTAAATTTGCCAGAACTAGTTTCTCAAGGAACCATTTTGTAGGTAGTTTCTCCTTGCAGATCCCCTTAACTAAGGTTCTTTCTCATTCACATAGAGATATGACTCGAAGGACAAAATCACACAGCAGACTTTGAGGTAGAAAAGTTTTGGAAAGTGGGATGAAAACTGTGAAGTAACATTAATTAATAAATTATTAATACATTATTCATTCTTCAAGCATACATAGAACATCATGATTCAAAGCCATCATACAAAGGGTTAAACTTTGTTTGGAAATACAATTTCTCGTGAGAGAAATAGAAAACACATAGAAAATTTCCATGTCTTTCAGAAGACGTGTAAAAGAAGAATGAGGGAGAAGAAAATAATCAGAGATGCTGCGTCAAATATGGTAGAACACTTAAAGCACCAACATTTTAAAATATGTTCGAGTATCAATGCATGTTTAATCAAATATTGAATGAGCAGAGAAATACACTGTGTATTTGTAAAGAGTCTTATTCCAATGTTTTAGAAAACACAGAGCTGTGAGTCAAAATTTAGCTGTGTTGGTTTGATTTTTTCTTTCTATTGAGCATTTAAAATAACCGATAGCTGCAGAAGCTTTCTTAGCCTTCACATTTCTCTATGCTGATTATAATTTTTTTTAATCTAAGTATATGAATATAATTTTTAGCTTATCCTGTTTATGCTTAGCCATACTTTTGATTCATCTGCAAAGTTCAGAGCTTTGCTCCTAATGAGAAAGCAGGGAAGGATAGTATATAATAAGAGACATTCTGGTATTACTGCATCTCTAATATATAAAGTTTTGAATCAGTGTATGGCTGTCCGTTCCATCCTGGATCAAACTGTCACTAGTTCATAGGTTAGGCTGCAATGACACGGTAGCAGTAAGGTTTTATCTTAGATCGGCAATCAAATTTCACAGGGCTGGCTGCAGGCCTTTGAAGAAATGTTCCATGTTTCTGAGGATATTCCATAATCCTTGATGCAGCGTTTAGCCAATTTTCTCGCCTTCATTTTATTATCAAAATGAGCAGATTATAAAGTATTATGTATTTAATTTAAAAAAAATGTTATGGTAGCATACATTAAAGTGGAAATAGAAAGTTATATTTATTTCATAAGCAAAAAAGTAAAAAAAAATTAATAAATGCTGTTATGATCCACAAATATTCAATTTCTTATTCCATAAAATATTGCACATGGAACAAAATAATGAGTTTTCGTAGATAAATTTGTAGCCAGCAAAAAAAGCTCAAATCATTAAAGCAATGGAAGAGTTTCTTGGTCCTTTTTCTGTTGAGCTGAATTGTTTTGTTCTCCTAATTGATGTTTTAGCTGTCATTAGTAGCATATGCCCTAGAAAACTTTAAGTAAAATTGATTTTGTTAATACTGCCAGGCTGCAATGTTTCTAGGTCAGATATCAGTGAGCTTTTTCTACTTCTCATTATATCTTATCTGTGAGTAAAGCTTTTAGCGCTGTCAGTAGTAACCTGACCTTCTTTCATATGACCTGAGCACAACCTGAACTCTGCAACAAAAATGTTACTTCTTTTGTTTTGTCCCTGATTTGAAGTGATATCATGTTTCTGTTGTTTCTGGAAAAGCTCAAACCCAAGCCCATCTCCAACATGCTCTGTGGTTTTGATCTAAGTCTGAATATGCAAATTGCAAATCTCAAACCGATCTGCTAGGAAAACTTTGCGACCATCTGTTTCATTGTAGTTACCAAAATCTTAGATTAATTTTCATCACTGGCCTAGCTTCACTGCTGCTGTCACAGCAATGGAGTAAAAACAGACCTTGTCCCATTTACGTCCCCCTTGCCATTTACTCCTTTAGCAGCTTGGTGGAGAGATAAAGATTTATTGATATGGCAATCAGCCTCACCTCGAATACCGTGTGCAGTTTTGGGTGCCACAATATAAGGACATAAAACTATAAGAAAGCTTCCAAAGGATGGCTACAAAGATGGGGAAGGGTCTGGAGCACTGGAGGTGTGAGAAGTGGCTGAGGTCCCTTGGTTTGTTTAGCCCAGAGCAGAGGATTCTGAGGGGAGGCTTCATGGTGCCTGCAGCTCGTCACAGGGAGTGAAGGGGCAGCACTGAGCTCTGCTCTCTGGGGACAGCGACAGGGCCCCAGGAAACAGCATGGAGCTGTGTCAGGGAAGGGTCAGGTGGGGATTAGGAAAAGGCCCTTCACCAGAGAGTGGTGGGCATGGAACAGGCTGCCCAGGGCAGTGGTCATGGCACCAAGCTGTGACAGAGTTCAAGGAACATTTAGACACTACTCTCAAGACATGGGGTTTGAATTTTGGGTGGTCCTTTGTGGAGCCATGAGTTGGACTCAATGATCCTTGTGGGTTCCTTCCAACTTGGGATATTCTATGATTCTAAGGTTCTAGGATTTTTTCCTAGGAGTACCATAATGGTGGTGATTTCCTGCCTTTTGCAGTACCCCACGCTATCTATGCATACAGAAAGAGTCTGAAGAGGGCTGAGATGCATCCTTCTGAGAGAGCAACCTTCAGAAACCCTTCCAAGATACATGGGTGCCTTCGAATATATGTGAGACAGAAATAACCTTGTATAAGCCAAGCAGGTAGGCTGTCATCTCACTTCTGTATAGAGTCCACATGCTGGAAGGGCAGAAGGGTAGCCAGAGAAGACCTCCAGGACCTGACAGTGGTAAGTATGCTCAACACGTACATAATACTTGGATTGTTTTCTAAGTCCAATGTACAGCACCAGTGGTCAAAACCCCGGGGAGATTTAAGGGAAACAGGGAAAAGATGTTAGTTTTAGTGGATCTCTCCCTTTGCACGTGAGTGCGATGTATCACCAAGCAATGTTTTTGAGGTTCTTTGGTTTAGCATGGTCACTGTGAGTGCCTTGTGCTATCCCGGGAATCATAGAATGGTTTGGGTTGGAAGGGACCTTAAAGATCATCTAGTTCCAACTCCCCTGCCACAGGCATGGTTACTGACCACTAGGTCAGACACTAGATCAAAATGCCCAGGGCCCCATCCAACCTGGTCTCGAACACCGCCAGGGATGGGGCACGCACAAAGTGGAAGCAGCAGTGCTGTGTCATCCACATTTTCTAAAACTGAAAGGGCTTTTTTTATTATTTTTTTATCCTAAAAGTTTAAGTACTAACAAAAAGGTAGGGAATTAAGCCATTCTGAAGAAAGGATGGTCGCTCCAGGCTGTTTTCTTTACAAGGAGGGAGGACAAGAGTGATGAAAGGAGAGTTGGAGAAACAAGCAAGGACAGAGCTCAGGAAAAAGCACCATTGCACTCATCTATACTTCTCAGAACTGTAAACACGGTAATTTAAGCCACCTTGCTATAAAGCAAGAGATTTAAAACTTAGCATTTTATTATATTATGCTGGTTTTGTGCTTCATGGCATTATTTTGCTGTAGACTGGACAGGAATTAGCAAGAAATATCTCCTGTACGAAGAGGCTAGTATATTTCTGTGGTTCTTTCAGCTACTAAGACACTGAAATAAATATATGCTACTTTGTTCTACCACTTTAAACCACAGTTATAACATCAGCTTAATATGAACATGGATATGTGAATCACAGCTATTCTCACACTGAAAGCCTATGACAGGCTCAGTAGCAGAATGTACAGTTGTGAATGACAACATAGAAAGAAGTGGCAAGAATAATGCTATCTAAACCCTAAACAGCACAAGAATCTTCATCTCAGCTGTTTCTGTTTATTATTTTGGCTGTATCACTCATCTAATTCCACTGATGTCCTTCTTTTTAATAAAGTATATCACACAGCTATAATTTTAAATGATTACATGGGCCACATATTTATAGAAATATAAGCAAGGCAGAAGCCTGCAATGTTTCATAACAGCCTTTCAAAATGATTGCCTGGTGAAGTGCTGACCACACTGCAGTCAATTTAGTTTCTATCACATACAGATGGTTCTTTGTGGGGTTTTCTTTGCTGTAACAGCAATCCATGTCAAGGTGACACTGAACCAAATTACAGCAAGAATTAGCAAAAAAAATCCAAACCCTTACCAATGTTTTATTTGGGAGGTTAGTTGATTTTGGCTTTATTGACGTCCCTGGGGAAAATTCAACGTTTTTTTTTTTTCCTCGAAATCCTTCAGATCTAAAATTAATATTGCCAGAGATTATTGAATTATCTGGGCTTATCTACTGTTTCCATCTGTCAATAAAAAGTGCAACCACATGCCTTTCTTCTTGAAGACTGACATTATGTGGTTTACTTTGAAAATTTTTTATTTGCAAGTGTCCTTATGTTGAAAACCTGAAACATTTGAAAATCAATCATAAAAACTGTGTTAAAAGATGCTCAGTGTAGATGTAACCTCGCTTAATATCACTAGTTACATGCAAACTGATCTTTGAACATTGTTGTGGAGGTTTTCTCAGGACCTAGTGGGAATACAGTACCCAAATTCCACAGAAATTCACTAGAAAATACCAGCTGATGCAATTTGCTATAAGTATAGATAGCAGCAATGAGGAGACAGAAGGGCAATTCAGAGGAGTATCGACAACGAACAGAGCTTCTAGATACTTTGAGCCACTTGAACTCCATCAGTTCTGAGCTGATCCCTGGATTTAACTTCACTAACTCAAACACTCCATTGTGCTCAGTCTTTCCCCTCATCGTTCTATGCAGCTGATTTACCCCATTCTCACCCATTTCTGGCTGCAAATGCACATCCCATGCCAAGCCTTCTGATGAATCCTTGCAGTTGGCCATCTCACTGTGCCTGAACAGAGGGAATTGTCCTTGGATTTGTATGAAAGCTCTGATGGTTGCTTTATAGCATGTGGGATCTGTAGCCTCTCATAAAACTGCTGGAGATGATGCAAGCTCACATGTATACAGTGCACGCTTGCTCACTGGAAAAAAAAACCGTACTAGTTCCTACATAGAGAATACAAATGAGAGTAGATAAGGCTGGAGACTTGAACTGATTTTGAACTTTAGTGAAAACTTCAGAAAACACAGGTTCTGCCGAGAAGACTGCAATAAGGAGTCTTATGAGACGTAGGACAATCTTACAGGGGAACATGGAGGTAAGTGATGAGTTTTCTCCTTATCTACTGTGGAAAATATGACACAAATCAAATTACCAAAGCGCCCCAATGAACAGTGTTCAGCTTGAAAAATAGCTAAGTTACAAGGACTCATTTTTCCCTTATGTCACTGGAAGTGCCATTTGATTTGCTTCTTAGCTAGCACTCTGCTCAGACTGTCATTCCAACCGTCAGGGAACATATACACTCTAATTTTTCTTGAGAAGACAATTAACCAGGGATTTCCTGCTCTGGAGATCTGTAGAAGAAAATGTCACCATGACAATTCCCAATTTCTTTTCTCATTTAATCATTATTCAGAGACATCAAGCAAATCTATATTCCCTCTATACTGTGAATCTCACAGCCTAACATTTTATATCAATGTAACAATCATATGAATGATTCTACCAGCACCTGATGTAGCCATTAAATGATAATTTTAAGGTACTAAGACTCAAAGATTCTCTTGTCATTTTCCATGTCTTGTTTGCCATATAAATTTAATCAGTATATATTGGCCAAAGGGTCCATCCCAAAGTGCATTCATCCTAATTTTTCCCTGACCCTCCCTTGAATCTGTTATGAATATAATTTTTCTTCCCAGACTGTTAGACTTTGTGCCAGGCATCACTCGTTATACCTATCACTGGCTTACTCTGTACTCTTTAGCCTCCTCACTTAGTGCAAATCTAAAGCTTTCTTCTTTATGAAGCCATTACAAGAATAAAGGTACAGATGAGGCAGTGCAGCTGATATTTCATTTTAGAGGATAATAAGAATCGGGTTATGTGTGGACATTACAGTTTGTTTTCAATTCCATCTAGCAGTCATTTTGCTAACCCAGACCATTCTCATGAACCATTATATTTAGAAGGTCTCTGCTGCAGGGCCATGGTTTGTTTTACTGTCTGAAAACCCTAAGTAATGTGACTTCATTTTCAAGTTCGTATAAATGTTACATTCAGTGTAAGTGGCTCTGTGATGGCTGCTGGGAAAAATGTGAACAGGAAACGTGCCATATTGAGCAATATCTAAAAAGTACCAAGAAATAACTTATGTGAAGTAGTTCAGTAAATATAATGTTTGTGGTCTTGAGTTGAAAGCAGATGCAACTCTTAAGTGCTGTAATTACAATAAGTAAATAAAATGTTAAATAAGAGATGTTAAATATAGTTACTCTGAAGACATTTTTGTTTCCATTTTTCTACAAACTATTCTGAAGAAATATTTTCTACAATCTATTCTGAATGTCTTCTGACTAAATCAGGAATTCTGCACAATTGTGTACTCAAATATGTCAGAAAAAATATGCAACAATGAAATCCTCTAGGACTGTCTAAGTTAAATTCTGTAGTCTCATAACATCTCTGGACCTTATCATCTTTGCTAGTAAAAGTGGAGAAAGTTCACATGGGGAGTCAATTCTAGAAAAACTCTACAGCATTGTACAGATTTATTGTAGATATCTGCAGATAATAATAGCCATCCTATATAGTCTTTAGTTGTCACCTAGATCTCCATTTAGAGATTAAATACTTGAAAATGTTTTATGTATCTATAGAGAAAATTAACAGTTGCTCAGTTTCTCTTTTCTGGTTCTCCTAGTTCACAGAATTACAGAATCATAGGGGTTTGGAAGGGACCTCCAGAGATCATCTAGTCCAATCCCCCTGCTAAAGCAGGTTCCCTACAGTAGGTTGCACAGGAAAGTGTCCAGGCAAGTTGTGAATATCTCCAGAGAAGGAGACTCCACAACCTCTCTGGGCAGCCTGTTACAGCGCTCTGTCACCCTCAAAGTAAAGAAGCTTTTCCTCATGTTCATATGGAACTTTCTGTGTTTCAGTTTGTGCCCATTGCCCCGTCCTGCTGATGGGCACCACTGAAAAGATCCTGGCCCCATCCACTTGACACCTGCCCTTCAGATATTCTAAGTGGTGATAAGATCTCCTCTCAGTCTTCCCTTCTCCACGCTGAACAGCCCCAGGTCTCTCACTCTTTCCTCACACAGGAGATGCTCCAGGCCCCTCATCATCTTTGTGGCCTCTGCTGGACTCTCTCCATCAGTTTTCTGTCTTTCTTGAACTGAGGAGCCCAGAACTGGACACAATACTCTGAAATTCTGCTCATGAAAACCATTAAGCTAATTCCTTATGAAAGCAATGGTTGTCTTTCAAAAATAGGATGTTCTTGATCAGTATATGAATAGAGGCCATTGTTCTTTTTGAATAACTGTACTTTTAGAGATCGTGTCCTGAGTGTGTTGACACTAGGGGTTTGTGTGTTGCGCAAGCATTAAGTGATCGTGATCAATTACAGCTGCAACATCAACAAACTCTAGAATGTGAACTTGCTCAGACTGCTTGGCTCAACATGAGTATTGATAATAAGAATTAAACAAAATATCCTGTGAGAAAACAGAAAAATTTCACTGAAGGCTTGAATTTCTAGAAATGTGGCAGACAGCCTGAACAGTTTTGAGACAGCCTGTTATGTGCTCTGTGGGGTAGTGAGAAAGGGTGCTATCAGAAGTTGACTTAATTTTTGATTTATGATTCAGAGACCCTCAAAGTCATTCTCAGGTCATCTGATTTCAGGAAGAAGAGGGAAATTATGAAACACAGTTAAAGAAATGTGAATGCTTCATGGAAAGAGGGTGCTGAAAATTTAATAAAAGACAGGGACTGGGATACAGGACAAAATTTTGTTGGAGATTACTGTGGACAAGAACAAGCCCTGATAAAATAATTAAAGGTTGGCCAGTGGGTCAAGTTCAGATGGAAGGTGTAGAAAGCAGATTATCTTCTCACATTCGGAGATGTAAGTGCCAGGAGAATGTTCAGAGCATTGGCACATAGGATGACAAGAGCAGTTAGTGTAGGAAAGATGACACAGGATCCAAAGTCAGGCAAGATTTTGAGATCTGTCCACACTCTTGTTTAAAGCAAACATACCAAAAAGAAAAAAAAAGGGNCAATTGTGATAATTTCAAGTTAGTCAACTTGAAATATATACAAACATATGAGATAGCTGATGCCTGATGAAACACTGTTCCAGGTTTATGGCAAAAATGCACTGATGCAAAGAGTGTAAGAACTACATACTTAAACTGTATACAAAAAACATAAACCTGCCTAAGATCCAACAGAGCATGAACAGCAATGGCTGGACCTCCTGTGAAGGATAAGGCTCAGAAAAGTGGATTGAATTTGTCAGAGTAGGATGGTCATTAGAGGATAATATTAGTCCTTAGCAATCCAAGGTGGAATTTTTGCTATTCTAAGAAAAATACATTTTAATTGACATCTAAGGGTCATTTAAGGATTGAGATATATAATTGATGGTTGACATTGGCTCCAAATAAACAGAAAACATCAAGGAATTTTTTAAGGCTTTTGCATGTGCCAAAGATTATAAAATTTCTTAAAGGAGACAATGTGAGTAACACAGAAAAATCAGCTCCCTGGAATAAGTACAGATAAGCTTAGTCTAGGGGGAAAAAAGAGATATTTGTCTTAATCTCAGACAGTAAGGATAAATTTGTGAGATATTTAACCAAGCCCACTTTTGCTAGATGAGATATATTCTAAATGGGTGTCTGGCAACTGGCAATAGCTTAGTGAATACCTGAGGAGATTTTTTTCTATGGAGTGACTTCTAAATTACTAAGATTGCAATCTCTGCTATCCCCAGGGACTGTGGCAAGAGAGACCCATCAGGTAGAAGAAAACACAAGAAGCTGAGTCCAGGAGCTTTTTCTGTTTTATCAAAGTTGCAGTCCAGCAGGAAGCAGTGGTGAGGAGCGGTTACGCTGGATCTCAAACTATGTACTTTATTCTCAGGTCTGATTTTCGTTATTCACAAAGTGAATTTCTTTGACTTCTAACTTCCTCCCCTTGCTTCATGCCTTTTAGTGCTCTCAGTTCCCTGTTCCCTTCCCTGGGTTACCCTTTTCCCTATGGTCTCGTTACCACCTCCCTTCTCTCTCCTCTCTCAAACCACCTCCACTCCAGGTGCTGGACATCTCCCCAAAGCCTTCATCTCTGAATCATGGTAGGAGCTCAGCATTCCTGGGCTTTGCAGTGGTGACTTCTTAATCCTACAAATCCCTTTCAAAAAGGACAGAGAAGGAGGATATACTGGTTAGGCCAATTTTCTTCTTTTCTTTCTGGGAAGAAAAATTGTACATTCATCCATAATGGTGTGTAAAGTTCATGGATAGAGTGCAAAATCAAACAGCTTAATGATTTCTTTGGCTAAATAACTCTTGGATCATTTTTTTGGACATGACCAGTTGATGCATTGCACATCCCTCTGTCCAAATTGAAAACATTACAGTCTCGGGCCAGATTTGCAGCTGATTTAAATTGTCATAGTGCTGTTTTATTCAAATGAGTTTTGAGCAGGGTCTAGCTATGTATCTAGAACTGTTTCCTGCTATCAACATATCAATCTGTGTAAATAGTGATATTTAATCATGTATTTTCCAATTAACAGACCTAGTAGGATTAAGAAGAGTGTCATTGTTAGTTTTGTCATTATTATGATGCTTCTTTTGATAGTTACTTATTAAAATAGAACATAACATTTTAAAAATTAATTCAAATCTTATTTAGTAATCATATTTAAACTCATACACTTTATACAAAGCACTTTAGAAATTCAGTTCTCAGAATTTTGTAAGAAGTGATCTCTGCAACTGTGGAAAACAAGAAGGAATATAGTTTTATCATGTTGAAATGAAGTCTACGCTCAAACAAATGATTTGCTTAGCCAAAATCTAGGTAATGTGTTACACAGGGCTGTATGAGAGGGTTGTGCCATTAGTGTAACTGCCTGCTGGATCATCCAAACTTCAAAATGTCGTGCAGTTTCCTTCTCCTTCTCAGGGAGGTGCTGGTGCCTCAGAGAAGAATCAGACCAAATTACACTGTATGTTGTCAGGAGGCCATTCTATCCTTATAATTTACATGTGTTACCTTTCATCCCTGTTCAATGCACAGCAACCCTCGTTTTTCCGTAACAGGATCTGCTTTTTGTAACAGGATTTAATGCATTTCCAACTCTTCTATTTCAGACCATAGCTTTTCCTGCATGACTTCAAAATCAGCAGTTGACTGCATGGTAAGATGTCAGCTGCTGAGTAAGAAGGGGGACTCTAGGCTTGGACAATCTTTTAAACGACAGGGACAGTTCTCTCTTTGTACAATATTTAGAGCTTGTTGTTTGCTGCAGACAATTCTTTAAATCTGAGAAGACCGATTCTAAACTGGAGTGAGTGAAAACTAGAATCCTTGGAATATCTCCTTGTCCTTGTTGCTACAAATGACTGTCAGCTAACTTGTGTCTTCCGTGAAATATGAGCACGTTTCATAGCCACTGGAGCTAGGGAGTGAGGCAGGCAGACTAAAAAATAAAAAATCTTGTTTTACTGACTGCAGCTTGGTTTTCTTCTGCTGCTGCAGAACAGCCCATACAAAATAAAACAGTGTTTATCTTTTCACATGCAAAAAATTATCATTATTTGCCATGAGAAAGTCAATATGCCCTGGAGAGAAATGAAGCTAGCAAAAGCTGTCAGCCTGCCTTCTTTCCCACTTACCATGGGAAAGCCATCATTAACAATCTGTTTTTGCTGTTTTCCAATCAGGGAATCAAAGCATATATCCTCCTGTTCATCTCAGGTAGTGCTGACCCCTTGGTGAACGTTGCACAGGTAAGGTCCCCTTTACAACCATGCCTACTTGTGAGATAAGCCAAGAAAAGATGAGGATTTTGTTGTACATGTCAGTACTTTGCTTAAGGGTCATTACATAAGCTGGCACCAAACTCTTGGCTTTCCAGTCGCAGAGAATTGTGGTGACCATCTGTAAGATCTGAAATTTGCAGCTGGATTCAATAAGATACTGTTGGAATAAATCTTGGAAAAGAAGTAGCTAATGCCAAACCGTCTATCACTGTCAATTTGGCTCTGCTTTAAACTCACAAATATAAATTTCCATGAACAGTTGGGAAACAATAATAAAGTCAAATGTCTTATTAAGAAATGCATGTTTCATCCTAATGAACATATCACATATGAGATAAGGGATGAAGCATAATTAAATACATGCCTGATAGCACAGAGATTGTCTGGACCATACTGGCCTATCTATTCACTTTAGCTCTTAGAAGAAAGTGCTTGCTTTACATAAAAAGGGCGAGGTCATCAGGAGCTTGTCCAAACTAAATTGGCCAAATAAACCGAATTATGACAGTGGTGTCATACAGATAGCAGCTCACTGCAAACTGCCCTTATGTAAGGCCATTAGACGTGAGAAATTTTCTAATTTGTTTTCTGAGGCAGACAAGAGAAGTGGAATCATAATCAAATGCAGCAAGTAACAACCTTCAAAAAATTCAGGCTTAAATTAGTTCTCGATTTTCTGGTAAAAATTAGCCATCTATATATAACAAATTTTATAAGTAATCTCACTCAAGATCAACAAAATATGAGGCTGTTAAATATCTGCAAGAATGGAGCTTATCCTAAATCATTCAATACTAATGACACTTTTATCTATTGACTTCCTGGCCTTATATTTAGACACAACAAGATTTTTTGGCTTGGATGGCTTTCTTATGGTTAAAGCAAAATCAATCAATTATAATTTAAAAGCATACTCTAGTAAAGGTCACCAAGGAAAAAAAATGAGTAAGATGGTTTTCCCTAACATAAAAACTGCTGTACATTATCAGTTGCAAATTTCACTTCAAATAGGGGAAAAAACTGAAGATTAGCAGATGCAAGCATTTACTTTCAATGGGTGTTATATAGCATAGCACATTTTTAAAGCATTATTACTACCAAAACTTAATTAGCAAGCTTAGACTAAAGTATGTTAAATACAATACAGAAATATATCATTATATTTATGTTCCATTACTGAAGCATCCTATGCTCATTAACTGTCACAAAACACTTCCTTTGTTAATGCTGAAATTTCAAACAAAGCCAAAAGTCATCTAACTTAAAAAAAAGAAAAATATATTGTTTTTCTAGGAGCAACTTCAGCTTGCACTGACCTCAGCCTTACTGTTGTTTAGCTTGTTCCAAAACGTGCAGTTTGAGGTACAGTTCTGACTTCTTTGTTGTTTCATTTTATAGCAAAGGCCAAATAAAGAAGATTTTAAAAACATTTTGATATATATATAATCATCCCTCAACTATGTAATCAGTGGAAATTGTTTCTAACTGAGCCAAAACGAAACGTGGCATTAACGACAGCAAAATTTGCAGTACAGGCACACTGCATCTGACTAATGCAATGAAGAAATGTTTCATTATTCTCCAGTTTTCTGATGACAGCCTTCGTATTTCTGGAGTTCTGGTTCTAACAAGCAGCCAGATGTTCCTTCCCAATCAACCTGCGATATGTGCAAGACCTGATAGTCTTTAATGTAGCAAAGTAGTTTAATGGGGCTTTGATATACTCTGTTAGCTCATGTAAAAAGTTGGTAGATCATGATTATCAGGTAAGGCTGACAGACAACAGTAGTTTTAATGTGTCAGAGCTTGTGGAGGAAGGCAGCTGGGTTGTCTGCACAAGTTTATCCCAACAGCGGGGTTGTAAATAGGCCAGCCTGGTTTGTAAATAACCCAAAGCACCAGTGGCCCAAGATACCATCAGCAGCACCTTACAGTGCCAGCTTTATGTCAGAATAACTGTGAAAGCTGGTGAAGAAAAGACATGTATAACCTCAATGAGCATTTCTTCTCCATGCATGACAAAATGAAGCCTCACCAGGTACAGGGCTAGCCTTTCTGTTTGTAGCCCAGGGTTGAATATACAGGTTTTGGTTTTGTTACATTAATGCTAGCAAGAAAGCCACAATTATCTCATGTAGCTGTGCTTATGCATTTAGAAGCATGTGTTAGCTAATACAAAAATCTGCTTCTCTTGTGGAGCAGTGAACACTTTGGTTTGGGTCTCAACAGCAATGCTCAGGATTGCATTTCTTGGCAGTTACTACACAACTGAGATAAACTTCATGTGCAATAAGTCTGTTGAAGGCTGAAATATACAAACACATTTCATTTGTTTCTGTTGCAAAACTTTTCTGGAGCAACATCACTATGTGTAGGCATAGTACATATCTTCTGTTCATCTTTCCTGAGGTCCTCACTGCTGACAAGAAAGCAGATGTACCAGACTAAGGGAACTTCAGTGGCCGGCTGCCAGGATAAATATATTGACTCAGTGACTGTCCAAGAGTATTAAAAACTAATAACTTGGAAAAGTCTTTCCTGGGGCAGTATTTGTGATACTACAGCATTTTCTTCAGTAATGTTGACAAACTGTGGTTTTGTACTGGAAACCCCTGTAATATGTCTGGATTTTGAACTACCATCTTCCATGCTTTAGCACAAGGGTGTGCCTCGTGGCCGTTAAGCTAGCACAAACTGTATTTTCTGGGCTACACAGCAATACAAAGAGTGTGATGGAACTGGGACCCTGTCAGATGAAAGCTAAAAAGCAGCACAGCTGGGGAGTGAACTGAGGAAGGACAGCCTAAAGGTCAGGCTGGAGGGAGAGGAAAGCATCCCAAGGCGGGATGCAGATAGAATCTTCTTTTTTCAGAGCACTGGAAGACCATCGGGAAGAAAGACAGAGAGCAGAAGTTGGACTCTCAGACGGTCCAAGCAGGTGGGGTAATGTTTGCATTTGTCCTGGGTTCAGAGAAGAGCCAGGAGTAAAGCAACAGAAACTTGCCATATTTGTTGGTAAGTCAGTCCCTATCTTCAATACCAGAAATAAAGCACACATCTTCAGCTCACAAAGCTAAATGCCACCTGGCTCTCTCTTGTATTATTGATTAGTTGTGTTTCAAATGAGGATCAGGCAGCTTTGAGGGGAGAGTCACCAGCTCTTATCTGGCAAAAATGAAGGAAGAAAAATATATTCAAATTCATAGTATTCAATTAAAGTAATTATTTGTACTGTAGATTGCTTGTTGCAATATCTCTCTGCTGATGGAAATCCTAACAGCATATTGTCACTTTTCTAGACACAGTCAATCCAGAAACTCTCTACAAAATTTCTAATGTGTCCAAAGAATGCTAGCCACAAATACATTCAATTATATTGGTAGATATTTAGTCTATTGTTTATAGATAGAGAAGAAATTGTGTGTTTATAATTTGTAGTCCTACAGCTAGGGCTTTTTTCAGGGGAAAAAATCAAGAAGAGTCTGTGACAAGCATCCTTCATTTTGTTTCTCAGCCAGTCTGATTGTGTTATTTATTTTTTCCATTTTCCCCTCAACAATACTTCTTTCTGGATAATAGTCACAGGACATATGTTCTCAATGCTTCTATTTAACCTTAGCTGACATGGCCATCTCTAGAGCCAACGCAGGCTTGCAAGTTTATAGACCTGGTGTATGTGTTTCAAAAGGCACATGTATCACACTTCAAAAAGATTTTTAAACTCTGCAGTGTTTCACTGACAGACAGCCTGGCTTGGTGTCTTATTCTTTAATTATGTTTTGTTTGAAGGCTGATTTCCTTTCCTATGTTTTGTTTTTCTCATTTCATAAGCCAAAATAGCTCTTCAGCTCAGTTTATTTCCATTCTCAGTTAATGGAACAGAAATGTTTTTAAACATACATGTTCCTATTTTTAAAATATATTGGTGTTTACTGCCTTCACTTATGCTATTCCATGTTGTGTACTGTTCTCATTTACAGTTTTGTTTCCTGCTTAGTCCAATTCTGTGTTACTGGCACAATTCACATCAGCATAATTTGGAGGACTGAGGCAAACGTTTTTGGCTGAGGGGTCAGTTTGGAAACACATTCTCGGAGTTTGGAGGTTTTTCCATTGAAGATCAGAATAAGTCAAAGGACTGTCCACTTGCGTACATACTACTCACGTGAGCAAAAGATTTTAAAATGCCTGTTTCTCTTTTCTAAGTCAGAACTATGTGACCAAAAAGGAACTGGGGATTAGATCCTTGTGCTGAACTTAGTGGTTCCACCGCCCTCAGCCTATAGCTTTAATTACAATTCAATTAACTTTATTAAACTACATGAGCACTTGGAGGAAAATACTTTCCTGACTACCTTTTTGTTTGATAAAAACAAAAAGATTGATAAAAGGAAGTGGTTTTGGATGAGGCTGAATACACTCACAATAGCAATTATAAGTATCAACAACAGCTTGGTAAAAATATGGTGTCTATCTTGTGAGAGACTTCATTACCAAACAAAGCTGTGATTTTCTGCTGCAGCATCCAACGGTGCTTGAATACATTAACAGCTTGTACCAAGTGCAGATCTTTTAATTCCAGATCATTTTTTTTATAGAAAACTGTCAAATGAAGTAAATATAAAACACTTTTATGGCAACCAAGCTTTCTTATGAGTACATATGCATAAACATCCAAAAAGTTTCTCTTGATGGAGTTCCTCCCTAAGCCTTCCAACCTATTGGAAGAGGGTCATCTCCTATGGAAAATGGGCAGGCATTTCAACCAGTAAACCCCGTACTTCTCCTCAGTGCAGGGGAGGCCAGACCTGGCAATGGGAAATACAGTTTTGTGCTAAATGGGCTTGCTGGCACCAAGGGCAACATCTCCTGATAGTCAGAAAGTCCTCCTCATCTCGAGTCCAGCATATATTGCTGCTACCACTACAATGACGCTAAGGGCCATCATTTGCTGCGGGTGACCTAGAAAGCACTTCTGTTGAAAGCTCAGGATATGTATGGATCCCTTTTAACAGAAAATCCTGAAACACAGAGAATTCCATCTTTTTCTTTTCAATCTGTGCTTATTTTATGCTTTCCTTAATTCATGTTTTAAGGAAACAATAAATTTGATAGAGATAAAATAGTATCTTTAAATGTATTTTACAATAAGATTAATTATTCAGCTTTATTCTTTTACTTAAAAACTCTGCCACCTGGGACATAATTATTATTGTTTACAAAATCTAAGCCATTCAGTGCAGTATGAGCTAATTAGATCCTTCTTTTGTTTAAATCCTGTCCTGGAGCTGAGAGGAGTTTTGGCTCCTCACTCAAGCCTCTAAATTGGGCTCTCCTTTAGCCAACCTCACTTATGTATATGGGATTTTGCTAGTGATTAAAAAATCTGCATCTTCTAGTCATGAAAAAATCCACATGTTCCTGTTCTGCTTGTTGTTTTATTAAAAGGAAAAACAAAGAAAAGAGAACAACAAACTATAAAGATATAAAATGGATGATGCAGTCATTGCTTCTGTCACATGGTAGAGTGGGATATCAGGATTTGTTTGATTTTAGTCATGAAAAATAACATTTCACTAATCCTGTGCATTACTTGTGATTAAATCACACAGCAAAACATTGATGCACACAAATGCACTTGCAGGCCACTCCACACACAAGCTTTTCCAATCAGAGAAAAGATTCAGCAGAACAAGATGTAGCAAATGCTAATAGACTCATTGAGGGCACTTCTGGGCCCTGCTCAAGCACCACAGTGAGAGCACAGGTCATTTTTTCCTCCCTTGTTTCAGACTGAATACAGTCACAGATCAGCAGCAAAATCAAAAAAAAAAAAAAAAATTTTAAGAGAAAGAGATATCTATTTGCCATGGAAGATGGATCTGTGGACCCATCTGTGGCCTGTGATGACCCGGCTTTCAGGATATCTTCCATGGCTTATCTCTAGTCCAAAGCTTTTAGGAAAGAAGGGGATCTGGAAAGGCAATGTTTTTGTAGCCAGAATTACAAGCTGACCCAAGGGAGTTTTCTTTCCTGGAATTGGTGAACATGGGCTTAGCTGACTGCATCAGTGAACATAGTGCTGAATGTTGAATATGTAATAAATAATGTGTAATAAAATCATTTACTTCCCCTGATAATTTGCACCAACCCAAATGAATAATTGTACAAGAAAAGAACAATAGCTGGCATATTTATAGGAAATTTTGCTTATGATGGTTCTGTTGCATGTGACAGTGTTATTGCACTTTGGGGATTAAAATAAAAAAAAGGGATAAAAGCTCATTTCATTCAAGGTGCACACTGGAAGCTCCATGCAGATGTTGGCTTTGGCCAGCATGAAAACTGGAGCATGGACCCCAGCTAGCAGTAGGTGTCTGCCCCTGGTCCCCACAGAGATGACGTGGGTTTATTCACTTCATCAATTAATTGGGCACCTGAATTTTCTGGCTTGCAGCAGTGCCCTTTAGTCTGAGGCACACTTAAGTTCTCTGTGCTTGTGGATCTACTTTCACCTATGAAACACATGCATGATTTTCTGCTTGAATCAATGCCTTTAAGGGCAATTTAGCCTCATGTCATCTCTCCCACTTCTGAGATCCCATGGGGTGGGTTGATCACAGCAGTGATCCAAAGCTTATTCTGTATGCTAGTTTTCAGTTTTCAGCACAGGGTACTGGTTTGCTGCTGGCAACATTTAACAACATTAAACCCCATTCCAGAGCCTCTTTGGTAATGCAGTGTTACATCTGAGCTCTTCAGCATCATGCAAGACAAAGCTACTCCTTGAAAATGTAGTCCAGTATTCATGTGGGTGGTGTTTTGCTCAGAGACTTGAATAGGACAGCGAAATTCTGCACGATGCTTGACTCTTTCACAGAAACCATGTTCCTATCAGGTGTCCGGTGGCCAAGAAAATGACCATGGACCAGCACATTGTTGCTTCATTGTATGATTTGAATAGGTCCTGGAGCCGGGAATTTGTTTCCCCGAGATGAGATATTCACCTGCAAGGCAAGCTTCATTGTCTTGAGGCTCTTGGTTTAAATCAGCCAACACAGCCTCATGCAGGTGGGTGTAAAAGCATCTGGCAAACAGTTCTGTGCTGAGAGCAATGGCCAAGTTATCCCCTGGACATGAAGACAGGAGCTATGGACAGATGGCAGACAAGTGCGTGGAGCAGGAGTCTTTTCCTCTGCACTAATCAGACAGGATGGATAGCATGCATTCTGCCAGTCACTGATTGGTTTTGGATTTTTTGTTTGGCAACATGCTGCCTACTGCCCCATGCCACTGGCACAGCTTGTTCTCAGCAGTGCTAGAGGTGAAACATGAGGCAGCTTCTGCCAGTGAGCTCCAAGGCTGGTCCCAGGGGTATGAGCACTCACTGTGGGAGCACCCATCCCAGCTGCTGATGGTTGTTTCACCAAGTGCATTTTGCTGTTCGATTGCCTAATAGATAAAACAGATTGCTTCATTCTGCTCCCTCCTGTAAATCTGTGATGGTGTTATCTATCACGCTGTAATTGGTAATGCTGTAATCAGTGAGGAACATAACTGCCTGCTTCCACAGCGTTTGAGTGCAGTTGGTTAGATCATTCACACAGTTTCCTCTCTAAATAGTTTCATTGCAATTTTAGTTTCTGCAGACATCCTCCAGTTGCTAATGAAAGTGAATTTAATTACGATGTAATTCTTTGCTAATAAGAGTGAGACAGTCAGATACATTAGCTAATAGTGCCAGTGCTACTCCTTGTTTACAGCTCTATGCTGTAAATTCTGTGGACTGTGCACACATTAAGGAATTAACAGTTTCAGTCTGAGAGCTCTGGCTTCTATGAGAACTGGTTTTCCTCTGTGAAGTTCTGACAGAAAGGGGAACACTTGCTCCATCATTCGTTCTGCTACCACAGTAAAAAATTGTTTCACAGATCTCCATAGCAGTAGATAATTGTGGTCTCCAACCTCTAATTTCCTCCCAGAATCAACAGAGATATTAGAGCTCTTCTCCCTCTGTTCTCTCATCTGTGTTAACGCTGGCCTTCAGTTTTACTTTTTGTCTGCAATTTTATTTATCTCATCACTTTGTGAGATAAATGATTATTGTTCTTGGACAATCAGAAAAACTCATCAGATAAGCTCCCCTTTGTCCTTCACATCCCTGCATGTGCTTCCCAGCCCTTTCTGGCTAGGCCAAGCACTTCTTGCCTTGCACTGATGTGAGCTTCTGACAGCATGATAGCCTTCTGCACAGGAAAAGGAACATTTGATGTATTTTAGTGTGACTGTTTTCATTTATTTGTCTTCGCTTTGCCAGGCTTTATAGGAAACAGCGAGTTGGCAAAGAAACATTTAGCTCTGCCTAATATGTGGAGATACATCCATATTTTGAAGAAGAAAAATGTAATCTGAATATAAATACTAAAACACATTAATCCTATATGATTACATAGCAAATCATATAGGTACACACGGACTAAGTTCTGCACGGTTCATGGTGTAAAAGAGAATGAACATAGGCAGCCAAGGCACTGTCAACCAAAACCACCCAACAGGATATAAATAGGCAAGATAGATTTGTTCTGGTTTGGTTTGCTTTGCTTTGGGTTTTTTTGACACAAGATCATGTGCATGGCTTGGTATCTTCAGAAGCTATATATAGCACAGGAGCTTACAATTCATGAGGACATTGCAGTCATGCAAACAAAGGAAAAAAATACTTTTCAGTCTGGACTGCTTTTAGTAAGCAAATTACTCCTGAGAGGCACAACTACTTAAGCCCCAACAGCCTGGGAGCTGTCTGCTTTGCCTGGTAGAGATGTGACTCTACAGCAAAAGGCAAGATGGCTGTTTCATGGACCTACGGACTAGACTAATATAGGTCCAACTCAGATAGCCTATAGGAGGTTATGTGCAGGGGCTGATGTAGGGGCATTGGAGATATATGCTGAGGTGCTAGATGGCTTTTGAGCAGGGTAAGTCCTAGTATAAGTAAATGAGTGATGAGGGAAAAGCTTGGGACCTCAGCTTGCTTTTTGAGAGAATTTTTAAAAAAATAAATAAAAGATTAAAGAGTAAAAAGTGAGCAATAAGGGGTAAGCAGGCTTTTCTGATGTTCTGCCAAGACATCTTATTTTTAAAACACTAATTCAAAACTAAATGCCTAAAAAAATAAAAAATAAAAACAGAAAAATAATTACCAAGTTGATTAACTACAATTTTAAATGCAATATAAATGGTAAATAAAATATATTTCAGGTCTGCTGCTCACCTCATGTCTCAGCTTCCCTGAAAATGTCTCTTTCTGCATATTTTATAGAATATGCATATAATAGGCATTTTATAGAATTCCATATGCACGAGGAATCTTTGTATGAGCCTTTCAGAGAGAACTACCTCAATTAATTACATAAAAACATCTAGATATTACATAAATTACTTCCCCTTCTGAATTAAGAAAAAAAATTCTGAAGGCATACATTGTGAATTAATTTAATTCAGGAAAATGGTTCATGGCTGAAGTTCATTTCCCAGCACTCTTTAAAAGCAAAGTCAAGAAGCGCTTATTTTTTAGCTGAACTAGTTGTGGGCATTCCCTGAATGATGTGGCACAGACTTTTGGTCATTCCTGGTATAGAGGTTTTAGAATGATACATAGAAAGATCATACATTCAAATATTAATTTTGATTATCATAGAAATCAAATATGACGTATTTTTTTCCTTAGTTCTTCATTTATTTCCTCATTCTAAAATTTCTCAGAAGAATTGAGTTATCCTTGCTTTTTTTTTTTTGAAATGTGTTTTCCAAGAACTGGTGTAGTCAAGAGCTGCAAAGTCTGGGACTGTAGTTCTCTTATCTTTTGTCTTACACATACATACAAACAAAACTAAACTAGGAGGAGGAAGACCAGAAAAAAAGACATACTTCATACTTGTGTCTGTTTGGTTGCTTCCCTCTCTGAAGAAAGAGAAATATGAGAACATCACTCCACATATCTCTGACCAAGGCAACTAGCCACAGATTAGTATAATAAAATAGACTTTCCCAGGGGAAAACTATCAGGCTAATCAAAAGAAAGTACAAAAAGTATTGAGGGGAACGTGCAACTGATGACAGCACCATTCAGCTATGTTAGGCCTGCATAATATTTAAAACACTGCAGCAGGATCTTTAATTGCTTGGCATTCTTATTACTAATTTATTCATAACTTTGTGAAGGTACTTTTTTTTTTTTCTTGTTATGTGCATACTAAACTGTAGAGGTCTTGACATAAATCAGTGAAGTAAAACTAAAAATTCTATTCTTTTGTGCATTTAAATAACAAGGCATTAATCCATTACTAATTCATAGGCATTCTCTTCGTTGAAAGAAGCATGTGAGAAAAGAAGGTATGATATCTATTAATTCAGAAAGAAATATTTTATTCTGAAGGGCTTTCTGGCATTGCTTGAGTGGTAAACTAGTGAATGTCTTCCATAATTATTTTAGCCCCTGCCTGAGCCAGTAATGACAAATTTGGTCACAGGAGTAAACTATTTAAGCACATACTACACATCTTATACAATCTGACCAGTGTAGCATCTAGATAGCTGGCAAACCAACACAGCTCTAAGACCAGAATTATGGCTAGTCCTTGTCTGCTCATTCAACCACCACATTTACCCTAAGGAATATTTTATGTACAGCCCAGCACCGAGAAAAATATCTAGAATAGTATTTATCTCACAGAAGGCCTGCAAGCTCCCACATTTTTGCCTGTGTCTGCTCTGCTGAAGTGGAAATCTGATTCTCAAGAATCATTGCTTTAACTTAAACAAGAAAAATTGTGATCTCCAATGTCTAAGAGACAAGTAACAGTCATAGCTGCATGTTGCTCAGTCTTTACTGTATGGAGAACTTGAATTTAACAATTAATTGTATTTAATCAATGTGAAACACAGTCAGACCTATACTTTATAGCTGTAATATGCTGTTCAATTTTTCTCCTTTGCTAACCACAGGAAATAGCTGAGGATGGCCACAGGGTACAGGCAGCCGGGATGGCGGAGCCCCAGGAGAGGTGCCCTGTGTCCTTCCACTCACACAATGGGAGTGTCTGGGCAGATGGCAGATTGGGCAGCCATGATGTGCTTCTACATTTCCAGTGAAGAGGTCACATTTTGATGCTCAGCAGCTGCTCTGGCAGCATGCACTTTTACCTCCTACAGTTTGGAATATCTCCAAAACCCAAGGAATAGACCTGTCTTCTCTCTGACATTAAAACATTGCTTAGACTACCTAAGGCAATAGGCGAGCACGAAGCACCGCTGTGGAGGCTTGGGTAGTCCAGGCTAAAGAGGTGGAACGCTATTAGAAAATCCTGGCGCATCCTGAGTGAGGCAGATCCTAATAGGGATCGGGAGTGTCATTCTTTTTTTCAGTTTTATGAACAGGGCTGACGCTTCCTGGAAACCAGAAGTCCCTGCAGACGCTTTCAATTCCAACTCATCTTTATCTTATTAAATAACTGAGATGATCCAACTGTCCATATCAGCATGAGAAGCACTCGATACGTGCAAAACAACTCTGTGTTCTGCAAGTAGGACCTTACTTTGGATTTAGCGTTATCTTTCTCTGCAACAGTCTACAGAGGATGTGAGCTCTGAGGTTCCCTGTCGTACAGGTATGTCAGCAATTCTAGGGGTTATTTGAAAAGAAAAAAAATATGTTCTCTGGAGAAAAAGAAGGAAAAAAAGTGAAACACAGCTAATGTATGTTTTGCTTTCAGAACTACTGAAAGTACTGCATAACTACCAGGGCTTTCAGCATGGGCCGTGCTGCCCAGGCACTGCCAGACTACTGTGCAGTGGAGGTATTCTCTGCAATGGATACATTCACTTCTATCTCTCCTGTAGAAAAAACAAACATTTTCCAGCCATGTGGGTAGGGTCTGCTCTGCCTGTAAAATAGGAAGGTGAGGCAGTGGCACGCAGGTTAGCCCAGTTCTGCAGTAAGAGCCAGCGAGGTTTCCTGTGAAAACAGGGCTCCAAAGCTCCTACCTCAGCCAGGAAAAATGCTGAAGAGCATTTCTAAATGCACCAAGCATGATAACATTCACGCAACACAGAGCCATCCGGGTCCTTAAATGCCAAGCATGTTTGCACTGAGAGGGTTTTCAGAGGCCTTCATAGGCTTAGGATACAGCCCCAGCAAAAATGCAGCAGATGAAGTGCAGGAGGATGAAGTACCACTTAGTCCTTGGGCAGCCAAAGGTAGAGCTTGGGTGCAGCGCTGCGAGTTCAGCTGTGCAGCTTTGAGCTGCGCTGGGAGGCTCACAGCATAGTGCTGCTGGAAGGAGCAGCTTGACTGCACAGCGGCCATGGGCCTCACACTGTGCTCCAGGTGGACCGCATGCTCTGGCCAGGCTCTGCAGCTCCTGTGCAGAGGCTCGCTGCTGACTGGAGTTACTGTTGGGCCAGGGATGCTATTAGCTTGAGCTGCCCCCTGCCAAGAATGAAAATGCACCAGATACCTTCACTCAGATTAACTTGGTCTGTGTCACGTTCTTTCTCCTTCTCAAAGGTTATTTTGACATTTTGCTGATTTGTTGCATTTGCTTTCTCCTACTCACTATGTCTGCTCTTCTGAGCACACAGAGAGCCCATTGCTTTGCTTCACTGTGACATTTACAGTAAGAAGGCTGAGATCACTTTCCCAAGTTGCATTATGTGGAAGGCACTGGCTGGATGCTCAGAGTCCTGTTCATTCTCTGCTTTTATCTAAGGACAAGCTTTAAGTGAACTAATCACATATAGACTGACTGATAGCCCTACAGACTCTTTCTAATGATTTATACAGTCTTTACCAGCATGGTCAGAAGACATCTGTTACAGAGCACTTTTTGTGTGCCCTGCCATTCATTACTTCCTGTGCTTCATTTTCAAGACCTGATTTTCTTTCAGGTAGGAAGATAGCAATGCATTAGAATGGCTGACAAGTAGGACAAATCCTAAGAAATAATCTCTGCAGGAATTTTGTCATCACCATTCTAAGTTTTTTGGGACATTGCTTCTTTAAGAACTGCGACCAGATTGCACAATGTTTTATTTTAGCTCTGCATCCATCTTGCCTTCAGTCCTGCTCTTCCCTCTCCCAAGCCACAGCTGTAATGAATAGCTCTGATTTACAGATGGATAACAAGCAAGGAGAAGTCTTCCTCCTGCTGCTGGCAATTCTGCTGCAGCCTTCCATTCAAAACACAAACTTTCTGCTCCTTTTTGATTGCAATGCATGAGGCTATCGGGAGGGGAAATCTAACCATACAGTTACACTCACTGCCTATGGAGGAGCTGGAGAGCAAGTAAAAGTCTTTCTGAACTGCAGTGTAGTTCTCTGATGCTATTATGTCTGCTTTTGTTATTTTTAGGACAAGAGTTACCATTTCTGCACAGAGTGAGCAATCAGAAGTCCCTAGATTTGTAGATGTAAATGTACTACAGCACATAAAGAAAGGTTTTAAGATCCTTGATACAAACTAATGGTATTGATCCTTATTAATGTAAAACTTGCATGTGACGTTGTGCTTCCCTTCGTTATTGTGTCTTCCTAACAAGATAAATTTGAATTCAAATGCAATGTCTCTGGTAATCCAGTGTTTGGGGAACTTGATGCTCTGTCCTGTATTTTAAATTGAACCATTTTTTCTTACCAAACACAGAAGGAATTACTTCATCCTACAAGGCAATACTGATGTCAGCATGGATGTTTATATATTTGAAATGACCTGTTTTTTAAAGTGGAAACAAGTGTAGCAGAAATTGAGGTTTCCTCATAGGATTTTATGATTCAGAACAAAAATTCATGCCATATAAACAGAATTACTTCCAGCCTGAGAGTATATGTATCAGTTTTGTGGAATGATGATCCCAAAATGGCAAATAGAAATAAAGATTTACAGTAGGAATTAATTTTAGATTTAGTTTTCATGTTACTAATGAGAAATTGCAGAATATGTAAGTATCAGATATAATTAAAAAAAAAAAAGAGAGAATATAGTTTTTAGTAGCTGCATTGTCCCAAAGCAATAAAACTTACATAGTTTATCTCAGCTAGAAAGAATCCAGTGGTGTTTGTGGAAGAGTATTTGTTCTATGCAAATTAAATCAAATATAGAGAGAGCTATAGCAGCACTCACTGCATCAATCTTATTCCTAGCACACTGAAGTCATCCAGCCATATACGTGTCTGAACCAGTGCTCAGGCATGCCGGATCACTGGCAGACAGTCAAGGCTCCGAGTCTGACATGGAATTTCTCAATGACTGCACCCACTGGCAATCTATGCCTAACGAGGCTCCTTCTTGTTGTCTTCTCCTGTAGGGTCACGCAAGGCCAGAAGGAGCTGGCTTGGAACAGGCTCCTGCCTCACTTGAGTGTGCTGGGAAGATGAGAGGGGAGGCTCTGATGCCTTGCATGCAGAGGAGAAAACAGCTCTCCTTCCACGTGGCTTTGGGAAAGTGTCTTGTTTACAGCCTTTCCTCAGCTTCTTCTCAACACTTGATATCACTCCAGGCAATGAGCATCTGTTCTTTACCACATCTCTTGCTGCCTCAGGAAAAGCTAAGCAGGGATGGCCAATCCTGTCCTTTATGGTGTGATCCTATCCCTTCATACATGTGCAGCGTTCATTCAGGCTCATTGCCCATCTGTTGGGCAGATTGCCTCTTGCTGTTCACATGAGGTTCGCTGTCTACATATAAGGTCAGAAGTGAATAATGGGATAATTCTGGCTTGCAAACTATTCTGAGTGTATCAAGCCCATGTTTTGTGCTAGAACTTCTGCAGAGACATAGAGTCTTGTTGGAAAGTCTCCAAGGACCTGAACATCTCTCATAACATGAAAAGCAGTTCTAATAGCTAATTTGTAGTAATAAGCTATTACTGATTATTATTCCATTTTGATTATTTATCCTTGACCTGTCACTCATTACATCTTATTTCACATATAACTAATAAATTAAGAATGCTTTGCTACTTTCTTTCTTACAGACCAAACAGATCTGCATATTTTGGGCTAACAGGTTTTCCAGTTATTGCAACATTGTTGTGATTCTTTTATGAATCTTTTTGGAACAAATGAACACCAGAACTACATACAGAGTGGTAATTTCACAGTGGTAAAGTATCATACCCAGCCACAGAAAGAGCTTCTCCATATCTTCTGTATTTCCTTCTATGCCTCTGGTCCTGTTAACTTTATTACCATAAGCCTTTCTGAGTCATGTTTTTCCTAACGTAATTTCTAAACTATAGGAGTGTCTTGCCTATCCTGTTGATCCTTCATTATGTAAGCGGGGAACAGTCTTTTGGAAATTATGTGCTGCAAAGCTTTGAACAAGTTACCTTCTGTCTCTGTTACTCTGGTAGCCCATGTACGGAATGCTGGGGTCAGACAGGGAGAATGTGTTGGTGAGAATCACTTTGATAGAGATAAATGCTTAAGACAGCCTTATGAGGACAGGCCCCTGGGAGATGCCAGCAGGATGAGATATAATGTATAACCACCTGGATTTTCAGGATGATCCTCCCAGAAACATTTACTAAAGAAGTCTGTTGTCTGTGAAATGGAAAACATAAGGGCCATCATCTTTTACAACAGTTGCTTAACAGAAATTTGAAAAAATATTGATTTTGTATGTCATTTTTTTCTCTGTTCTTGTTGGTGTTTCTTTTTAATGAGATGAGCTGATTCCTGCTGATTCACTTCAGGTATGAGATATTCATGCAACATGTTCTTAAAAATTCTCCCCCAAACTGACAGGATGCAGTTAGTAACCAAAATAATTCCTATTCAGTTTTTCAGTGAAAAAACAGGCCTTTATGCCTCACACAACCAACCATTTTTAATGACATATGAAGTGAATAATTTACAATATTTTATTTTCAAGGGGAACCCAACATTCAAACTGACAACAGAATATGCATTTTTTGAAAGTTTGTTTCGAGTGTGCTCCATTGAATAGTGTCACTGCCTTTCGGAAAGGGAACATGTTTCTGAACATGCTCTCACATCCCTGGATTATCAAAGCAGTGTACCTGGCCAGGCTGGGTGAGCAGTGAGTGCTGGATGGGCCACGTAATATCTGCAGACATCTAATCCAAACTACAGCAAAAGTGTAGCATCTCCAGCTCCAGTGCAGATGTTTTTCATACAGGAAGTCTCTAATCCAAACTTTCCCTCTTCTCCTCTCGCTGGCCTCACATGGCCTTGTTGTGCTTTTTGCTCATTCTGAAACACTTATATACAATTGAATGGCAGCCAGCTCGTTTACAGCCTTTGTTTTTCCAAAAGTAGCCAGTCATTCCAGTGCTTACATTTAGAAGAGCATTCAAATCAACCAGGCTGCAGGTAGAAAACATTGTTAGTATGACAACCCAGTATGTAAATTCTACTCGTTTCCTATACATCCCACACTCAGACACAAACCATATATGTGCACATATATGTCTTTATGCATCCTAGAAGACTTTCACAACTTTTAGATTATACTGAGGACTGCATAAAAAAGGTATTTGACAAAGTGTTTTCCTGAGGGTTTCTGCTTTTGAACAGAAATCAAGGCAAACCCTGAAAAATGCTGTGCAGCACTTAGCTTGTGTTATACCTTGCAAAGCCCCATTCAGCAAACCGGTTTCCCTGAGGTACGATGCGACATTCTTGTCACGAAGTGGGAGGATGTCAGAATGCCATGAATAGCAGACCTGAAGTAACATATTGCAGAGGACATATGTACTCCCTCTGTTTCCAGAATTAGAAGGCAGTTTTTTATCTTTTTCCAGTGCCAAAACACACAGGAAAGCATGTGTAATTTACTGGAATTCAGTGGGTAAGGGAACCTTCTTATGTATTTTGTTTAGATTTTGCTCTGTTTAGAATCCACTGTCAATTATGGGCTGGTTTTTATTTTGCAATTTACTAATGTGCCCATTGTGTGTGCCCAACATGATTCATGCAAAGTAGTAAGTTATTAAACAGCCCAAGCACCCCACGCTTTTTCCCTGCTTCCCATGTCACACAAAGACAAAACAGCTCTATCAGGTATTTAATTACTCTCTCAGAGATTTCAGGGTACTGCTAAGAGAAGAAGGATGTGGAATATTGGTCATAAACCAAACCAGCTAAACCCCTAATCTGGGGGCCCCCTTGAAATTCTGTTGTCTCTATTAGTAACTCCAAGCATGCCTGGGAACCTTCCCAGGCACTGGGATGTGAGTGCCTGTGCTAGCAAACAGACCTTCACCTGGCACAAGTTCAACCTTGTCCAAATAATACTGTACCCAGTTTTGGAGCTTTGGCAGTTAAAATGTCAGAGTGTATGTTCCCTGCAGGCTGAGCCCTAGAAACTTGTTTTGGAAGCTACCAGCAGTTGTCTAGCTCGGATGTAGGCCACTCTGAGCCGCTTGGCCTCCGGGCCCAAACGCATTCCCAGGCACAATTACTTGTCCAGAGCAGACGTAGCCAGAGGACTACTACAAGAACCAGCAAAAATTGGTATTTCCTGGGAGCTTGTGCTATTATGCAAGGATACTTTGAAAAAAACTATTCTTTCAGATAAAGAACATCTGCTTTGTGATTTTAAAAGCATGAGATATCACACTGACGTAAAGAAGTGATATAATTTAACTTTGTAACAAATGACCATTTTTGAGAGCAGATTTTAAACTGAAATGCAAAGTCTGCTCTGAAAGTAACACCTCTTATTACTTTCAGGTTATTGCATTACTTTTGGAGCAACCAATATTCCCATCTCAGCGTCTTCCCAGTTTATTTTGGTTTCCTACAGACCCACTGAGCTCAGTTTTGTTGTTGCAGATGACTAATAGACAAAAACTGCAAATATCCTGAAGTTTCAAGGCAAAATATGTAAGAAAAAGAAACTCATCCCTCTGGGACCTCTTTGAGGTCCCATAATGGACTTCAAAGGAGGGGCTTACAGAATGATGCAAAGAATGAAAACCTTGTTCTGCTGAGGTTTCTAGCAGAATTTTGGGGGTTAATGATGTCAGAAATAGATGAAGTCAGAAGTGAGTCCAGTATTTGACAAGGAGCAATGCTACAAATGTGTTCTTGGGATGTAACATGAGCTGGCATATCTGCTGTCTCTTAAAATTGGAACCTGACCTCCACGATACATAGCTTGCTCCAATGCAATAGAGGTATGGTCTTTCCTTTATCTTAGGGAGACATCACAACACTATAGTGAGCTGACAATTGCATAAGAGGAACCATTGGTAACCGGTAGGTATTGTCCTTTCCCATTAAGTTTTGTTTTCAGTAAACAGGAGAAACTGCGATAAATGAACTTTGTGATGGCTGTACTCCAAGCAGGATTCATGTATTAGAAGCAGCTCACATGTTTATTGCCTAATGCAAGTTAAAATGTGACCTGCATGAGTGGAAACCACAAGCTGAAAAGCAGCCCTGTATGAGGGAATATTGCTAGCCTGTATTAAGTCCAGAGGCACCAAGCACCTGGCATCTGATGCTTCTCTGAGGGTTTGGCTTTGGGTACTGATCTCAGCAATATTTGGAAAACTGTTCAGAGAGGTCAAACTGTTGTGACACCTTCCACAATTTGGATGATTACTAGCTTTTCATGTGGGCAATAGCCAGTAGGATATATGCTTTTAGCAGTAATAATTATATTTTGCGATTCTTCTGTTTAATGAATCACTTAACTGATTTTTACCTGGATTTTTGTTTGTATTAAGAATGAGGAAGCTGTATTTACATAAAAAATATATAAATTAAATACAACGATATCTCTCTCAGCTGCTCTGTCTGGCACTGGCCACAAATCCCAGTGAGAAATCACCTGAAGTCAGAAGCTTCCAAGTTACCAAGCAAGAGGAACTGCTAAGTGGTCACCTATGTAACCCTGCTGCTCACTCCTTGTAAGCATGCATTCCAAAGGCTCAAAGCAAATCCTTTGCATTTCCTAGTAAATGAAACCACAACTGGACAACCTCTGTCTTACAGTCAGAGCTGGCACCTTGCTGGGGTAAGGGAAATGGGTCAGGTAAGTGCAAATCTCTGCTTAGGTTGTTTATGATTTTGAGTCTGAAAAGTAGACTCTTCAAAACATGTAACTCTTGTGGTTTGAGTCAATTTATTCAGCTGCATTAATGAATTACCAAGAATGAAGATCTTGAACATGCAATGAATGCAGGTGAGATTTTGCTGAGGTTTTGGATTCAGATGACAGATGATAAACTAAAATTTTTGTAGAAATAATCCAAAAATAGAAAATTATAGGTCTGGTTGTAGCTCAGATCCTGTAGGAGACTAGTAAAAGAAAGCTCCAGGCTAAGGCAAGAGACTGTAGCAGGACATTGCTTCAACTGACAGGGCTCTATAGAATAAGTTTATTCTGCCGGCAGTGGCAGCAGTTGCTGACTTGTCAATAAGGTTAAGGCTAATATTAGTGTTAGGGTTAAGTTTAATGCAGGCAAGAGACAAGAAAGAGCAGCTCCATACAAAGCTGTTTGCCTGGTTTTGACAATGTCAAAGTGTTGGACTTAAACCCAGGTCCATTGCCCAGAGAGGATGCTCAGTTAGGTTCAAATTTGTGTTTTAGCTGGCGGTACTTAAGGAGCTTGAACCACATACAACTGAAATATGTTTCACCCTCACAGAAAAAGATCTAGTGCCAACAGAAACAGCCTAATTAGGTTATTTTAGTTGCCAAGAATTTCAGATTAGAGGAAAATCAGTTTATTGCTCGGTTGAAATTAGGGTTCAGGCTTGTTGAGGACTGTGGAACTGTGACTCCACAGGGGAGAAAAGCTTTCCACATGGATAAATCAGGCAGGGACCTCTTGACTAGGTCCAATCTCTCCAGCTCATGTTTAATGAGGTGAGTAAAGCTCAGGACAGCAAGGACCTGACTAGTGGTGCAAAAGGCTCAGAGAGCTGCTGCAGCTGGGTGTGAGCCAGTGCTGGAGCTGGGTCTCTAATGGGAGCTGATCTATGGAGAAATACAGCATAACAACCAGGGTTCAGGATGAGAGAACCAGGAATTAAGTTTTGAATTATCAGCATTGTGTTGTAGCAAATGAGTTTTAAAGTGGGGTAATGGATGTGGGTTGACACAGCAAGGGCTGATGATACGGTGTTAAGCATGAGTGAAACAATGTTCTGAACAGAGGCTTACTCATAGCTTCTTGGATTTTCTCCTTGGTCATCTCAGGCAGTCCAGAGATCTCAAGCACAAGGGAGGACTGGAGTTAGTGCTGGCACATAGCCTGGAAGGGCTTATGAATCGGCGCTACGTACTAGCCAGCAGCAGAGGGGACGGCATGCAGGAGGATGTTGCTGTGATTCACACTGGTCTTAGATGTCTAGGGGCTCTGCAGCAAGGCTTTAACCACAGTAAAAGGGATGATAGGGGCCAATGAGCCAGTGCTGGCAGAATTCCTAGTGAATTTGGAGATTTAGGACTGGTGCTGATCATGCCGAGCACATTTGCCTCAGTCTGGGCTAGCAAAATTTTCCATTTTATGCACATAATTTCTACAAATCTAGAAGAAAGCATCTAGCCTTTTGACTAGAAATATTGATGGGTATGGATGTGGATATGTGATTCTTCCCCTTACAAACCAGCAGTTTTAGTTAGCATCTAAACATAACCAGTCTTCACAGATCAGTTTCAAAATCATGCGAAAAATGTCTGTGGTATAGAATACTTATTTATGATTTTTAGTATTATTGTTTTCAGAGTTACATCATGGGTTATAAGCATAGATGGTATATATTAAAATAGTGCATTAGCAGTGGGTTTACACTGTGTAGTGTTAACCTGGGACAAAAGCTAGATCCTCGATTTTGGCACTGCATTCTGCGTGGATGTGTTAGTTACTGGGCTGGATGGGTGGTGGAGCAACCTCTTGCTTCCACATGAGAAACACTGCTGGCTCAGGAAGCAGTTTTGAGGAAGAAATTTGAACATATAACCTCTTCCTATTTCTGGAACAGAGAGCAAAAAATAATAAAAAGCAGCATCTGAAGAGTTTTCACCATAAGCCTTCTCAAAATAAACAGCCATATCTTGTTTAATGAGTTAAATTTGCACCAATAAACAGGCCATGAGTTCCCACAAGAACAGGCCTAGAGCATAGACCTTAGAGTGGTCTAAAAATCATCCTTTAAGTGATCTAAAAAATGCCCAGAGTTATCCTAAACAACAGACCTGCAGCAGTGACCTCTGTGCTCTTTGCCCTTGTCCTGCAGTCTGAATTCCTTCGGGGAAGAACACCACGGTATGCCCAAACTGTCTTTATCAAGACATCCAGGCACCCAGGAGCAGAGAAGCCCAGAACCTGTCCCTTCCTCATCAGGACAAGAGCTGTCGGGAGAGGGAGGTCATGAAGATCATTTCTTTGACAGCAGCTCTTTCTTGAAGTGTTGAAAATAGGCTGCATCAAAACTAGGTATGGATCAAGCCTTGCAAATCTACTACTGAAAACAGATGCAGTTTGCTATCTGCCTTAGCATTCAGAACATTTTCTGTCTATGTATTCTGAACGTGACGGGATAAGATTAGCCCGAAAAAAAATGTTTGTCCAGTTGCTAGAAAACCTGGCATATACTTGCAGAAAATTCATGATTCAGTAACCAGCACATGAACTAGATTTCTTAATCAAAGCCCTTCTAGAAAAGATTCTAAATGATTCAGCATAAGTCTGGGAAGTAGGAGGCCTTCTGCTAAGTATGAACTTTAAATCTGCAAGCGACTTCATGTACAATGCCTACTATTGCTATGAAACACACAATTAAAAGCATTTTTGTTGAGGTCTGATAGATCAGAGATGATATACAGTTTGGGGTTCATAAATATTGCCAAGCCTCTCACCATTCCCTTACCGTAGCCATTTCATTTTATCCATACATCTGACACTAAAATATAACTTATTTTTCAATAGCAGCAAAAGACTCCCTGTGAAGACTCCAGTTTAAAAGAATTCATTAATGTTTTTGAGTAAGTAGTAGCATAATTTGAGGCCTCTTTCTCACTCACTTTCTCACTCAATTTGAGTGCTGAGGCTGGAGTAGATGCTTATGTTTATTCAAGAAGGCCAAAAAATTAATATTAACTAGGCAATGTTAATTCATGAAACAGAGTATGAAATCCAAAATATTCCAGTTTCCTGTAAATGCTTACATATTTCATATTTCCTAATTATTTCCAATGTGACATTTCTGATTGTGTTCACACTTATATGTCCTCAGGAAGTTTTTGGAGCATTGAGTAATTCTGGCTTTTTATTTCAGAAAAAAATCATAAATCACTGCTTAAGGTTCACTTTAGAAGAAGACTCTTAAGTACATGTAGCCTGACAGTTTAGGAAAATATGAAGGACAGGAAAAAATTATTTTTCAATGTATTTAATATAATTTTACTCTGTTTCATCTGGGATGAAACCCTTTGTCTTTATGATGACACTATTGTAAAAATGAAAGTTGTGTGAATGAAATGCAGAAATTAAGTGACAAGATTTTTAGACATGCATGAGTAATGCTGCTATTGACACCAGTGGTAATATTGACATATGTAAGATTCTAGCCATTAAATATCAGCGTGGCTGATAATTAAATGCAATATTGCAAAATTTCATGTACGTGATCACTACAGAATAGGTCCTATGACAGGCTTATTCCCACAAATCAAACTTTGGAATTTTCTGTATTTCATTCTCATGCAAAGTCCAGTTCAGACGATGCTAAAATATTTTCATCTTCCTAAAGACCTTACTTTTTTTCCCTTGCCTCACTCCCAACCATGGAAGCTTCCTGTATGCAGAGCTCCCCTTTTTCTAAGAAATTTTGTGGCATTTGGCACGCCTTTAT
Source organism: Penelope pileata (assembly GCA_013396635.1). Taxonomy (NCBI): domain Eukaryota; kingdom Metazoa; phylum Chordata; class Aves; order Galliformes; family Cracidae; genus Penelope; species Penelope pileata. The sequence continues at coordinate 250,741 of WBMW01000467.1, forward strand.
TTTTTTTTTTTTTTTTTAAATTATGTGTTAAGATGATGGCATGGGTATTAGTAATGACTTCAATTTTTCCATAGCTGCATACAAAGCTGGTATTTTCTGTAAGGTTTAGGGGAATTAGACAGTCAAAACCCAATAAATGTCAGTGGATGTTGGGCACCCAAATGCCTCAACTGCTTTTAAAATCCTAAAAGGTTAATGATTTTCTTTGTTTTTGCTAAGTAAATTTAGTTGTCTTTCTAAGTGAAATGTTTAGAAATCAATTGAAACACCTATTCTGAGCAGATCTAAATGATACAAAGATATGGCAGTTTAGCTCTTGAAACAGTGTATGTGTTCTCTTTTCCATAGCTCCTTCTTCTGTAAACTAAGGACCCAAAGAGCCAGCAACTGAAGTCAATGGAAAGTGAAGCTGCTGAGCAACTCTGTAAACAAACCCTCGCAGCCCAGTGAGGTATTCAGAGAAATGTAGCCAAATTGTGATTTTTTGTTTGTGTAGTGTCTAGATGCTGGATCACTGGTACAGACTCTAAATGCAACTGTGGTACAGCCTGGAAGGAAAGGATATGCATTAGCCATGGCTTTCTTACAAGTATGCAGCAGAAGTAATATTAAAGTGGGAACTTTAAGGCAAGGCACTAACAGCTGTGGATGCTTATTACTTCCAAAGCACAGCTATAGCAGAACATGACTCAAATGTTCACAGTATTTTTCACTATTTTTTTCACAATACCTACCGTATGCCATAGGATATTTTCATGTCAGTTTGTGTGTTCTGTTTCAAAAGTGTTATTTCTGTAGTTTCTGTGTAGAGCATTTCCATGAGTCAACTATTTGAAAGTTTTTCAAATTAAGTTCTAAAGCACTATTTTTCTGCTTAGTTAAAATTTTAAAATTACGTTATGGAAAGTGGCTTTTTAATTTTCACTGGTTTTGAGAATGTATTTAACACTTTCTGTGTGCTTTGTCCATTCTCACCAAGTAGTCATCTAGTGTCCCACTTAGCAAGCAGTGATTTTACAGTCCTGACTTTGAAGTGAGGCTTCAGTCATCTATTATTTTTTAAAAAATTAATAATACCTGGCTTCAAATGCCTGATTGCTTTAATAGACTTACACTGGTTTAAAAATAGTTAAAAATTTTAGCACTGATTTTCAGAATTACAAATCCATCTCCACAGTAATTATCAGACGGTGCACCTTTGAATAGGCATGACCACAGTATCTGTGTGGGAAAAGCTAATTACTTACCTCCTTTCACCTGCTCTTGACTGACCTGATAATATTCCCATTCATCTAATGACTGAGGAGACACAAACCAAAACCCACAAAAGCCATCAATCCTGTGCTGTGCTGGGGACTTCAAAATCTGAAGAATGGGGAAAAAATATTCTGATAGCAAAATGAATAATACATGTCCTTCCTCACTTCACAATTTCCAATTCTGTGAGGTGCCAGACCATTTGTAGAGGACAATTTTAGGGCTGAGATGAGAAGCAGTGTGGGTGGGAGAGCAACAGTACGCCAGCTTCTCCCATCCTATCTTGGCCTCCGTGGCAAGCTAGTTGGCTTCAAAGCCAACTCATGCACATCAGAGAAAGGAAAGTACATTTATTTAGGCCTAGGTCCATGACTTACAGTGTTATGTTGTTTTCTGTGTATTCAGGGAAACCTGATGATTTAACTTTGACTTAATGGCCCTACTGGTGTGACCTTTCAACACCTGTTATGATTCATCTAACTTAAGATATCAAAACTATTACAATTACTCAAGTATTTTATATCTTAGTTAATGGTTTAAGTTGCTAAAGCTGTGCAGTGAAACTTTGATATGGCAAAACCTTTACTATTAAATAAAAACTGTAAGGAATTAGATGTAGCTGTTATTTCCCTTCAGAATTGTAGGTCTAACATTCAAGATTATACACTCAAGTTATGGTGTCTATAGGTTCTGTTAAAAAGAAAACAGATTTTACTTAGGGTGTTAGGCACGCAGACACAAGTCATCTTTCAACCCTATGCCTAAAGCCATTCCATTGATACAAGATGCTTGCTCATCTCTAAGATACGTATTGAACAAAAAAAACTTAGGTTTCATTAGACCTGCCTAACCCATAGGTCCATTCAAAATTACTTTTTCTGCTATTGAGCTATTCCCATCTATTAAAGTTTTTACATCTCACTGTTTCTTCCAGAGAGCTGGTTCTCATAAATTGTGTAATGAGAGTATGACTTGAAATAAGGATAAGTGATATCCTCCAAAGAATTAATTTGAGGCTTCAACTAGATCACTGTTGTTTGAGGATATATAGAACACTATTTTTAACATTCCCTAGCAAAAATAGCTGTGCTGCACAATGTCTAGGGAAATGAAGAAAATCTTGAGAATCTGGCTAACACATTTTGTGCTGGAAAAGTCATAGAACTCACTGAGGAGGAAGCTTCTCTGGAAAGAACACTACAAAAGAAACCTAACAGCAGAGAAGGTGGAGGAGTCAGCTTTCAAAAGTCAGTAGGGTGTAATTCTTCAATTCTCTTCTGTAGATCTCAGAATAAAAGCTGGTTGACCTCTCTCTGGGAAGGTACAGGAGGGACAAAGGAGGGAGGAAAGGAAGCATTCTATCTACAGCTGTCAGAAATAAGTGTACTAATTCATCTGGCATTAGTCTTGCAGAGTTGGAGCTGGAAACAAGACAAAAGGACAATTTTACAGTTCAGTGAATGCTTCACTCATGTATTATCTTAATGTTCCAAAATGCATGGTAGAGTTTTAGAAGAAAGTTGTTCTAAAACTCTACCATGCCATCCATATAATCTAAGTATACTGAATTGAATCAGACCCTTGCTGTCCACAAATATTGGTTTGGGAGTCCCAAAGAAAACCAAAGCATTAATAGCAGTATGCAAAAATCAGAGGAAAGTGGCATGTACCTATCTCAAAGCAAAACACGACTCAAAGTACTTAGATTGACCATTTTATACGTTTGTCTTCTCTTGCTATTTTGTTTTCCATGTCTGCAGAAGGATATTCTGTTCTGCCAGTGAACTTTGCTAGCAAAGCACTGAACTTCAACAGCTTTCTTTAATAGCAGATCTAGCACTGTATGCTTAGCAGCTGATGCAGGAGCTTTGGCGCTGGAAGCCAGGAGCATCGCTCAATGAACACTTCCAACGTGGGCTTGACTCTGTTTCTCCATGCTGACTCAACAGCCCATCAAACAAAACATTTCATTAAGCAGGCTCCATGGGACATGTGGGAGACAGAATAGAGAGCATGAGAGGGTAGAAACACTCCACTATTATTTTCTTATTATTTTGCAGTTACAGAACGTTTGGCAAATGATGGTACACGCTGTTGCAAGGCAGATGCTATAAATTGGGTCAGTATGATATATATGGCTGCCAAGGAGCAGTTTAAGTATATTTTCACTGTTTCCAGCAAAAATAACAAGAAAGAAGCAAAGACATCCTGAAGTAATTATACCATTTGGAAAGAAAATATGGCCGTGATTTTTAAAAGATACGTGCAGAAGGAAGAACAAATTGAACACATACCATATTGAAAACCTAATGGAAAAGGATTAAGTGATGAACACAAAACTAAAGCGCTTCAGTTAAGGGTTATCTTACCCTTACTTCACCCTGAAATCCAAATCAAATCCTGTGCAGGGTCATTAGCAAACTGAAAGGCAGGAACTGCTGTCTCTAGTTTGGCTACCATTTTCAATTTCTGCTCAAGGAATAAGATTAACATGCAAGCCTGTTAATAAATTCAGAATTACTTAAAAGAGTAGAGCATTGAAGAGACATTCAACTAATCAGTTAAGTTATTAGCTATTAGCATAGGCCATTTATTCAGTGTCTGAAATATAGTTTAAAATCATCATAGCCTGCCATGATAAAATCGAATTACAGATAAAAAGCTATAGCCTTTTTCTAGAACAATAGACAATAAAAGACAGTGTGCCTGACTTGGGCAATAGGTTACTGGTCACTCTGACTACAATTCTAAACTGATTGTTTTTTTGACTTTCCTTCTCCAATCCATCAAGAAAGGCTTTGGGAGTTGCCAAAATATGCAACCCAAAGGCAAAAGAAACACACCGAAAAGCCTGGTTCTCTTTGCTAGTAAGCAGTTGTCTTTAAAATGTGTGAAACATCACCCGTGTGGACACATATTTTATATTACTGCTCACTGATAAATGATAGTGCTTGTAACTAGTGTTCCAGTGCTATCCTGATGACTCAGCCAGGTTCATGCTCCAGTTGTAGCCCACATTTTTGAAAACAGGCACTAGTCAGCAATGATTTGCAAATTATCAGTTAATGAACCTCTTTCCACATCCCTAACTCCAGACCACTGTATAATTGTAAGACTCTAATACCTAAATTTTATGGATTCAATGGCTTTTTGCATTCCCTCCTGAATAAACAGAAATATCATGGAGACCTCAAAATTATTTCCTCTGAATTTACCCGTGTTTCAGTAGTTTCTCATGTAATATCAAAAGCCTCAGTCATCCCCTACTACCTGTATGGTCTGTCCAACAAAGGAAGTGTCACATTGCTAACACATTTATTGGGAAAAGCAAAAGTGAATTGGAATACATAACATAGCATTTTTCAAAGACTAAAGCACACAGAAGGTAGTAAGGGACAAACAGTCAATGTCAAAGGACAAAAGGATAGAAATGAGGAAGGGGACTCCATGTAAATCATGGCGAAACTTCCCTAATAGGAGTGCCTGGAGACAGTACCACAGGAAAATACAGCAAGAACCCAGCTCCCTCAATAATGCATTGGACTGCAGGACTGTGTCTATGACTAAGTAAATCCTGAATGACTAAGAAATAAGTCCTTTCCATCTCTAATGGCTCCAATGAAACCTCTGTCCTAGCATAGTATCTGTAGGGAAGCCAAAAAAGAAAAAAAGTTTCCTCTACAAAGGACTGTAGGGCCTTCAGGGAAATAGAAATGAAATTATTTTGATTTGGAAGGATTTAACACAGCCATGGGCTCATAAATGAACTTAGTAATTGTAAATGCCTATCACACATACGATTAAGTTGTCTAGTTGTATGACTTAGAAACACCTCTGCGGCATCTCTTGAAAGACTACGGTATCGACAAGAATGAGATCCTTTGTTATCAGACCCAACACTGCAAGCCATCAAGGATACTTTACTGTACATCTTTTTTTTTTTTTATCTTTCCTCACATAGCAGATGATGTTTTTTAAGGATTTGCCAGCTGGTTTGCCCTACAAAGTTCCTAAGCTCATTTTCTAACATGTTTAATTTGCCATGCTGCTTTACTGAGACCCATCAAGTATGTTGTTTCACAGTGAGCACAGTCACTGGGAGCTGGTAGAACTGTTAAGCATTAAATGAACATGGATGGCTCGCACTATCTCCTCCAAGAGGAATGAATGCTTCCTATTTGATTCTCTTAGAATTCATATTTGCTTTATACAACTACTTGAGAGAGCTTTATGGCCAGCTTTCTACAACATGCAACTTTTCATGCTATTCCTTCTTTGATGTGGAAAAGATTTTATACCACAATCTGTAATGCTGTATTACTCACAGCAGTCTTTCATATTTAACCATTTTCTGACATCGCTTATGGGCCTGGTTTGTGCTTCAAACTTGCGAAGTCACAGGGTTTTGGTGTCAAATGATCCAGTTTCTTCCTCCCACACTGCAATCACATTCTGTTCGGGGTCTTTCCATATGTTTTGAGCCTTGCAGTTCTTTGAAAGCCAGAACTTCTCATAGTAGGAGCTTTTCTTTCTTGAATCCTGTTTTGAACATCCCATCTCCCACTACATTGTATGAAGCAAATCTGAGCAGCTGCAGCAAGAAAGAAAATGCCAAGAATACCTAGAAATAGGAAAAACCTAACAGAAGATTTCACAGATTTTCATAGCTCTTCAAAGTTGAAAGTTTGAGCCATTAGTAAGGGTAAAAGAAGCAAGCAGGAGCTTGCAAGCAAAAGATGTGATGTATGTATTATTTCCATAGATGTGATGTATGTATTATTTCCATAAGCTTTGCTTCCAGCTCTGCTTTTTTGCATATACAGAATGCAATGAGAAATGGTTTTGTTCAGGACTTGCATCCTTATTACTTTATTTATTACATCCTGACAGCATGATGTGGTGTGCCAAGATCTCAACTGGAGCTCTGGCCCAGTTTCCCAAAATTAAGCACGTAAGTGGATACAAGTCAAGTTAGGCTCTTTCAGAGAGTTCAAAAGTGAATTAAGTTGTCCTGTCGATACTGAAACAGCCCATGTTGCCCTGCTTTCAGCAATTATTGAAATGAAATACAATGCAACAATACAGACTTGGGCCCCAATCCCACACATCAACTTTTGTCTGTTTCTTTTTTTCTTCAAGACCCTGACCTCTAAAGGGGCTTTTCTTGTATATGATACTTTTCCAGATTCCCCATTTCTCACCAATAATGGCCTTTTGGCTAGCTGGACCTGATAAAGCAGTAAAAATATCCTTGCATAAGTTTTATGTCTGTGATAAGATTTTCCCAGGTAGTAAAATAAAACAGTTATTTTTAGTAGCTCCACTGACAAAAAGAGAAAGCCATACTCCTGCAGAACAAACACACATCCAGACCAGCTCTGAAGTTATAACATACGCAAGTACTAAACTTCCCTAGGCATATGATGAATGATCACTGGCAAATATTTTCTTCTTCCTACTCCATGTGGGTGAGAAAAACTGGCAGGAAGCACGCAGCTATAGTTGAGCAAATTTTTTGAATTTCATCTGGTTTAAATAACTAAATGTTTTTCTGTCATCTTGAAATTATCTTATGAAGCTATTCATAAACTCTCCCAGTGTGGGATTTGAAATGATCCTTGCTACTACTCCATAAAATGGCATGGCTTGAATTAACAGGATGGGCAGAAAGGGTTTTTATCCTCCTCACTAGACCTTTACCTTCCACCATGGAAGGGCTGGGAAAACTGCAAAGGAAACAGGGCAAGCGCTATACAGTCACCATAACGTGCTCTATCAAAAGACATGCTGCTGATATGAAGAATGCACTATTCATCAAAAAGACAGTTTTATTTTTCACAAAGTAATACATTTCCTTGTTGTACCGTATCAATGTGTAGCATTTCTCACCGATGCTATTTTCTTTTACAGTGTGCTTATAAAAGAAGACCCAAACCAACAACTACCTACTGCAGTTTTATGAGGGATATTCCCAGGGCCTCTGAAGTTTCTTCTGTGCTTGGAAAGCAAATGCTGCTACTCTCACCAGCCCATACGGTACAGTGGGATACAGCCTGGCCTTCGGGGTGAGGTGGGTTCTGGTGACAGGTTATGGCTCCCGGGTTGCTCAGCATCCCCACAGAGCTTGAAGGGTATACCAGCCTACGATAAGAAGCTCATGACAAAAGTAGAAGGAAGGTAACACAGAACAGGGGAAAATTGTATAGCCCCAGCATTTGATGGTGCACTTGTTTCTCTCTGTTGTGGCCAAAGCATTTTTATCTGTAGTACTGCCTGCAAAAGGTGAAGGGACCATCTTCCCTGAAAATGAATGAGTAGCTGTTGTTTTGTTTGTTTGTTTGTGAGGAAGAATGTGGCAAAGAAGATCTGGGAACGGGCAGGAGTGTTGCGTCCTTTCCTTGGGATTTCTTCAAAATTCAGGACTGCTGCACAGACAGCACATGTCAGGAGTGGCTGGAAATTCAGGTACATATGGGAAATGCAAATGTTCCTGTTATTGGAGATGAAATAGGATTTCAGGAAGCAAAGGAGGAGCCAAAGAGGCAGGGAAATCAAATACTTTATAATGCTGACATGCTTGGAGGCATTTTGCAGTTTAGTCCATTTCTGAAGCGACACTTGCAGAAATCCCTGTCCTAGCCAGCAGTATGGTATCTGCTCCAGCAGCTGTAAGTGTAATGTAAAATCCATCAGAGCCTACTGGCGTGGAAGAGCGCCCCTTGGCAACCTGTAGCACCAAGTCTGAGCTTTCTGCATGTTCTTATCAGAGACCATTATCCCAAAATAGGCTGAAGGCTACTCACAGTACTTCTAGTTTCAACCTCCAAACTTAATATTTGGGAGGAAGCTGCCTGGTTCGCTCTCTTAAGACAGGAAAAACATATTTCTTAGCCCAGCTTGTTCAGTCTGCCCTGAAGAGATTTCCAGAAAAGATGCATTGAGACATTTCCTCCTAGACTTGATGCCATAGCCAGGCACATGTAACACTGCCTCTCTCAGAAGGAAATGCCATAGGAAAGAAGCAGGTGCAAGACCAGATGCACAGCTGGTCATTGCTTTTATTTCCTTGAATGGTCCTCACAATAGTAGCAAGGAGGGAAAACAATAACCATCCAAAAAGCCATGTGATATTTGGATTGGATTATCAGCAAGTCTATTAGGCAAAATCATTAATATTTTAGTGAAGTAATGAAATGTTCCATTTGCTTGGTTGACTACTTCTGGGGTCTTTCTGTAATGTTACATGTGGTGTGGGTATACCCATTCCTTTGCACTCCACTCTAGTCATATTAGTGACTGATAGTTTTTACATTCTTGATAATTTATTTACTCCATGGTATTTCCTCTTAATGTGGAAGAGAAAATAGTAAACTGTTAGGGGAGCTGTTCAAGGAATCTGTGATTTATACTCTGTCCTTTCTTGATTATTACTCTGTATATAACCATTGTTGCAGTAGAAATAAAGAAAGAAAAAAAATCCTCTTGCTAGTAATGAATTTCATAGTTATATATAGTCAAACTGCATCTAGGACATCCTTCATCTAGGATATCATTCAGTCTCTGTACTCCATGCTATAATCTCTTCAGATCTGTCAGCCTATGGCAAGAGTCAACACCTGGAAAGCAGATTTAGAGAGAAAACTGCAGCAGAAATAGCATTGGCAGCTCAATATACATCAATAACCTTTCCAAGTCGGTGCTAAAACTTTACCATTTAGTACAATATTAAGGGAAACGGTGCTATTACAGTGGCCGAGTAACATCATCGTCTCTTCCAGTACCTTTACGCCAAGTAAAAGGTTGAAGATGCATAAGGTATTCTCAAAGCCTGCTTCCTGTTGAAAGATAATTGCCTTGGCACAGGATCTCAGTCTGACAGCTGCAGACTGCTCTCTGGAGAGTCCCATCCAGGCTCCAGCACACCAGCTGAGGATGGAGCCAAGGACAAAGGCTGGAGGAACATGCTAGCAACACAGCATTAGCATTTTCCCAGTGCAGATGTTTGGAGTGGCACAGTGATCCACCAGCACAGGCTGACATGTGGCCCAGGCTTTGCAACTGTCTGAGTTATATTGCAGCAGTTAAAAAGACATAATCAGGTGGATTTTTTTTTTCTTTTTTTTTCTTTTTCTCTCTCAATGCCCTGAATCCACTACGGGCTCTGTGCTGTGCATCCATGGCCAATCTTCACAAAAGGAAGCTAGGCAGAGACCTGCAGGATGATGAACAGAAATGGTTGTAATGCTGCTTGCGAGCTAACTAGCTTTGCTGAAAAGCAGCAGTTTTCAGCTTTGGCATCACCCTTCTTCAAAGAAGCCATGTTTGGGAATCAACACAGGTACTTCTGTGTTCACGCTGTGCTGAATGGTTGGTACTAGCTGGTTTTGGCTGCTGCTTAAGTCCTATGAATTCTCTCAGCAGGGATCTAATCCTCAGCGACTATTCCCTATTTCTATGTGTAATGTTCTATGCCTAGCCTCTCTCATGTCACAATTCTTGTGCTGTCTGGCTTCAGGCACTAAACTGTACTTCAGCACCAGGGCATCGTGACCCTGAAAGTTGCAACCAATGCAAAGCAGATTAGAACAGGCTCGTGTAGACTTCTGACTTATCTCAAAAATTGGACAGACCCTAGATGCTTTCAACTATATGAGTGAAAAAATATTATAAAGTCCAAGTGTGATTCTTAAGGTAAGCAGAAGGGTCATGGATAGTTAAAAAAAAAAATCTCCATAATGATATAATCTCTGTAACAATATCAGAGTGTTTCCGGAAAGAACTGTAAAAATGGATTTGAAAGATGTTGGTAGAACATATCTCACTGAGAAGATGGTCTCACTATACAGTCAATCCAAAACTTTCTAAGTGACACAGATAATTTTTTTAATCTATTACTTTCCTTTTATTCATATCCCAATATTGTATATTTAGCAAGTTAACAAGCATAGTATACATCATTATTAGCAGACTCGAAAGCAAATCTTTTTTTAGTTAATGAATATCAGGAAAATCAACCATAGATGAATCATCATCACTTACAGATCTTTAAAGAATTCCCATCACTAAAATAAATTTGCATTTTAGTCCTGTTGCTATAGTAGCTAATTGTTCTCATTATAAGTTTTTCAATTAGCTATCTCTCTCCATAAATAATACTTACAATATTAAAACTGAGATTTTCTGGATTTTAGAAAAACAGCAGTATGTATGTGTTTTCTTTGCTTACTTAATTTTCTGTTTCTGTAGCATAACCATCGTTTAAATTGTAAGTTCAGGATCCTCCAGTTTAATTTAGATCCTTTAGTGGAAAATTTAATTTCCATTTGGTTTATTGCCTAAGTCCGGACTTCAGGAAAATCAAATAAAGCACAGCAACTTAGCAACTTTGTTCGTTGTGCAATTTGTTCAACAGAATGACTAGGTAAGCCTGCATGTTGATATAGGCATAAAAAACTTATGTGCATATTTGTGTTGGCCTAACCATAAAGGTGCCACTTAAAGCCCTCAGTTATTAAAAAAACCTTGATGAAGTCATGTTTGAAAATCAGTGGTATTTAAAATGCCAGTTTAAAAACTGTTAGGCCTAAGAGATTTGTCAAATGTTACTGCAGCATATATAACATTGGCTGATCAAATTTTATTTGGTTTTCCATATTTAAGATGTTGTATATATAATCACTGGTTTAAAAGCAATTTAGCTATCCAATCCTAAATTCAAAATTTATTATATATAATAATGGGAGTTAATCTGAGTATAGTGTTTTCAGCTTCTGAGAACACAAAGATAAAGCTATAAGCATTTTGTAAATCTACAAGCATTTTGAAGAGCTGAAAGCCTTTATTTACATGTTATTTTACACTCAAGAACTAAGAAATACATTTGCCTTTTCATTATCATTCTTGCTCAGGCTAAAGCCAAATGAAAATGTTCTTTATTCAAAATGCATCAGAATGTCCTGAGCTAATATGTCAAAAATTGTCTTGTCAGCCCATCAATAGCAGTTCTATCAAAAATTGCTGACATAATGTTAAAACTAATAGATTTTACACATTATCAAGCGTATCTCAAAGTTAATTTTCATACAGCCCCCCTTCCTTTTATGAATCAGAAACAGTTGTTTGGCATGCCCTTGAAAGCTTTGGTTTCAACTGTTGAAGTAAATACTTCCTCCTTCACCTAAAATGAGGCAAAACCTGATTTATGATGAATAATTGGCATGCATTGACAAAAACTTCAACTATCTGGAAGGAATCCAAAGGTTGTTCAGCCATAAGGACATTTTAAAAACACAATGCTCTCACCTTCTAAAATCATTCTTATTTAATGCCACACAAAAGCTGATATACCCCTCAATACATAGAGGTACATATAGTAACAATTTTTGGGCATCATTTGTGTAAATATTTTGCTTAATTTATTGTTAAATTGAGCTAGAGAGCCAGCAGCTCTGGATGAGGGCTTGGATAGCCCACAGTCAGGTACAAGAGGAAAGGGGAGAGAAGCACGACCGTGCCTATCAGACATGGAGGAATTATTCATTCTTCTTGCTTACTATGAAATTATTCATAAATTTGGTCATTATGTTGCCTACAGCTGATAATTACAAATATCAAGAAAGTAAAGAGGGGAGAGATACAGAAAGCTACTTATAGGTTTGAGCTTCCTGACTGAGTTTACTCTAAATCGGTTTTGGAGAATCCATATCCTATTATATCATAAAATCATAGGATATCCTGAGCTGGAAGGGACCCACAAGGATCATCAAATCCAACTCCTGGCTCCACAGAGGATGACTCAAAAATCAACCTTATGCATTTTCCAAACACTTCTTGAACTCCAGCAGGCTTGGAGCTGTGAGCACTGCCCCGCGGAGCCCATTCCAGGGCCCAACCATCTTCTTGGTGATCATGAAGATCACTGAGTCCAACTGCCTGAGTACTTTGGGTTTAACAAAAAGTTAAAGTGTATTAAAGAGATTTTGCAGTTTGGAACTTAAATTTAGAGAAACGAGGAAGGAAAAGTAATTGTCTGATTCAAGTTTCTCCACAGAATTTTTAATTTACGTTTTATTTACTTTGAGGAAGACATAATTTAATTGCTACCTCTTTTATTAGCTCATAGAATATGTTTTGCTTTAGTTTCTATGATAACCTCACACATGAAGCAAACTATAGAAATTTCATCATCTAATTTACTCAATTCCAAACAAAATATGGAGTTAGTTGTTCAGCTGAGATAGAAGCAAAGATGGGAAAGCTTTACATGCTATTTGCCAAATGTGGAAAAAATACTGGAAAAGCTGGAAAAACAAGCCTTTAAAAGATCTACTCTAGAATTAGGGACTGTACATAGAATAATTAAACCTTGGGTTTTTTCCAAACTTGTGGCTAAAGTGAAAGGTTGTCCTCATTCATGCAAGTGGTTTGGTAGCAGAGGTAGATGCCTGCATACTTGCCCTTCTTTTGACCTGAAGATGTTAATCTTTGACACTCGATAAACAGTCCTTGGACTCATTTTGTGACTACTCATTTGGGAGCCAGCCACCTTCTCTCATCCTCTCATGAGAACAGTGAACCTTGAATCTGAGACAGTGAAAGAGTCAAAACCAGAGTGTACTACAAGGTATTCCAAAGTGGAAGTCAAGCTTAAAAGGAATAACAAAAAGATAATGTTCACTCAAAGGAAAGAAATAGAAAACAGGATCGCGTTTGTGGATGAAGCAGGATCAAGCTATCAGATTCAAAAAATGAAATGCCCTTTGTCCTAAATATATCTGCATATGTCATATACTATAGAATAGAACATTTATGTGTCAATGCTGTGTATTTTTTTTTCCCAGAAAAAATATGACATGGCATCCAATTAATTAGATAGACAAGAATTTTTTCAGAAACCTATACTAAGCCAACTGAGAAGACTGGTGTTGCTCAAGTAAATCCCCAAGGAAAAAATGGATATAACTCTTCAACAACTGAGTGGCTGGCCAAGTTCTGATGCATGTGAGAGCTGGACATAGAGGCTTATGTCACAAAAACCAAAACACTGTGCAGAAAGGAGCACTGCAATGTACCACGTCATCCTTTCCTTCTGTGAAACTGTGAGTACAGTACTCCTGAAACTAAGTACATTTTGGAAGCAAGGTTCTTTTCTATTACTGGATGCACAAGTGTTTAATTGTTTGGAAAGCCATCCACTCACCTCCAAAGACTAGTAATAGCAACAACAAGCTTTCCACAAGGAAATCCTTCTTTTCCTTTTTTAAAGCCCATAGTCCCTTGAAGCAGGAAGATATGCCAGAAGTCAATAATCTGAAGATTAAGAAATCCATAGGGAAATAGTCAGCATTAATTTTTCCTATTTTCAGAGAAAGAAGAGACATGTGACCTGCTCAAAGATCTTAGCAACCACTGTTGTTGCTTGATAATGATAAAATCTGTATTTGGCGTGCTAGACTGAGTTATCTTAACAAAAGTCTTGACTAATCTAAGTCACTAGAAAATTTTTATGCCAAGCATTAAATATTGCCTATTATGAAACTTCTAGGAGAAGGAAAGGGTTTATGCATTGTTCTCTTTTATTAAGAATTCTCAGTTCAACTCTATCACTAAAAATCTGTATTAGCTTATTCTGAAATTCAGATGCAGAGAGGAATCAGAGCAGTTTTGGTGTAGAAATAAGGTTCCTGACATAAAAAGGTGCATGTCTCTCGGGTAGAAAAGGTTAACATTCATGGACTTGGTTTAAAACTTTGAGCTTCAATGGAATAAATGATAAACTCATCAACTTCATAAATAGAGAGCTTATAATTTGCAAGAAGAATTCTGGAGAAGCACCAGGAGAAAAATGTGATTTGAACACAATTCTTTTGTTGTTTGCCAGTTATCAGAAAAACTGAGTAATTTATTCCAACCTTCATGTAAGCTTAGCAGATTCTCCATCATAAAACTGGCCGCATCTGTTACTGATGCACAGGGTCTTAGTGCCAACCTGAAAAATATCAGCTTCCTTTATGCAGGTATGTGAAACTCATGGTCCTACAGTGCAGCAGCATAAGTATGACCAAAATTACTTAGCCACTGAGAGCACATTGAAGAGACATCCCATATACCTCTCACTGGAAAAAAAGCAGCTGTCTGTTACAGGAACAGACTATAATATGAAACACTACAACCAACTTGTAGTTTTTACAAACTAACAAAGGGGTTTCAAAAAAAAAAAAAAGTAATATTTTTGCATTAATTTTGTGAAGTTAAAAAACGCAATGACATCCCAGATTACTCAGTCCACTTGTGACACCCTGTCTTCAACTACATTTTGGATCAAGCTCATTTCTACAGGCAGTAAATGAAATACATTGACATTTCTGACTAAAGCAGATAGCTTTACAGCATGAACTCACATTTGGTCAAACAATGCAAATGGATGCAGCAATGATGTTTTTTCTAGTTGTATTTTAAGTGTTCATACAAGCTCAGTTCTGCCAACCAATTAATTTTGAGTGGTCCTTTTCTCTCAAACATTCCTTCTGGGCTCCTCTGAGATATTTAATGAAGGGAAGAGCCCTTCTATGCAACTTTATACTGCTGGGGACAAATTACAGTTTCCCCAACTGCACATACACAATGGTTTAAATAAATTTCTAAAGTGTGCATTCTCAATTCATACACTGGGAATTGCATTTTGCAGAGTTTTTGGCAGCCTACCAAGTTCCCTGAGTGCAGAAGAACAGCTGTCCAAGGTTCTCCTGAAGGATCCCTGAACTCCAAAGCAGTCCTTCTGAGTGCCCTAAGATGTCCATAAAGGCTAATCAGCTAATACAGGCAGATGCAGACCCATTTCTAAGATCCACTAGGAGACAGTGGGAGCACAACTAGCTTCAGTAGTTTGGCTTTATGTTCCTTTTTAATATTCAGCACATATCTGACGTGTTTGGCCAAAATTAACTCTATGAATCTATGAAAATTTGACTTCTCAGGAGCAGATTTGATATGGAATGTAAAGAAATACATTTTTTTCTTTCCTGATTAGTAGTAACAAATGGCATACATAGTTTCAGCCTGCACAGACTTTATTTTTTTAAGCGCCTCAGAAATGTATTGTCTTCTCTTTTCCCCTTCTCCCATATCTGGACCACTGGGTCCAAGTTTGGGGTCCTGAGTGAGAAAATAGCTGGTGATGTTCTGGAGCATGGCAGAGTAAAAGGAAATAGGAGCAGGTGAAGAAAGAAACCCTTGTGGGAGAATACAGCATCCCAAAAAAACCCAAATCTGCATGATAGCTTGCAAATTGTTTTGTATTTTGGTGTTATGGCAGGATTTAATCTGCAACCCACTGAAGCTAGTAGAAGGCTCCCTTTTGTTTCTCTTTAAACAGAGACTTCCAAAAAGAAGCTCAGTGATTCCTTTAATGCATCCTCTTACCAGCAAAGGATTAGTCATTACAGGGTTTTACTCAGTTTGACTTTGAGAACAGTATGTGAGGTGGCTACTTCCCGCCTGCTGAAATGGAGCAGGCAATGGAGGCTGAGGTACAGGGGTAGGAGGAATTTCTGTGCCTTCACAGAATCACTAGTGCAGTAAATTGTAAGTTAGGCTTAGATTAAATTGTGCTGAAATAACTTGATTGCTTTCCAGAAAAGATTATAGAATTACTAGATGGGGAATCATAAAATAGGCAAGCTAATTACATGCTCACTTAACTCTGTGCTAAGCATGATCCATTAAAATGAATTTCTGTATGCTTATTACAGACATACTGTAGCTCTACGGTTTACATTATAGACTTAATTATTTTGAAATTATTTGCTATTGTACCTTTTAAATTCTACTCTCAGACTAAATTGTCTGCTTTATAAAAATGAGGACAGAAAGCAAACTAGCACAAGACTGCAAACAAGGCATAATAATAAATAGGGCCAAACTCGGAAGTATGTGGGGAGATAACAGAGGCACTTCATATCATGCCTCCATTAACAACAGCTTCATACAGTGTCTGAAACTGGAAGTAAACAGCATCTTAACAATGCAATCCCAAAAATTGCACCACATACACAGAGTTCTTTGCTCGATGCTCTTGAAAGTAAAGAGCATGCCTTTTGCTGAGACTGTAATTCCAATGATTGCTTGTTAATTTTCAGATTGTTGATATAAAGTTTAGAAGCTTGTTATATGTGATCTAAGTCCTTGAATTGATGGATTCCTTTCCTTTGCTCACATTGTTCAGAATACAGACTGCATTCATCTGAAGTGCCTGAGTTGCACTACTAAGCACGATCATCTCACAGTTTGTGGGAAATAGTTACATTATGAGAAGCAGAGATACATTAAGTTCTACAGTAACCCTGAGAAATCCTCCTTTAAGGAAACAACATTTCTACTTTTCATTTTTTCCAGCAATGTGAAATAGTACACTGAAATCCCTATAAAGCCTTGCCAGAGAGAACCTCTGGATTTCTGCAGTAATGTGGGCTTTCACTGCATGTTGTGTCTATCCCATTGACAGATCAATTGGATTGTGCACCGTATTTTGTTTTAAACCCACACAGAAATTAACAGAAGAGCTGGTAGCCATTTCATTTTCAAGATATTGGTCTAATCTTTGAAACGTCTCTAGATCACCATGTCTGTACCCATACAGTGTGTAAACAAAGTTTTATTTTGCAAAGCTCTGTGATACAGCTGTTTCTCATTTTCATCTTGCAGATGCTATCTTGCTTACAGGGCAGCTTAGTTAAAAAGCTGTGTTTACTCATAAGGCCAAGATGTATAATATTCAGTTTTGATTGAAAAGTGCAGAACTTCTTTATCATCCACAGGCAAAAAGAATAAATAAATAAAAATAAAAATAATTTAAAAAAAAAAGCTTGAGTAAAAACCAGTTCTACTCAAAGCAGAAAACTGTAGGTTTAGAAGTAATGTCAAAGCTCCATTTTATGAGAAGCAAGCACAGTCAACTATAAATGCCTAAAAATTATGCTTATTCATCTCATTATTATGGAAAGTCCTGGTGAGTCACTGCATTGGCGAGGAAAGCTGGTTTAGTTTAGTTACTGCTGTTTGTAATTGACTTTGCTGTTAAGATGGAAACAAAACAGAAACAAGATGGAAGACTCGCTGTATGTGAAGATGCCTGCTGCCTCAGGAGCTCGCCTGCCCTTTGGGCTGGGAAGTGGGTGGTGGTCTGCAGGACATAACCACTCCGAGGGTCGTCAGCAGAGCAGAAGAGCCCTGACTGCACAGCTCAGAAAACAGAAGGGAAACGTGAATGGGCTCACGGCATGTGCGAAGGGTTCCTGTACCAAACCACAGCCAAAAGAAGGGTCAGGAGTATTGAGGCAAAGGAAGCAGAGGTGTAGATATTAGCCTGTTTCGTATGGAATGCACACACACAAACAAATACTCTCCAAGTAACTGAAAAAAGACAAAACTCATGAATCTATTTTGTGTTTGCATTCAACCAATGTGTATTTCTATAAATAGCAATGAATGAGATCTGAGAGCAGATTTGCTCAAGCTCCTGAGGAATCAAAACTAGGCTGGGCAATGCAAATCTAGGACAGGGGATGCAATTTCAGCAATAGCAGCAACGAGGGAACCTGTTCCCCTCAGAGACTTTGTGCCCCGGGAAGGGCAGGAGATGAAATCTGGTATGAAGAAAGCACTTGGCTGCTGCCTCTGCTTCTATGCATAGCAGTTGTATGTTCAGCTCTGCTGAGGTTGTGAAAGACAACAGCACTTGTACTAGGAGATAAGAAAAGGAGTTATTCTCAGTAAAGAATTCACTGCAACTCCGTTTTATCTGTTATTACCAAATCTGACTGCCTCCGAAACCTGAGAGCTATCAGTTCAAGTTAATAATCTCTGAATTAGGTGTCAGTGCCGTCCTTGGGGAATGCAAGCCAGCTCAGAGGGAACCCCTCCCACTAGCAGCACTTTCTCTTCAAATCACTCAGTCCAAGTTTCTTTACTCAGTGAATTTGTTGTGCTCATGACTCAAGTGCAGGTACCTTTTTTTCTTCTTTTTCTTGCCTATGAATACCCCAGTAAGTAGAATTCGGCATTTGCAGGAATAATGCAGGTTCTAGCTAGGATTTCTCACCTTTATTTTCATTTTTTTGGAGTCCAGTAAGCAAAATGGCATGGAGAACAGCAAAACTCCAGGAAAGCAGAGGACCAAGAGTGATAAAGCAACAACATAGGTCTTCCAGAAACATTAGCAAATAAGTGCTTGAGCTAGGAGGATGCACACTGGTGATCAACAGTCAAACAAGTCACACAGGTTTTTAACGAGGAGATAATTAAATTTTTTGAGAGTATTTTACAAACACTAATGACTTGATCCTTAATTTTCCACATGAACACACAGAGCTAGGAACAGATGAACCAGCTTGCAAACATCACTGAGCAGGTCAGCAGCAAGCTTAGGAGTAGGTCTTTTGAGTTTTCAGCTATTACCACCCTGCTTAAAACCTACATCTCCTTCTATGCAGACAATACTGAATACTTGTGATCACATGAGAGGGGACAAAGGGAAGTTACGTAAAAAGATGTATTGGAAAAGCACCAAACAGTTTAGATAAGAGTGCAAGCCTTCTGTGGATCTTTTTTTTTAAAAAAAAATTTCCCCTTCACTGTCTTGAAGGTAAAGTGATGTTGGATTGGAAAAGAGGAGCTCTCTGACATGTTTACACATCATTAGTCACTGCATCTGGGAGGTAAGTTGCCCTTGGCTTTCTGCATCTGGCCCCAGTGTAAGCAGATAAAGACAAATGCTTTCCGAATGCCAGGACTCCACAAGCACACAGCCCAGCCCACCACGGCTCTTACATTTCTCCCCTTGCTGCAATCTCTTCAAAAGATGCTGTACTTTAGAAGAGCCAAGTTAATTATATTAAAAGTTCCAATAGTTTATTTTTCAGTAAGATTCTCAGACATATGAATCACCAGGAATAACCGTAGTTCAGGAAAAATTTCTGGGAGTTGGACATAACTGCTATAGCATTTGGTCAGAGTCAGTTATAGGGGAACTGGAGGCAAAGAAAAAGGGGGAAGCAAAGCTTTGCAGTGTCCTCTGAGCATGCAGGGAAACCATGGAGGCATCTCGCCTCCATTTGGTGTTGTAAATGAAAAGGTGAGAAAAACAAGGTAAAGTTTGTGACCCTGTTTCAGTAATCCCTCTGTATTAAAACAGAAAACTTGCATGTACTTTTACTGAGCACTGCCTGAACAGCATAAACATGTGCTTAAGGGCTTTGCTGAAAGGGGACAAATGTTGGTTGTTTTGTTGCATTTTACTCTCTCTGCTCAATATTTCTTATTATATCTTATAAATGAATGGCTATGCTCTCAAATGACTGGTGTCTTGTAGATACTTTCCTGAAACATGGCAGTCAGTTCATACAGCCAAGTTCATGCTTCTTTTTCAAACTAAAGCAAAACTGGGCAGACCAAAAGAACAAGGGAGCTGAAGTGATTTTCTCAGGCTTTTGCAGTGGTACAAGCTAAGCCTTCATGTTAGTCATATAAACTCTGTGCCTCTAATAAAAATTTCAAGCAACAAAGAGTAGTTTTAATATGGAGTAGAAGCAACAAAAAAGAGAACACAGACTATCTGCTCTAGCAAAATATGTTTCTGCACAGAACAGAACATTCACAGAGTTCATGGTAACAGTATATGGAATCAATTTATGTCTGGCAAGGAAAATAAAAGTATAACATTTCTTGTGCAAAGTTTTTTCCACATTCACTGCAGCAGTGTGTGTCATTAGTTACATCTGTGACAAAAACATCACTTAAAGCAGGCTAGGAAAGAGAAACCTTGGCTAGCTTATACTATTACTTCATCTCCAGGGTTTGCCCCAGTGCACTTTTCCAGTAATTTGATATTTGGATAGGCTCTGTATTGTCTTATATAAAAGAAGTTACTATCATAGTCATCTCCCCAAAATCTGTGAAAGATCTTATTCTATCTATTATTTACTAATTGTGAAAGGCTACGCCCACTAACTTGATAATAATATAGAGTTTAGCCCACCTAAGTCAGAAATACTTGTTTGCACATCAGATTAATTAGCAACTTCTCTTGGTTTAGGCTCTTAGCTAAGGTCCATCCCCATGTTTGCAGACTGAAGGTTCTGTGTTCACTGTTGTCATTGTGGTTTTACAGCAAATCATTCTGAAGTGGTTACACGACTTCATTTGTGTTTATGAAAACTGTGACTGTAATAAGATTATAAAAATGCTAACAGCTATAACGTAAGGCTTTAAAAACAAGTCAATTGTGTGCATTCCATTACTAAAACACAAAACCAATTTTTCCTTAAAAAAATCCTACAACATCCATTTCAATGTCTTCTCACCAACACAGCAGCAGCCAGTATTATGCCTTCCTGAAATACATTACATACCTATGAGCTAGTTACTGTTACATGTAATTCAGTGAAGAGGGACAAGGTAACCAAACAAAATTGTGCAGAAATACTTAATCTCATGTTAGATATCACCCTTGAGAGGCCTCTCATCTGTGAATCCTTAGTGAGAGGAAGAACTCTGAAAAGAGTAGGATTTAATATATTTAATGTTTCCTGTGTTTTGTTTTATGTAACTCCCTTTTCTCATGTGCAGAACAACTGTGAGGCTCTTAGAAAATGGGAAATCCACAAAACAGAAAAAAAAAAGAACCAGGCAGTCTTGATTAAAACTCTCTGCTGTCACCAAGAAAAAAAGGCAGCTGGTCTAAAACAATGGAGTAAATGAGACACAGTATAGCTACAGAGACCCCCAAAAAAGAAGTGGAGGAATAGGAGGGGATTCTTTATACCTCAGACTATAGCTTTTCTTCACCTCAAATTGCAGTTCTAAATTCTGTAGTGTTGCTGTATAATAGAGGTGAAAATACCAAACCATGCAGGACCCTCGAGCCGGAGGAAAGTCAGGCTTTTGTGGCAGTTGTAGATCAAGTTCAGCTGGGGAAGAATTACATGGTCTCCAAATCATGGAGCTGAGTATTGGCACAGTGAGAAGGTCATTTGAGCTTATTTTATGCATAGCAGTTTGGCTGTCTTTCTTTTCACCCTTTCCTTGTTCTTGTTTATATTCCACAGTGACAGATGATTTTTTTTTCCCTGGGAATTCCTACTGCAGGAAATAATTTGTTTTCATGCAGATTTCCTTACTTTCAAATGAAACCTTGCAGTTCAAGGCACCCCTTTTCAGCTGACATTGATGCTTACTGCCGTAAGCTTTGTAACAAGAAGTCCATAATGTTAGAATGTTAGAAACACTGCTCCAATAAATTCAACTACACTGAAACTTCTTTGACCTACAGAATGTAGGCCAAGAATGTCAAATAATGTTTTTGTAATCCCTGTTGAAAAAAATGTCCATTTGCTCTGCTTGAGAGTGAAATTGAATTGTAAACTTTCTATTAAGAGCACAAGAAGAAAATGGTATTTTTAATCCTTCTTTTGTAAAAGCAGATAATATACAATCAGGACACACTACTAATGAAGAAACAAACTACAAATGAAGACTAGTAGAATCCAAACATAAGTAAATTCATACTTTGTAGTAGAGTTGAACTTCTAAGCCTGTCCTGGTACAAAGTATGGAAATATCCATAACTACATTATACAAAATTAGATAAAAGAATTGATCAACCAGATTCCTTATTCATCAGCACAAATGCTCATACCTCAATGTAAAACTAAATTTATGCTACTAAGCATCTGATTGTTGAGATGCGATGGTTATTGAAATGCAAAGTTTATCATATTTAAAAATCTTGTGGTTTTCTGAAAACTGTCAATCACAGTGAAGATAGCCACCTCTCTGGAATTGCCACCAGAAATGATCCTCTTGCTGAGAATCTTGTTCCCACAACTTGAATTATGGATCTAAGAAGTAATAAGACACATCTTTTATAATAATTCTGCAACAGAGTATGGCTTCCAGGAAGTCAGTATACTTATCACTTGTAACCCAGCTTTTCAAAAGAAAATTAAATCTCATATTAAAAAAAAAAAAAAAAGGAGCACTTGGACCTTACAGCTTGGAAAGGTATTTGTTAAAACAGCTTCTATTCTTTCCAGTTTCAAAGGAAAACTGGATGGCATGGAAGAAAAAATGGATAGAATAAAAGCCAAAATGTATTTCTGAACAGATTTTGCAGCACCAAACACCTACTCAGTGACTGATGTAATAATGAAACTTTCTCAAGTAGTTCTTCTCACTAGAACAGCCAAAGCAGTTGTAATTAATACTATGCTTGTGCCCAAACTGCTGACTTCAAACTTTGTGTAACCCCACTACAGTCAGTAGGACTGTAAAGCACATAGGTCTGCAATGAAACAGAACGTTGACTGTGGTATAGACTTACTCATCCTGATGAAAACAATCCACTGGTATATCCAAACCAGCTGGAAGATAACTTGCATCATGTTTTCTCTTCACATGACACATACAGCAGCAACTCTTGTCTTAATTACTGAGTCTTTTTCAGTTTTGTTGGTCTTATTTTTCTTTTTTTCGCCTGGTTACGTTGCCCTGAATCTTAAATCATTAAGTCCAGGAAAACAGAAACAAGAAAATCCTCCCTCTGCCTTTTGCTTTGCTTCTGTCTCTCCTCATTGCTAGGGGAGGGGCAGCGAAGTAAGGAGTGGGATAGACAAACCATCTCTGCTATTAATAATAGTGTTGGGGCAGACTGAGGACAGAGAAATGAAAATATCTGCTCAAGAAACTTCTGGCTGCTGGTTGAAGACAATGTGCTCCCTCTATCCAGATTTATGTAAAACTCTATTCAGAGATTTTGACCCTCTCATGCTTTAGAGGGGCCCAATTACACAGACATACTTTTAGGATTTTCTTGTTTTCTTTTCCTCTGATAAGTATTTCCCCTCTGTGGATTGCAAGGACCCTGGAAGGAGTTCTGTCAGCTGTGTGTGCCCTTCTGCTGGTGAGGAAGGAGTTAAGAGGAGTGGAGATCGAAGCAGCTGGGATCTATCAAGCAATCAGGGCCTTCTGCCAGGGAAGAGAGAGACTGGGGCTAAGAGGATGGCTTTGATCCCAGGAAGAGAGGGCTGGGGGTCAGGAAGCATGAAGTAAGGCTAGCTCTGTTTACTTTGGCCCTGGTTTTGAGAGGTAATGTTTTTTTCTTTGCATTGATTTTTACAAATTTGCCATCCATTTTTGCTGTGATCTTGATTTAGAACTTAACAGGGTGACAGTAAGCATGGAGATGGCTAGGGGTAGCATACCTCTGGCACTCGGAAGATGTTTCTGATATGATGTGGGTTCTGAAAGCTTCTAAGCTCTTTAGGAGTCTTCTATTAACAACTTCATCAGTTGAAAAAAGGAATTTGTCCCTATGCATGTATAAGTCTCTATGTTCAATCAGGTTACACAATGCCCTCCAACATAAAAAAAATATACTGCAGCTGTTAAATCATATGTGTAATTCCTACTTCTGACCATAGAGCAGACCTGTAACGCTTCCTATGATCTTGAAAGACTTTTGTGTCTGTGTTGACGTTCAAAGGGACGTGGTTTGAGCCAGCCTACAAGAATGCTACATATAAGACAGAGTAGCTCTGGGAGTGTGTGTGCATGAGTAAGCTGGTGCAGACGTTGGTGTTGTAACATGTACCACAACCCCCTGTGGAATATTTTGGAAAAGGACAATTATTCATTTGTGGTGCATAACACTGGGACAGTCATCAGCAGAAATCAGAGTTGAGAAGAAGGCAAGAGCAAAATGATGAACTTTGCACTTAAAGCTCTGAGTTCTGGGAATTCTGACTCTAGGTCTTCTATTTGTTTGTAAGAATACATTGAGATCCATCATGGATGACTTTTTCCCTTTAGTTATTAGTTTTCTAATATTATCTGAATTCTCTTGCTATATACGAAAAAGAAAAGCAGCTTTGTGGCATGGCTGTTTTTTTGTCTGTTTTTTTTCTTAACATAAAGTCAGATAAAGTTTTAAGACAGGAACAGTGAACATAGTGCTTGTTGTACTACTTATTAACAGTTTTCAACCCTTCATGTAATGAGAAAAAAGTTATGGATAGGAGCCTTGTACAAAAACTTAAACTAGCTTTAAGCATAACATGAGTTTTAAAAATGATAGGAATTTTAGTCCAATTAAAAATGAATTCCACCAGCAGAGGAAATAATGTCTAGTTTAATCCCAACCATTCTCTCTGTAGACTAATGAGTCCACATTGCAAATGCCATCAGTTTAAAGACCTCAGGGATGTGTGGGGGGGGGTTGTTATTTGCTTTCTTAGTAAGTAAGAAGGAGGCTAATGCTCTGTTTGGATAAGAGACACAGTCATCACAACTATTTGAGAATATGTGAAAATTGCAGCTGATGTTGCAGTTGACTTCAACTTGCAATAGCCATCAAGTGCAAGAATACATCATGTTCAAACTGTGCAGTTGGCACTACCTTGTTCTGGCAGGAATTGGGATTAATTCACAGCCAACTGGGAACTGCTTTGTTCTTATCAACAGATAAGATTAGAGATCAAAGTACAATGGAGAGAATAAATTAATCTCAAATTTTGTTATAAATCTGAGTGATTTCTAAAGTGAACTCAGCCCTAGTAGCTGACGAGTGTTCTCTGAAATTAAGAGACTGGGAAAGAGGTTGTTGTTCAGTAGACCACAGCTGTAGAGTTATAGAACCTTGAGAATCTTGGAAAATATAATTTAAGTTTCTACTTTTTGTGTCACCTTACTTAAAGAACAGGGTTTTCTTTGTTTTGCTTTTAATAATCAACAATAAAGTTTGCAAACATGTTTCCAAAAGGCACATCAAGAATTTGAATTTTCTGCAATACATACCGTCTGTAGAAGTCAATGCCCATTGAAAGTCTTAAGAGTCTATCACTCCTAGTGTATGGTCTTTAAAAGTTTGAAATTAGAAATACAGCTCTCTAATTTCAGATGAAGTAGGGAGATTTCCTCTAAGGGGGGAAATATACTTTATTTATTTATTTGTATAGGTGTAGCATTAAAACAATACTGCTTTAATCTGAAAAAATCTAGAAGACCCTTGCTAGATTCCTGAAGGAATTACGTGATAGATGATGTAGTCTACGTAACACTTCCCTAGTTCAAAGAAAAAAGTGTCATGTTGTCTGATGTAGCATTTTCTTTCACTCTCATTGTGACATTGGGATCTGACGTGGAGCATTACAGAACAAATGTTTTATTTCTCCAAAAACAATAGAAAATTGAATACTTAATTTGCTTATTACTGCAGCCAAAGCATGCATAGTGGAGCTTGAACTGGATATAATTTTAAATATATAGTTCTTCCAAGATGGTGAAAGAATGGTATTGCATGATGCTGGCATAGCAATCGACTGAGATTGAATTTTTGGTTTTCTATAATGCCAGTTTGAATCTATAGTTTCAGCACCAAATTACTATTACAGGCTGAAGTACTTCCTGTTGCAAAGAGATAAAATACCAGACTGGTGTTTTGAGTCATCTGGAGTTTAAATTATTTGCAGTCTTAGGTGTTGACTTTTCTTACCTCTCTCCCACAAAATTGCAACTGCATAGGACTGCTTGTGCAACTTGAGTTGCAAAATCTGATCATTCTTTCTCAACGCTATCATAGAGATAAAAATGACTGGTACTCCATAGTAGGAGGAAGGAAAATACAGATAAGTACGTTTCTCAGACACCAGTTGGCACTAAAATAAAAAATTCTTGATACTGTGCACTGTTGATGATAAAAATCCTTATTTTCAGGTCAAAATGTAGTGCTTTATATCCATCTTCTCATTTTTTCAATGGTGTGTGAGGCAAACTTTGTGCTTCACCTCCTTTTGTGACTCGAAAGGCAAAGGGTACCTCTGCTTTGAGAGGGTAAAAAAAGAGTAGCTTTGTGTCTCTACTATTCACGTGTCCCTCCAGATTGACATCAGATCTGCTGATCAGAAGTTCAGCATTTCTTTTTCTTGGGTGCAGTGTTTGCAATCTTTTATCTTTACCACAGTCATTTATAGTAAAAGTATTAAGTCTTGACATAAGAGAACTAACTCAGTAAATACAAGTTAACCTAAAAATATATCAAAGAAAGCTTCATCTGGTATCAAAACAAAATGGCTGTCTAAGCAGTCTCTGTAGCTTGTTTAGAAGACACAATTCAGTGATTTTCCAAAAGACCTAAGGAATTTCAAATTAAAAAGTCAGCATGATTTTTCTTCTAGTTTTCGGTTTTAAAAACACATGGAATCAATTGTAGCATCTGTTAATCCCAGAATTTTTCTTGAACAACACTTACACAATGCCTGTTTCACAGGAGTGCTATGGGACTTGTCTACTCTTCTGTAATCCCTTTAAACTCCTCTGGTGACAGACAATTCTCCTTTTCCATGCAGCTAAATCCCACCACCTAATTCTATTTTCACATTCATTGTTGTCAGTGTGATATTCTTAGCACGATTTAGGAGAACTGGCTAGATGGAGAGTCAAGCAGTAGGAAATAATGGCGTTTCCCAGGTCCTAAGAAAGAAAGATGTTTTCCAGTGTCTTTCTCCAAAGTGGGGCTTGTTCCAAATAATGAAAATACTTAGCTCATGATTAGAAGTATCTAACTCTAAGGAATTAGATATCTGTCTATATGTCAGGTGGGTAGCCTTTTGTGAATAACTTAGTGGTGTACACTTAGAATCTGCTTACAGTTTCCTCTTGCTTGATTTTTTTGGATACATTTAAAGGGAAAAAAAAATTGCAGGCTTGTTGGCATATATATATTTGTTGGCTCTGTTTTAGTAGTTAAATGTATTTAATTCTTCATTCTGAATGAGTTTTGATATTACAAGTTCATGTGTTCATCCAGGCAATTGACGTACAAAGAGCTATTAGGTAGTCCATAATAGGCATCTTTCAGAATCTCAGAAAAATAAATGAAAGACGCTTTACATACCACCAGGATTAATTCTTAGTTACCTTCTTGATTTTGGTATTCTACTTTTTTCTTCAAGAGAAAATTGATGGGAGTGGAGAAGAAACATTGGACCAGCCTCAAATAGTCTTCCTGTAACTGACTCCTGGGAGGTTGCATGGGAGCTCACATGCCAATTCTCTGGGCTTACTGAAACCTGCCTTCTGGAGATACTTGATTTTTATTTCAGGGCTTCTCTCTTCCCTTTTCCCTTTCTGAACTCTGCAACTTGTGATCATGATCACCCAAGATGCCATTCATCAACATTATTCAGAAAGTTGTCACCAAAATGTTCAGAGATCGTGTAGACCAGTGACTACTAAAATTTCAGGTCTAATTCTGTTTACTTTCTGGATGTTTGGGCAAGTGTATATGATTTTTGTAACACAGAATAACATTCTTTTAATCCCCTCTTTGAACAAGCTCTGCACGTGAAATTAAATGTCAGGAGATGAATACTATTCTACAAGCCACACAGGTCACTCCAAAAGTAATGCTTTCTATTTATTTCCACGGAAACTACAATAGCTACAAAGAGCACAATAACACTAATAGAGAAAAATCTCAGCAAGAGTTGATGAATGTCAATGGGTGCCATGTTTTCCATGTGGAGGAATTCAGTGACACGCCTATGCTTCATAAGCACTTCCATGTCAGACTTCATGGGATCTGACTGCCCCTCTGCTGCCATCTGTCACACGGTAACAAAATGTAATGGAATATTGGTGGGAAGGTTCAACCTCTACTACCATCCCACCAACATCTGCCTCTGACGTCATGGGCCAACAGAATGAAGTAGGAGGTATTACTTTCAGAGCAGCTCCTGTAGAACTACAGCAGGCTCCTTAATGAGCCACCATCCTTTGGAGAACAGTCAGGCATGCAGACAGCAAGTATTGTTCTTAAATACCTCCAGGAAATAATACTATACATTGCAAGATGTTAATGCCAGACTTTTTTTCATTCATGTGGAGTCTCAAACCCCTGCCTTCTCTTGCAATCCAAGTCCTTAAAACCTTGACTTTCTACTGGGTAGATTTCCAAAAACATCCTGTTATTGGCATCCTCTGTCTAAGGCTTGAACCAGAAGGCATCAATTTGCAAAGAAAAAACAGGCTCAAACTTTTGAGTGTTCTGTTTGTTGGTTGGTTGGTTTTACTTTTTTACTAATTTGAGAACTGCTTAGTTTTCTGACTCTTCCTCAGAGTCAGAACATCGATGAAATTTTAACTAAACAATTTTTCCAAATGCAGAAAAACCATGAAGTACATAATGAGAACTTATTGTTCACAATGATGCTAGATTTTGTAACAAAAGTTTAGTACTCCACCTGAATACCATGTTTCCAGTTTTAGGTATCTTCCATTCAATACTTCATTGTAGTGTTATTTATAGCTATAGCATCCTTTAGAATCACATTTTGTCTGCTGGCATGTCAGTTCTGAAGAGCAATTGATTCAAAACATCTCAGTTCTGGGAGATAAAATATGCCAAGTCTTGTTCTTTACACAAACAAATTTGACACACTTATTTTTCAGAAATGAATGTCTTAGTATGATTCTAAGGGCAATCTGTTGAATCAAGAGTCTGCTCTGAATTAGAGCTAAGTAGACAATCCCAAGAGATGGATCTTTTTTTGGAAACAAATGCTAATGTTTTTTCCTCCTTTGCTTCTAAACACAAGTTGTCACCAACAGTACATGCTGACTTAAATTTGGTGTTGCTCAGCATCCTTAGCCTAACAGAAGTTAAAGGCTGGTTACCTTCTGAGCAAGTGGCCCCACACATTGACTTTGATCCCTCAGCAGGCCATCTGAAGTTTGCAAGTGCTCTTGTTTAGGCAAGGTCTCAGTGTTAGAGGCAGGGTGTTGCTCATGGTGATTTAGAAGAATCCACAGAACGCTGTGCCTGTGCTTAGGAGCATCCACCGTTTCAAACACTTTTATAGAATGACATGATTCGACACAGACTGTTAGATGAAGTGCGTGCTTAAGCATGCAGCCTCTAGAGTTACTGAAGTCAATAAAAAACAAACTTACACTGAACTGAAATGAAAACAGGATTTCACACATGTACTTTACTGGTACTTTTAAGGTCTGGTTTGTCCCTTTGAGAAACTTCTGTGACAATTTGATGTCAAACTTCAAAGCTAGCTGCTGCCATACTAACGTGGCTTAAAGGAACAACTGCTTCCATTTATCATCTATCACATATGCCCTTTTGTCTAGAACATGTTGTAGGGGGAATCGGTATTGTAAGACTAATAAAAGTATAAGACTAGTTCAGAGAAGAGCATTGAAGCTGGTGAAGGGACTAGAAAAAAGACATGAGGAGCAGCTGAGGGAACTGGGGTTGTTTAATATGGAGAAAAGGAGGCTGAGGGGGCACTTCATTGCTTTCTACAACTACCTGAAAGGAGGTTTTAGTGAGGAGGGTGTCTGTCTCTTTTTTCAGGTGACAAGTGATGGGACACAAGGCTTTAAGATGTGCCAGGGGAGGTTTAGGTTTGATATCAGAATTTCTTCACAGAAAGGAGTGGTTAGACGTTGGAATAGGCTGCCCAAAGAGGTGGTGGGATCCCCATCCCTGGAGGTATTCATGGATTAGTGCTTAGGGATGTGGTGAAGTGGTAGTGGACTTGGCAGCGTTAGGTGGATGACTGGACTTGATGGTCTTAACGGTCTTTTCCAACCTAAATGTCTCTATGATTCTAAAAGTGGCGTTTGGCTAGAAAAAGCAGGAAGGTGACATGTGAGTTTCTGCACAGAAAGTATAGCTCTTCTATAGCTATAACGCAAGATCAAGAAGATACAGTGGGAATGCTTCACCTACAGTCTTAAAAACAAAACAAAAAACTTAGCCCTTCATCTTTAAAGAAGGTGTAGATGCTCTTATAACTGTCCTACTCTTTTGTAAGAACATTTGATAGTGTGCATAAGGTTTTGTTGGCAGTGGTTTGGTTTAAATTGTTATTAATCTTCAGCATACAGAATGTGTAAGGAGACAGAATTTAAAAACCTATTTACCTTATTAGTGCTTTTAATTTCTTTCAAAAGTGATATTGTAGGTGCTACAAAACAATCGTATTGGTGAAACTATATTAGCTCTTAAGTGTTAAAGGTGTCTCATAGATTAAGGCAAAAACAAGAAACCAAAGACACATTTAATTCTTCCTGACACACAGACTATTTTCTGTGCACTCCCTACAGTCTTGTTACATGCATTAAGAAAAAGTTACCAGTTCTACCTGAGATGTTTCTTTTTTTCACTTTAGAAGTATTGGAGGTAGCATTGCCCCTCTCTGAAAGACTTTTGTCAAGGACTTTGTGGCTTACAGCTGCAGGAAGCTGACAGCAGGCATCGGAGTACATGTGTCTCATGTTGTCCAGGTAGGCCTGTTCCAGACAAAGTCCACATGGAGAAACTGGCATTTGCTATCCCAGGCAGGGGGAAAAAAAAAAAAAAAAAGTCTGCTTCAGCTATAAAGATGCGGACTGAGAGGGCCTTTACTGTTGTTCCCAGCTACTTGCTAAAGGAATATTTTTCCATGGTGAAGACTGGCACAAAAATAAAGTTGTACAAACTGGATAAAAATTGTTTTAATCTGGAGAGTAGAAGGAAGTTTTAAAATATTTTTGGAGCAATCTCTCAGTAAGTTAAAAACTAGTGAATTTTCAAGGAAAATAAATTTGAGTTTGTAAACTGCTGCTGCCAAAAAACAGATTCAAGAAACAAGATGATCTTGTCCTTAAAATCCTTGGAGTAATGAGTCTCAGGAATGCCTCTGTAGCGTTGAGTCATTTGTCTGAATCCTCTGCTGTATACGCGCAAACTTTTTTTTTTTTGTTTAATTTATATAACTGACAATTCCAAGAATTCTGAGAAAATGCTCAACAAATTAATAATGTGTGTAAACCACTGGCCATAAATTTATCTAAAAGAAACTTTGGCATTGCTTTTGTTTAAGAATGCACCTGACCTTTTGTGTTCCTTTGTACAATACGAGTGTCAGTAGGAGTTTAACAAGACCCAGACAGTAGAAGGCTTGCCAGAATCTCCTTACAGTATATGTATTTACTCCAGCATCAAGATCCTTTTATTCATGGGATGCTAAACGTTGAAAAATATCTGCTTTCCAGGTGAAATTGGAATGCTGGGGAGGGGAGTGAAGGAGGGCATTTGGAAGCCCAGAAACATGAAGCAGCTCACGCCCTGCTTTTATCCTGTGAGCCCAAGCTGGATGAGCCTCACTTGAACTGTGTGTTTTGATGGGAACAATGTCTATGTAGTCCATATTCATATTAACATTTTTCTTACTCTATGATTACTTCTTAAAGTTTGTCTCTCCAGAACTTACCTGCTCCTGGTAATGAAGGCAATAATTCAGTACACTTTGAAGCACAGATGTGGAAACCCCTGATGAAACTAAAATGGCTTAGCTGATATTTAGAAAAGCACCAGCCTGTAACAAGGCAAACATAGGACATTCCTAGAAACTCGCATTCAATTAAATCTTCTTTCCTTACATCTGCCAGTGGACTCACATAGTGTGTTGGGAAGAACTTTGTTTGCATTTTTGATGTTTCTTGGGAGAACGTAGTGCCATTGGTCTGCTACGTTTGTCAGGAAAAATACAATTTATTTTGCGTGTTTCACTCAAGTTATTTGGCTTTGGCTTACCTGAATCACCACTCGTCTTCATCAAGCAGTTTGCTGTTTGCATGCAGAGCCCTTCCAAGTGGGACTTCCCGCATGCACAGATTACTGTCACCAAGCCTTTCAAGGGGGTCTCCACCAAGGGTCCCTGATGCAGGAACGTGCTTTCCATCAGGTCTGCTGTAGCACCAACTTCTTAATGGTCTGGGCACACTGTAAATTACTTCTAGTTATGGAAGCATTTGAATCTGGAGTCTCATTTTCTGTCCTTGTCACAGCAACGTTTGGCCACGGAGGAGAATTTATTGCTCTTATGTACAAACCACTCTTCTCCAGGAGCTCCCTGCCAAACAGACAAATTTTTTTTGTTTTTTTGAATATAGCATATATCAGACAAATTATATCAGACTAGGAAAGCCCTGAAAGAAGCATTTCAAAGATGATTTTATAAAGTTCAAAAGACAAATTCCTTCATGAGCTTCACACGATGTTCTCGCTGGAGCTTTCTGTGGCTAGCCAAATGACCAATTCCTATTGAAATTCGGAACTTCTATATCTGGTAATTAATTCCTAGGAAAACTCTGCTTTGCATCCTTCACTAACAGTGAAATAAATCTTCAGGAACAGTGTCTGGGTCTAACTGTAGTTCAAGGTGCTGTGTCACTCGGTGCCAGTGGCACTGTAGCATCTGTTGTTTTAAGAACACTGTTATTTGTTTTCCAGCAAAGTTCCAAAGCAGAGTGTAAGGCTAACTCCCAGGTGGTTTTGCTAATTAGGTTCTCTTAAGTGGAGTTTGTCTCATTTATCATTTTAATTGTTTTATTGTTTGAAGCAACAATTTTTTTTAATATAATCTTAAGGCGGTATTTAGGTGATCCTCTTTAATGTCTGAGCTTTCTGTTATCTGTAGTTCTGTATTTCAGGGTTTGTTCTTACACTTGAAATTTCTTGGCTTATGTGTCTTTTTCAACTGAGCCTAAACCTAATGTCAGTCTTTTACATGACAATGCACCGAGTCAGGTTGAAAACCCTGCGCTGTCCTTGACCTCAGCCATGCTTTGGATCTTTGAGAAGCGAGGTAATTCATTTTCTAGGCCAGATGAGAGTAGATTCATGTATGAATTAGTCCAGATGTATAAACTAGCTTTTTTGTGTTAAATATGCTAGGAGTTTGGGTAATTTGATACCATTAGATGACAGTTAGCTTACTTTCCTGTAACAGATTTTTATTTTCTGTGAATTATTTACACCTGGTGTTTAACAGCAGTAGCATAAACTGTAATTTTAAATAAAATTTGTCTTCATTATATACAGTAATGAATGAGTGATGTATATCATGTATCTCTGATGCTAAGTCTATTCTACATAATTCTTAACAAATTTGTAATATTTTGTGAACACCCTTGCATGTCCTATCATTTGCTCTTTACCATTTATTGGCAAATTCCTTTCTGTCACAGGAGAAACTGGCACTGAAATACTGTTAACTAAAAGCATGTTCTATACATTTGCATTTATTTCATACAATATTTTAAAAAGTATTTCATTGGAGGTAGGACACAACTTTTAGGTGGATTTTGGTGAAACTTTATTCCAGATGTGCATTTCTGTCCCCAAAAAGGTGCAGATGTGTTCTGTGTGGCAGCACTGGGACTCTAGCTCTGTCTGTCCCAAGGTACACTCTCAGACAAAAGCTGTTTTTGACTATTAGCATCTAGTTCTCCATTAAACATCATATAGTGATCTCTTACACTGCTCTGCTTTGCAAAGAAAGATTCCTAGCTTCCACACTGCAGAAATATAGTCACAGAAAATACTGAGGAATGAGCTGGAAGACTGGGATGGGGATCAAGAAGGAAGCCCTCATAATCAAAGAGGAAATGGTTAGTGACCTGCTGCAAAACATAGATGCACACAGGTCTACAGGACTGGATGAGATCCACCCAATGGCACTGAGGGAGCTGGTGGAAGTGCTCACCAAGACACTTACCATCACTTACCAGCAGCCCTGGCTATCCAGAGAGGCCCCAGTTGACTGGAGGCTAGCTACTGTGATGTCCATCTACAAGAAGGTTCAGAAGGAGGACCTGAGGAGCCACAGGCCTGTCAGTCTGACTTAGGTGCTGGGAAAGGTTATGGGGCAGATTGTCTTGAGTGCTATCACGCAGCATGTGCAGGATAACCAGGTGACCACGGCCAGTTAACATGAGTTTATGAAAGGCAAGTCCTGCCTCACTAACCTGATCTCCTTCTATGACAAGGTGACCAGCTTAGTGGACGAAAGAAAAGCTGTGGATTATGTATGTTTAGACTTCAGGAAATTTTTTGACGCTACTTCCCACAGCATTTTCCTGGATAAACTGGCTGTTCATGGCTTGGACACGTGCACAATTCGCCGGCTGAAAAACTGGCTGGGTGGTTGAACCCAAAGACTTGTGGTGAATGGAGTTAAATCCAGCTGGATGCCAGTTACAAGTGGAGCCAATTTTCTGCAATATCTTGATCAATGGTTTGGATGAGGCGATTGAGTATGCTCTCGGCACGTTTGCAGACAACGCCAAGTTATGTGAGAGTGTTAATATCTGCTTGAGGGTAGAAAGACTCCAAAGAGGGATCTGGATAAGTCAAACCAATAGGCTGAGGCTTACTGTATGACATTTAACAAGGCTAAAGGCCAGATCCTGCACCAGGGGGACAACAACTCCACATGCAATACTACAGGCTGGGGGAAGAGTGACTGGAAAGCGGACAGATGGAAAATGATCTGGGAGTGCTGGTCAACAGCTTGCTGAACGTGAGCCAGCAGTGAGCCCTGGTGGCCAAGAAGGCCAGTGGTAGCCTGGTCTGCATCAGAATCAGCATGGCCAGAACTAGGAAGGTGATTGTGCCGCTACACAAGGCACAGGTGAGGCCACACCTTGCATACTGTGTTTAGTTTTGGGCTCTTCACTACAAGAAAAATGTGGAGGCACTGAATCGTGTCCAGAGAAGGACGAAATGCTGAAGGGACCTAGATAACAAGTCTTAAGAGGAGCAGCTGAATTTAACCTAGAGAAAAGGAGACCTTATTGCTCTCTACAACTACTTCAAAGGAGGTTGTGGCAAGTCAGGGGTCTGAGTCACCATCCCTGGAGGTATTTAACAAGCATATAGATGTTGTGCTTAGGGACACGGTTTAGTAGTTGACCTGGCAGTGCTAGTAATGTTTGAACTTGATGACTCTAGAAATCTTTTCCAGCCTAAATGATTCTGTGACTTGCTTTTAATTTAAAACAACACTGCATTAACATCTTCAAGAGCTCCCTTTCTTCTATCTCCTGGTTGCAGTGCTAAAAGAATAATGCTTTTAATTGTCTATTGATTTAAAGAAAGGAAAAAGAATAAATAAAAAAAAAAACAGAAAGTTGTAATCCTCTGCCACTAACATGTTATAAAATCTGAATTTATCCCTGTAGATCAGATGGCTAGAGCAACTGCCATGAGCCCAGATGTTTTAGCAAGGTATTTCCAAGCAAGGAAAATAGCCAAGGGACAGAAGGTTATATGTAGACAGTCCAAGTAATTAAGTATTCTTAGGTATAGGGAATAATAATGTAGCCAAAATAAATAAATAAAAAGGCTTGCACAAAAAGACATAGTTTCTTTCAGTTAAGTGAAATACATTTAAAATACTGTGCTCACATAACATTCTGGCTGGGTTAGTTGTATGAAAACCAAGAGTGCCAAATCAAGTCATAGATTGCATCCAGAAAAATAGAGTAAAAATGCCAACTCTGCTTTAATATGCCTAAAGCAATACTGCTGTAAACATGAGAAGATGATCTGTGGCAAAATTATGGTATGCAATTTTCTTATATTTTAAGGTAAGGTTCAAAAATTTACTTAGTGTGGTTATCCTCATACTTCACTTGTTAAAGGGGTGGTGTTTAGAGTAGATGGATCTGATTTTGCTTGCTGCTAAAACCTTTATCAAAATCATAAATCTTTTTTGCTTTCTATTGTGAATTTCTGTAATGCATTAGACTCAGAAATGAAGGGGCTGTTTTAGACCTATTTGTGCATGCATATTAACAGTAAGCATGAATAGGGTCCCTTATTTCAGTTGAACAGTATGATGGGGCATTAGTGAGCATGCAAAAAAAAAGTCACATTAGAACAAGACAGAATTGTACTATAAGATAAAGAAAGTGCTGTAGTACAGACCTATTCACAGAACATCAGATCATCAGAATATTTGGAAAATCATTTGGGAATATGATATGACATTTTGGGAAGAGACTGTTAAAAGATTGATGAAAACAAGGGGGAGACTACTGAACTCTGACAACTAGTTACTAGAATTTGCTAGTTGTCTAGGGTATGACATTTGTTTTGTTTGTTTGCTTTTGAAAAATAGAAGAGCTAAGTCAAAATACAACCCTGCATTATTACACATCACTTCTTTTTTTCTGTTCTTTTTAAATTGGGATTAGTAAAGCAAGTCTACACTGTAGTGCAGTTCTCCCAACATAAATTTCTCTGCTCCTGGGTGTACAGGTAGGCACTGTACAACTCTATCGAACTTTTTTTTTGTTTTAAAGTTTAAGTCTGCATGAATGTTTTTTAGTGCCTGGGAAATGTGGAGCAATTTGGCTGAAGCATTCTATAAAATAAAGTTATGGTTGACAGGTAAGAAGAAAGAATTTGGAGAGAGACTGACCGCTTTAGAAATTCATTGAACAATTAAATTGTTGAATCCAAAGTGAATCACTGACAGGAATATAAATATTTAGTAGATACCTCACAACTCTCCCTGACAATTGAGAATATGTCCTTAAATCCAGCCTCCCCTGCTCTATACTAAACTTGAAGACTGATGCCAGGATTATCAAGGAAGAAATAGTATATGAAGTCCTTACTTGAACTTTCAGTTATGTGCTGGTTTCAGGACTGGCACCTTATTTTCCCCTATAAAACTCTGTCCTCAGTGAAAGGATTAGCTATGGGAGAGAACCGGGCAGGCAGAAACATTGGGAAATCACCTTTTATGTGTGCAGCGATTCAGATGCAAGCATGTTCTGCTAGGTCTGGCCAGAGTGCACAGCCTGAATAATGGAATAAGTGATTTTTGCTTCTAAGAATGAGACAAACTTGTTTTCCAGTCACAAACTTTTTTGCAGTCAAAGATCTATTGAATAAGTAAAAAGGCTTTGAAAAGTGTGACATTTTATAAAAGGCCAATATATGATACTCTGTGCCATTCAGAGTGCTTGTTTTTATCACAGATTAACTACTTTCACTGCAGAAATGTTGTTGCATCTATCACCAAAATGTGATTTTAATTCAGACTGTTACAACACTAAAATATTGAGCTGACTCAACCTGCCTCTCAGATACATAGCTAGGTGTATGTACCATGTCAAGATGGAAATAGGATAGTATTTTTCTATGCATCAAATTTCTAAGGCTGATATTTCCTCCACCAAGTTATGGTTAGGAAAAATTAATCATTTTCTTGCTGTGGCTTTAAGCAGTATAGTGAAGTTTTGTGAGATCTGTAGGTGGCACAGTTCTAGGATGCAATTTCTTTAATATCAGCTCTTTATTGTCAGTGTTGTAGGTTTTTTAGGTCTACCACACTTAAGTTTCATTCATTTATGTATTTAAGGGAGGTTTCTCCCAGTACGCTTAACTGAAAACGCAGCTGAAAAGCAGGTATCAGCACTGAGCTCTTGGCCATAACAAATACTCAGTTATTCTGGAGAAAATTGGAGATGAAACTTGAAGGAGACCCTGCCAGTTCCTACAGCTGGGCCTAGCTGAGCTCTTCACTTTCACATACGTTGATATAATGTTGGGTTGGCTCTAGCATGTGTAGCAGGGATGATTACCCAAACCACCTATTGGTTTTGGATAGCATGAAAGCAGCATGCTAAGCCTGTCTTTGTCCCAGGGTTGTGGCATGGCATCGGCACAATGTAAGACTTTTCCAAAGGCTTTTGGAGATAACATCAGGAAACCCTTTTTGGAGAAGATGGTCATGGTGCCCTGAAGTGGCACAGAAAGAGCAGAGCAGAGCAAATGGTCCTTATGTTTTCATAATTTGGGCTGCTCTTTGTAACGTGGGCACAGCATATCATCTGCACCAACTTTGCAGTACTGCTTTTCCAGTGCAATCTTTCAGGTTTGCAAAAAATTTCTGGATGCTGTCAGCTTAAGTTTGGATTCAGTAGTGCTGTTGGCCAGGGCTTGTATACACAGGGAAGATGTTTTTGGAACTCTCAACACATGCATGGTCTCCACCAAGATGAATCAGCAGCTCAGGAAACTTAGTACATTTTTCTAAAGCCAATTTTTTTTTATTATTTTTTTATTTCTCTTTAACAAATGAAGTCTCAGTGCTGAATTTTTTTATTTTTTCCAAAGATCAAATTCTTCTGCCAACCATCTCTGAACAAATGTCTGGGATTGTCATAACAGTGGTGATGCCAAGTGTCCTTACCAGAATGCAATATTGAACCCAGTTTCATCACAATGAAAACATATTGAATATGTAACTTCACCTACCAGCTTGTTAGCCTATACTAATGAATTTAAAACAGTTGAAAAACATTGTTCAGTAAGTTTGCTTTTTAGAGTAAGCAGAGTTATGGTTTGGATGTGTTTTGATGTCCCCCCTGCACTTAATTATCTTATGTATTTACTTTCATCTAAACTGTTTGAGGTTTTCACCAAGGATAATGGTGAGGACTGGGTGTCTATTTTCATTATTTCGTGGGAATTAATGGTCCATAGAACATACTTGATTATCTAACTGCTTTAATACATACATTATCCCTTGGAGACATAAGTCTTCTCTCTGATGCTGTGGTATGTTCCACAGTTACATTTTCTTCTCATCTGCAAATCCAGACTTGTACTACCAGTCTTAAATGTTTGGTTTTTAATACAAAATATTTGAAGGATAAGAAATAGTGCATTGCTCTTCTGATGTTACTTCCCCTTAATGAAAATATCCATGTCTGGATGTGGAAAAACTACATTATTCATACTGTGGTAAGCTCTGCTGGTCAAGGAGATTGTGTTGTGGGAAGGGAGCAGCAACAACAACAATTTTACTAAGTTTCATTCTTGAGCAGATTCTGCTATCTGGTAATACTGAGTACATGGAAATAAATTATTTTATTCAGAGGGTGGTGAGGCACTGACATAGGTTGCCCAGACAAGTAGCAGATTCTCCATCTCTGGAGATGTTCAAGGCCAGGTTGGATGGGGCTCAGGGCAGCCTGATCTAATGGGTGGCAACACTGCCCACGGGACAGGATTGGAACTAGGTGATCCTTAAGGTCCCTTCTAGCCCAAGCCATTCCATGAATCTATGAATTCTGTGAATCAATGAAGTTAGTGGGAATAAATGAATGAATGAATAGGAAAAGATTAGTATTTCTGTGAAAACTGCTTTTACGTCACAACTCAATTTTAGTGGTTTTTTATTATTATTATTTTTTATTTATTTTTTGCAAACAGTTACGCCTTTTTTCAGTTGCTGGTTTTGCAGTGGTAGTCATGTCCAGGTGCAACAGTCTTCATTGGATTCTCTTTCTAATGTTTTCCCCATGTGTTACCTTAGTTGCTGTAGTAATGCATTAAGAAAATGTATTCTACAAAGAAAAGAGGTATGTGGTCAGTGGAATAAATACTGCCCCCTCTCCCATTTTTGTTGTCCCATTGGTGTTATTTTAATCTCATTGCTTTTCCAATGCAATTTCAATTTGAAGTCCTTCAATTCTGCAACCTCTGGACAGCCGTTTTTCTGTCTTTTCACCTCTTAGGTCTGAAGTGCCATGTAATCAACCCCCAAATGAATGGTCTTTTTCTACTTTATTCTTTTTAAGTTTCCATAATAATAAAGGAGATATGAAAGAAAATAAACTTAAAAATGGAAAGACTTGAGAGGGAAGGAGTAACACTCTTCCCTTATGCCTTCTCTTGCCTGTGGAATTCTTTTATTTATGGAATAAAATCAGTAAGAAAAATAAGCTATCCAAGTTAAGCAAAGATGAGAGAAAATGGCAAAAATATTATTTTTAGATAGTGAATGTCTCAGTCCTATTTGTCTTGCTTTCCACTAAATACTTTCTGACTAAGAAAGAAGGAATTCAGCTCTGTCCAAATCAGCAGTTTTACTAACAAATGAACTGTTTTTCCATTCTGTCCTCGGTCCCCTGATTTCACTACCAAATTGCTCAAACCAGGAAATTAAAAATGGTTTTGAAAGAAAGACCACCAGAGAAATCACTGTTCTACTGCAGGATGTCCTTGCTAGTCTTCATATGCTATCTTTAAAATGTGTAAATTAATGATCAATCCCACCAATGCCAGTGGAAATCCTTCTTACAACACAAGCAATTCTAGGCGTTCTGCAGTCGTCATTACATTGGATGAGCATTCAGCTAAGCCTAACAGTCCTGTGGCTTCTTCAGAGGAAGTTGAGCAATACATTCTTGTGAAATCAGAAGAGTCAAGCAGTAAGAGTGAAGTGATGTGAGCTGGCATGTGCCTTTATTTTCATTCACAGAAGAGGAAAAGTCACTCAGAGATATGATTTACTCCTCAAAGAAGCATGGAAGTGAATGAACTCCCTTCTTCTACCCAGCTCTGGCTGTGGGTAATCCATTGTGCTAAATTCAAAGAGAAACTTCTGCATCTTTTGCCAGAGATGAAGTTAAATAAATTTCCTGATTCTACTGTTAAGTGAGAGTTCCCAGATCTCAGAGATTGCCCCCACTGTCTGTTGTGAGTGTGCTCTACAAAGTAGTTAAGGGTCCTGCAGAGAACTTCTCATGTTGCTGCCTGCTCCCAACTACTGCAGATTTACCATTCTTTCATCCCTTATTCTGAAAGGAAATTGTTTAAGGATAAAACAGTTGAGCTTTAACTAATCAGCATGGCATCAGGGTAAAAATAAATTGATGCGTACCCATGTTTTCAAAATGGTCAAGCATGACTTAAAATTAAGTGGTAAGTTCCAAAAATGGTAGCATGTAACAGTGCCCATTTTACCCTGATAGTTCTCCTAGAAAATTTCCAACAACCTACAGCTTTCAGTTCACCTTAGCGTTAAGGGAATTCCCTCTGTACACTTTATCAGTTGTGTTTTGTGACCATGTAAGGCTATACCTATACTGGAAGGAAATGCTTTATTAACTCAGAGTTCATGATTAAAACACATGGCAAGTAGACGTGTTTCCTTTGTGTGGACTTGTATGTCTGGTGTTAGTTGTCACAGCTGCTTTCTTGATTAGTCTGTTTTCAGTGTTCCATCTATTTGAATATTCATTGTACCAGTTTGGGGGTTGGGGCTAACACAGAACACTGCAGTATCTCCTACCCTGTTTTTTGTTTTTGTTTTTTTTGAACCAGGAGGTTAGTGTCCCACAATGAGTGGGAGAACCTACCCTTCTGTTCCAAAGTGATATTCCATGACTTTGGGATGACCTCCATAAAGTTCTTCGTAAGAAATATTACTAAATTTATATATATATATAGTGACTAATTCTGACTTAAAAAAAAAAAAAAAGAAAAAAGAAAAGAAATCCAGCTGTCTATATTTGCTGTAATAAAAATTACATCAGCACTTGTTTAAATAGAGTGAAAAAGTATGGGAAATACATGTACAAAACACTTCAGAGGACAAAATATATAGCTTTAATAAAGGCTGCTCGCTATACTGATTTAATTTACTCCAAAACACATCCAAAACATAACTTGCGATGCTAAAATAATTGAAAAATATGCACTGCACT
This sequence comes from Penelope pileata, assembly GCA_013396635.1. Lineage (NCBI taxonomy): Eukaryota > Metazoa > Chordata > Aves > Galliformes > Cracidae > Penelope > Penelope pileata. The sequence goes on from WBMW01000467.1 coordinate 292,402, forward strand.
TCTACTACAGGCGATAAAATTTAACACTGAGTAAAAATAGATGAGCTCAACACGAAGAATGCTATTAGTGCCTAGAAACTCCAAGAAACAGCAGGGAGAAAACAGGCTCAGTTTCCTAAGTACTATCCCTCCACATCCTCCCCCTTCCTTGCTTTCTAAGACACCAAAGGTCTGGTAACAAAATCATTCAGGATCTTCCTGGAAAGAACTAAATCCTGTTTGTGTCATCATTTGTTTGTATGTGTACATCGATTTCTCTTCAAGCCACTCTGTGTCAAGAAATGAAAAGGTGCTGAACCAAAGGCAGGAAAGGACTGGATGTGATACTAATCCAAGAAAGTATTTCAACATTTATCAACAAATAAGTCTGCTGATTTCAGCAAAAATGTTTCAGGTATGAACTGATAACGTTCTCTTGTGATATGGCAGACAGTTACATGGGTTTTAAAAGTAGTTATCTAGGTTGGGGCTGTTTGTAGCTTGCCAGAGGCTCAATTACTCCTTGTTGTGCCCCTTTAAGGGAGACGTACGCAATTCTCACACCAGCTTCTGCAGCCTACCCTTGATATTCAAGGGAAACTGAAGACAAAAATGCTTTAGATTTTCTGGTGGATTCCCACAAGTACAGCAGCACTGCACTTTGTAGGGAAGAAGGTGGCTTCCAGGCATCAATGACTTCTCTACAGCTCTCATTCCATGCTCTGGTTCCACTGTGCCTTGTGAGTTAACACTTCAGGATATGCTTAGTCAGTCTAGAAATTGGAGGAAAGGATGTGGCAGGTATGCAATTGCAGCAGGTAAACATGCTCCATTGTTTTGTCTCCTCCTTATTCCAAAACATCCTTCATATAGGCTAATTACTTTCGTGGGCATGCTGGGGGGAAAGATTTTGCTCCTCCACTACAAATTACAGCATTGTAATGGAGATGTGCAGCTGGAACATAAAGGGACTTTGAGGTTGAAAAGAATCTAAAGGCGCATCTTTTTTTCCCCTCAGATTATTTCAGTTTGAAAGATCTAGAAATTAATGAGGTGGTGATCCATAGCTTTTAGAATATTCCAATCCTCTGTTGTCATAGTCCTTAGCTCTTACTCTTGATTTAGGAAGTAATTTGGAACAGCTAAATAGGCCATGTCCTTCTTTTGCTTGAGTTCAGCGTTTGTGTGAAAACAACTCAGACTTTCTCCACTGTTTTAATTTATCTGACAGAATGCCTGTAAAAATACTATCCAAACAGGCTTGTTCTTATCTTATTAGCCTGTCTCCCAAACAAGGAGGTAGAATCCTCTGTTTCCAAGGAATATGCAGCCAAATTCAAGTCCTAGATGCTACCTCTCGTGTCCCATCAGGAGTGGAGATAGACTTTGGAGACCATGCTGTGATTCAGAGATGAGGATTATTTCTCACATTTTTTTCCCCACCCCTTTCTTAAAAGGCAGTCACAGACAGCAATTGAAAGGAGGCAGTGTATCATAGAATCATAGAATGGCTTGGGTTGGAAGGGACCTCAAGAGACCACTTAGTTCCAATTTTCAGCCACAAGCTCTCAACCTGATCAAGACTGTTTCTCAGAGATCGCTCTTCACAATCTATCCACTTCTTAACACAGAGGGCAACACCTCTGCCTGTCTTTCCCTGTCTATTTCTTCTAAAAAAGTTTGTAGACCTCAACTGCAGTATTCCAGTTGTGCTATTCATCCTATCATGTTTCCATGATAGCAATTATGTCATAGTTTTCTAATTGCACTGTGGCTTTCAACTCCTGCTTAGTTCCTATGCTGTGTACGTGTCCAACCCACTAGTTTTTTGCTTTGGTTGCCTTCCTGTTTCATACTTTAATTAAAATAAATACATAAAATATATAATAGTTAACGTATATAACTTCTTATATGTGGCCCAAGGCAATTGCTCTTCATTCACTGCAACTCAGGCAAGCCAAAACGTTGGACACCCATGCTGTACAGGCACTTCAGCTGAGCTATCAGCCAAGTGACCTTCTTGGAGGAGCCCTCCCAAATTCATCTAGGACAAGACTGAGATTGTTCCCTGTTGCTTCCTAAAGTGTCAGCATTCCCTGCCTCACCTCTGTCACTCAGAAGTACATCCCCTTCCCATCAAACCTAGTTGAAAGCTTTGCTAACCAGTCCAGCCAGCTTGCTGCCCAAAATACTCTTGCCCCACCTTGTCAGTTGCATCCTATCCAACATGCCCAGTCCACTCAAAGGTGTGACTGAGATCATAGAACCCAAAGCCCTGAGCATGGCATCAGCCATGCAGCCCATAATTTACCTGATCTGTTTGCCTCCTTCTTCCTTGGTAATGGTCTCCAACAGGTAGGATTGAGGGGAACGCTACCTGTGCTTCCTTCAACGTTTTTCTGAGCAGCACAGTCTCTTTTGCTATTTCACAGTCTCCTTGTTGCAAACTTATGTCTTGACTTGAAAGAGCAGGAATGGATAGTAGTCCTCTGGCTTTACCAGGGATGGTAGTCTGTCCTTTGTATCATGAACGTGGGCCATCATCAGGCAGCAAACCTCTGTAGAGAGATTGTCTGGAAGCAAATGGGTGTTTCAATGCCTCTCAGGGAGCAGTCTCCAACTACTAACACTCTTTGCTTTTTTTGATGGTGCTGGTTCTAACATCGGTTAAAGGACAGCTTAATGTAGTTATCCCTTCCTGAGTCTTGACTATTACCCACACCCTCTCCTTTTTCTAGTTTTAGATCTGTTGCTTAGGGGTGCTTTGTGGACAAGGGGGAGACAACTCCTGCTCCAAGCGGAGATTAGGGTCTAGTTCCCCTCATCTTGCGTGTTTCTGTAGTCTGTCTCCTCACAGTTGGAAGCTAGCTTAGCCTCTTCTCTGTGCAGGGACTTAGGACAGGGCTGTTGGTCTGCCCATGTCACTGCACGACACCATGCATCTCCTCTCTGATTCCTGAATACAACACTGCCTGGTGATTTCCTCTTACAACCTGGCCACTTGCAGGAAAAGTTCATCAAGCTGGGTACACACCCAGGACAGCCCCTCTTCCCTCAGGTCTTTGGGGAACTTTCAGATTCTGGAGTTCTCCACAACCAAAGGCCTGGGCAGCTCTTTCACTCCTCGGGAGGGCCATCTGGGTGCATGCATCAGCCCGGGAGGGCTGTGACCCTCCGGTCTGGGTTTTCACCTCAGCCCAGCCGTTGCAGGAGGCGGGCACTGTATTTGGAGAGAGTGCAGCTCCCTGCTCCTCCCAGACGAGAGGAGCGCAGCCTGCATACCCACCGTGCGCAATCTGCCCCGCCCCAACCGCCCGCTCTCGCTGGGGCCGCCTTCGAACGTGTGGGGGTGGGTGTTGCTGCTCGTGGCTCTGCCCATGCCTCCTTCAGCTGTTCTCGTGAAGGCTGGGGGCTCCGGGCGGCTCTCTCCTCGCCCTGAGGTCTGCTCGGTTTCAGGACTCCCCTCGCACGCCGCGATCCCCCCCTGCGCTGCAGAGCTCTCCTGCGCTGGAGCCGAGCGCCTCAGAGAGTGACCGTTAAAAAACCGTTACGCCGCGTTTAAATCTCCCGCCGTTGCTCCTGGCCGCGCTCGCGCCTCCTCAGCCGTTTTCCTGAGGGCTCGTGGCAGCCCTCGCCTCGCTCTGGGGTCTCCTCAGTCAGAACTCCCCTCACACACTGCGATCCCCTGCTCCTCTGCAGGATGTGCCTGCACCAGAGCTGATGGGCTCAGAGAGTCCGTGTGCTTCATGTAAGTGAGGTTGTGTGCTGTAAGTTCCAGAAGGGATGTCATAGGGGTGGACCAGGTAACCCAAATAACTTTTAATTGCCCATGGAATCAACTGGGAGGCTTTGAAGGCTGCTAGGATGCCTCCCCTGTGGGTGAGAGTCCAGCGATCGTAGCAGAACAGTCTGTATGTAGCCAGGAAGTGTAAGGCACTAAAGGCACTGAAAAGGCGTCTTGTTTATGGTGACAGAAGGTTCCCTTTGGGTTTCCCCCACAAAAGTACTTATATGAAAACGGAAATTACAGTGTCTTCGGAGGCTTTTTCCAGACTAGCTACATTAATTACAAGTATAATTTTTTTCTTTTCCGTGTCCCTGGTGCATCTAAATCAATAAGCCTTTGTTTGTGTGGCATGCTTAAAGTCATAAAAGAAATACGTAGTGGAACAACAGGAACCTGAGGTGGCTTGTGGGAGCCCAAAGGGTTTGTCACAGCCCTGTGCAGGCAAAGCTGGCTGCAAGTGTTCACAGACTTGTGGGATGCCTCTGGGGTTTGTGGCTGCCTGCTGCCAGCCTTTAGCATTAGCTGTGCGTTGCTGCTGTCTGCTTAGGAACAAGTTCTGGATGTAAGATAATGTTCTCCTGCTTTCTTCAAACAGATAAGAGTGGTGGGCTGGCTGCAAACAATGAAGCATGCTGTTGCTTGCTTCCCACCCTGTTAGCGCTGGGGAGAGAATTGGAAGGGCAGACGCAAGAAAAAGTTATGAGTCAAGATTAAAAAAAAAAAAATCAGCAAATTAGAGAGGGAAGAAAGGACAGTGGAGGGGGTGGAAAAATTATGCAAAGGCAACTGCATGCTGTCTCTTTCCATTAGACGAATGGTTAGCCAATCTTTGAGCAACAGCTACTATGGAAAGGCTCTTCTTCCCACCCCAATCCCATATTTTATTGCGTGTATGATGTTACATGGTATGGAACATCTCTTGGGTCATTTGTGCCAACTATCCTGGCTCTGTCCACTCCCGCTGTCCTAACTGTGGGGCAGAGTGAGAAATGGAGGTGGCCTTCATGCAGTGTGAGTATTGCTCAGCAACGGCTAATGCACAGCTGAGTTAACGACACAATTTTAGACACAAATGCAAAACACAGTGCTGTGCAGGCTGCTATAAAGAAAATTAACTCCATTCCAGCCAGACCCAGTGCAGCAAGACAGCAAAAATGTGTGTGGCTTGTATAAACTTGATAATGATTTGCAGGTTCAAAACTCAGCAGTTAAGCCCATGTACTTAAGGCTGCAGGTATCTTGTGTAGTAAGGATCCTCTCTGAAGGACTGGGTTGCCAGGATAGGCTTTTTGTTCTTGCTTACAGGGAAAGAAGAGGTTATGTCTTCCCCCAAGTAACTCTAGACTGTTTTTTCTCCTTGATTGCCAGAACAGTGCCAGTATTGCTACAAAGTGTGTTTCTTGGTGTGCTCAGTTGGACTGACTCTCAAACCTGTGCCACAGTTGTAGCTTTGGTGCATTAGGCTTTGCTGAGCTGTTCTCAGATGAGTCCTTTGCATCCACTGATAAGCTATTCTGTGAGTTCAGGTAGCCTTTCTGTAATATATCTGCTTTCTCACCATTGAAAATGATTTGAAAAAAAAAACAACAAAAAACTGAAAAGTGAAATCTGAAGGTCCCTTCCAACTCCAACGATTCTGTGATTCTATAAATGCATGGTTTCTCAAACTAGGATGTAAAGGAAGGACACCAGTTTTCCAGTGGCCACTGTCACAACACCCTCAGCTTTCAGAAAAGCTGATGTATTCTCTGCAGTGAGGGCCAGCTGTATACCAGCTGTTGAAATCTCTCTTTCACTGTTACAACAATTGAAATCTGTGGAAATGATTTTTCTCAGTGCAGTTGCAATAAAATTATTCCAGTGCAGTATATGGTATTACTTAGTCTGAGGAAAATGTAGTAATCTTGCTGACAGTTTTAAGTATGCATCTTGACCCTTCTGATGCTGAAATGTATTTCTCACTGCTTTAAACAAGCAGCTTTCTGCCTTTGATTGACATCTTCCCCCTTGCTTGGGCACTTCATCTTGCTGTAGAGCCTAGGTGTGCTATAAGCTGTACCTCACAGGAAAAACTGTTTGGCAAGCTATTTGAACTTGAATGACCGGGGCAAAAATATGAATCTGTGGTTAAGTACTGTGCATCTTGGGCAGTCCCTGTTCAAGGCACTGCATAGGTTGCCCACTCAGCGGGGCAGTAGCTCAGACAAAGCACTTCCTGTTCTGTGATCATGTAATGGTGACCAGCGTGCTTTCTCCTGGCTGCCCCATGGAAAAGGAAAAATGGAGTCTCTGACTTCAGCAGTTTTCAGATTAGTGTTTACATGTTTGGGAAATAATCTTGTTACCAAGCACAGTGCTGTCCTCTAAATCACTTCCAGGTGGCAATGAACTTTTTTTCCTTGTTTCTTCCACTCAGCATACATTTTCAATCAGTCTCGGTGGATTTATAAATGTATCACAATGTGATTTCGTCAAAGGCGCCTCTCATGTTCTGCTGTGGAGGCACTGCTACATCCTAAGGTTTGTGGCTCACTTTTGAGGCTGCAAATAGAAGTTCTTAGGATGTGGCAGACCTTGGAGCTGTGAGGATGAATGTTGACAAAACATGGGCAGAGCCTCTTGGCTGCTGGAGAGAGCACTGGAGGATCAGGGCTTGCCAGATTTGCCTGTTCTTTGCAAGACCCAGCCCTGCTAGAGGGATGCTCTTGTCCAGCCATTTGTGTTCAGGCTTGTTGCAAGTGGCTTTTTCATGTCACTGCATTGTCACTGCATAATTACTTCTACTGCAGAGTCAACCAGGGACATGACCCCTCACTGTCCTACTGTACTAGACTCCATTAACAAAAAGCTCTCTCTTAAAGCAATTAGACTGATGTGTGTTACATTTAATTATCCTTTTAGTAATGTTTGGAAGTGTGAAGACTCACAATATAATTTTCTTTAGTTGGTGGAAAGATAAATTGGTGATTAAGAGTATCATCATCAGAACTTGCAGCATATGAAGTTTCCAAACAACAGATCTGCCTTAAAAGAACCATCATCTTGATATCTTGAAGTGAACCTAAAAAAATTCTTCAAAATTATTTGTCATGAAGTCTGGAGAAAGACACTTGTACCACGTCATTGTTTTATAAATGTTCTGGTATGTGCCTATTAATGACTTATCAGTCCTTTGCCTAGTATTTTTCACTTTTTCTTCCAAGTTGCGTACATTAGAAAACATGTGCCAGTCTTCCACACCACCCCTTCCTTAGCCAGTTCCACTTGGCTCCTGTGGGACTGTACAAGTAATACAGGAAAAGATACTCTGAGGATTTAGATAAAGCCCTTCAGGTCCTTTCTTGGAACGATTGAAATATATCTGTTATAATAGCATTTTTTACAAGTGCTGTTTGAAACAAGGCTGTTTCATCAGAGCTGTGACTGTTTATTGAAAATTGCTTCATTAAGTGCTCTGAAACATGATTAACCTGTGCGCTGGATTGCAGTAGTGGCTGCATAAAACCTGTGGTTCCCATATAGTCTTGTACAAGAGCTGGTATTTGGTGACTGCTGGGAATCCCTTGTGCTTTGAAGCCTTCCTTAAATACATAATGGAATCCCCATTCAAAAAAAAGTCCTGTTTTCACTTTTGTTGTAATCAGAGTGACTGTACATCTTGATTAGGAGCATCTATTTTATACAATTTGAATGCTAACCTCATTTGACCCCAACTATGCTGATGTCTTCCCAGCATTATTATTGACTGATACAACTATGAGATCAGAATTTGTCCCTTTGTCAAAAGAAACTGTGTTGAGGCACAACAATGAAATGCCATGGCCACAAGATGGCCTTCAAAACTGCCAGAAAACTGATTCCATTCAGAAAGTGAACATCCGTGCACAAATTCTGTTTTTAGAAAAAAACTATGATATATAGTGTCCTATTGGGAATATTGGTAGGCATATGCTTACTTCAGACAGCTAGGGACCTTCCAAAAGGTCAACTTTTTTCTTCTTCATTTTTTTGTAAAGGACCATCCTATTCATGATCAGCACTACTGAGTCAATGTAGAAGTGGTTTTTGGTAGGACTGTCTGGACCATAATGTGCTAGTTATCCTGAATAAATCCGTCTGAAGTGGGCCAAGAGAGATGAGAATTGAAGCTGTCCTAATAAAGATCTGATGCAAATCTATTGCACTTTAAAAAAACGTCTGATTTTATAATTCCAAAAAATAAAAAAGTCAGGTGCAATTTAATATATCATCAGGTGCCAACCTACTGTCATCTTCAATGCCATCTTTGTCACTTCTGCTGCTGTGTGCATCTCTGACCTGCACTGAGATGCCTCTTGCTCCTTTGCAGGTCAGGTAATGGAAGAAGAGAGATGTCAGCCACCCCACTTCAAAATTCAGCTTTTTGCTTTTCCAAGAGTTTTGGAAAAAAAACTGTGATATTATGTGTCAAAACTATGATGTTATGTGATATCAGCATGTTATAAATCTTTCAGAAATTCAGAGTCTTTGCTAACCCACCTAAAACTGACTGAACCTTTATTCAGCACAGATCTTAAGCTTTTTGCTTCCTGGTTTTAAAACCTTTATACTTCATAGTTGACAAAATTATCTAAATGACATAATTCATTTCTGACTTCAAAAATCATGGAGAAAAAGAGGTTTTTTTACATGATCTCATTTGATAGTACATTCATTCTGAATAAAACTGCTTGTGCAGCTTTTTCTCTCAAGCAAGCTAAATCTGTCTCAATTTAATATGTGAAAAAGATTAAATTTTAAAATTATCTGTTAGTTCAATTTTGTGAAATACGTCTTTCCACTTACATTCAAGAAGCATTTATGTGGAGCAGGTAGTCTATGGACAGTAGACAGGCCTTTAAAATGAGAAATACTATGAACTTCAAAGTATTATAGCATCAAATTAACCCTGAAATTCCCAAAATGAATTCATTTATTTTGATAGCTTCATTCTAGGCATGCATTATAAACTATGAGCATAAACAGCATTAATCCATCTTCTTCAGCACGCACTAATGTTGACAGGTGAATAATAAGAAATATGTAACTACATATCATCATGCATAAATGTCTGATAGACTGTGAATTTCCATTCCATGTTTAATTCTCTAAAATTACTTTTGTAAGCTTTTCTTGGAAATACGGTGTGAATTCTTCTGTTGTCGTTAATCACAGCATGTAATATGTATGTTTTAACTGCAAACTAAGACAGAAATATTTCAGTGAATCTTACACGTTTGTTTAACTTCTATGCTTTAGCTGGCTAGCTTCAGAGAGTTTTCTTTGTGGACATCACTGGTATAATTGCATACACTTCTAGAGAAATCAGGTGGATCAGTATGGCTCATTAAGTTTATTTTGCTCTTCCATTTTCTAAAGAATTTGTCATCAGAAAATTTCATAACATTGTTCAGGGGTACTCTGGGATGTGAGGATTTCACAGTGGCATACTGAGAATGTTTACATGAAGGATTTTCTTTTTATTTGGTGTGGTTATCAGCAAAGTATTCTTTGTGCTTTGCAGGCATTGATGAATGACATTTACAGTTGCTGATATAAACAAAAACTTCTTATCAAGGTCTATTTTAAAAGCACTAGCATTTCATGGTTATTTTTCCATGCTAGAATCTTTATTTTCGATGATAACCAAGCAGGAATCTTGTTTCTAAATTTGCAACAAAATTCTGTGAGGACTCAAAAACTTGGTTTATGAAATTTCATGATCAAATGAGTGGTATTATCAAAATGCAAAGTGTATAAACTCTGTGAATTTTGTTTAGGCTTCAGTTTACCATGTTAATACTCTAGCCTAGCATTTTGCGCTGCATTGCATGATTGTATGTCAGTCCAGCCTACTGATGATGTTCAAGAAACACTTATAGTAGACTTAGATTTTGGAGTATGGACAATAGACAGTATAAGAAAGGAAGATGCTTAAGCAAAACAGAAGTATACAGCTGTGATGAGAAGTTCTTAAGCCTCACTCTTATCCCTGTTCTAAAGCAAACATTTTCTAATTCTTTAAATCTTCAGCCATGTTTTTATTGATGTGACATTTTCTTGTACATCCTCTAACAGCTGTAGGATGCTGTCAATGCAGTCATTTCCATTAATGGTTCAGTAGTGCTTAAGAGTACGTGAATATTGTCCTCACACAGAGTACGCTCTCGGTTAACGACAAATTGTTTATAGAATTAAACTCTCACCACATCGAACATTTGGTTTGTTTCATGTCATGTGATCTTAATTTTGAAATAAACCATAGGCTAGATTCCAGCTGTCCTAAAACCTCCATAATGAAAACAAACCTGCCTTAATAAAGTTACCTCATGTGCATCAGAACTTGTCTTCTCTGGTACCATGGTTTTAAGGAATCAAACCTATTGGTGTTGAGTGAAGCGAAGCATCGGCACCGGTCTGTCTAAAATTCCTTCATGTATGCTCTGCAGGGCTGTTGGCATGACTTGCATAAATCAAGGTAGGCTGGATAGTTTGGGCTTAAATTTTTGTCCCTTAAGTTGCCCATTACGGAAAATGCTCATCTTCCATTTCTAATTAATTGGTTTTGTGCCCAAATGGCATTTCAAGGCACAATATATATATATATGAAGTCCTCAAATCAGGAGAGAGTTCATGATGTGTCATCCAAGTCAGTGCGCTAGAAATCTTTGCTAGTTTGGACCCAGCTGTGCTGGGTTTCAGACATACAGAGCGTGAAATGTCTCCCATATATTCAAACCGAAAGCTGGCCCGTAATTCTGTAAGTCATGCTTGTTCTAAGCAGCACCCTAAGCCTAGAGTTAGGAACTTTGCGCTAAGTTTTTATATTTTTCTTATGCTCTTATATACACATTCTAAATCTACAACATTGCTTTCAGTTTTTAGAATTGCTAAATGCTGAGGTGTTCTTAAAATGGCGTGTCACTGAGTCTTACATGCTATCCTTCTGATAAGAGTAAAACCAAGGTACTTTATTAACAATTTCTTCACTCCATTTGTCTCTCATCCCGTTTCATGTCCCATGATGACTCTCTGTCCTTGGATCAACTCCTGCCTTACCGTCACATATTTCAAATAAATTAGTGGTAATAGAGTTCTTAACTATTAAAAATTTTTAAACCCTATGTGCTGCACCTGAAATCTGAATCAGCAGTGAGTTTCAGGTTCTTTCACTCATCATTATCTGAACTGAGTTAATCCTGAAATATAAGTAAATGCGTGGTATAATTGCAGTGATTTCATCGCCTGTTATACTTGGAGTTTACATTTCACCCAGTCTTATGAGGAGTGGCTGAGGGAACTGGGATTGTTCAGTCTGGAGAAGAGGATGCTCAGGGAAGGTGTTATTGCTCTCTACAACTGCCTGAAAGGAGGTTGTGGTGAGGTGGGTGTCGGCCTCTTCTCCCAGGTAACAGCAATAGGATGAGAAGTAATGGCCTCAAGTTGCGCCAGGTGAGGTTCAGGTTGGATAGCAGGAAAAACTTCTCTGAAAGAGTGTTCGGGCACTAGAACAGGCTGCCCAGGGAGGTGGTGGAGTCACCGTCCCTGGAGGTGTTCAAGAAACATCTAGATGGGGTACGTAGCGACATGGTTTAGTGGGCAATATTGGTGGATGGTTGGACTAGATGATCTTAGAGGTCTTTTCTAACCTTAATGATACTATGGTAGTAACATTAGGAAAGAAAAATATACTATGCACCTTTGTAGGACAGACTGAAGTGATACCTGTATTTCTACAAAAAGTATAACTGTGCAGTTGGTGCCACTGTCTGGAAAAACCTGTCAAGCATGGAACAACAGCAGCTGCTGCATTTAATTTAAATTAAAAAAAAAAAAGTGATTTTTTTAAAAAAATCACAGAAACAGTAATGGGATTGATATATAAATTATTGAGTATAGCAAATACTTCTTGAGATGTTGAGTTGCTGTTTAAAAAAATTGACAAAAATAACCTTAACAAAGACAAGAGCAGAAAAACAGGAAACAACACCCCAACAGCACAGGATAAGCATGGAAAAAACAGATACCTCTGTGTTATCATTCAATGTAAATTTTTATAATGCAAGCACTTGCTGATGGCTTGGTACGTTTCCAGGGAAGTCATTATCCTGCAGTGATTTTGGTGGGCAGAGAATTAAGTCAACACTAAGAACTTGGGGAATTGTTGTTTTCTTGATGGATATGGTCAGCTGTCTAGATTGCCATTTATGGCTTTGAAAGATTCTGCCACATAGTGAAAATTACGTTTGGTTTTCACTCACTATCCAAGAAGAAAAATCTTCAGATTTTCCATGTAAACATAGATGAAAATAATAAAAGGCTAAAAATAAAGAGGATTGGCAATTAACACTGTAAGACAGAAAGGGAGAAGAGATTTTAGTAAGGGATTAGAGAGAACAAATGTGAATTGTTTACTACTGAAAAAAGAGTTTAATGTTCTATTATTCTACATAATGATACTTTCTCTTATAATATGATTGGATCTTTGAGTAGCATAAGTTAATAGTAGTTCATTGGCTTCATCATAAGAAGGGTAATATATAATAACAAGGAATCTGGCAAATAGCATTCAGCTGAATGACTCAATGTTTTTTCATCCTTCCAAATACAAAATGAAGTGTTTGCTTCCCTGTATGTCTTGCTCTTCTGAGTTAATTAACCAAATATGTTGTGGTCATTTTGTCAACAAGCAGATATCCTGTTATTATTTAATTAGTCATATATGTGCTGAAACATCAGTAAAAAATGAAGATTCTGTAAACTAACAAGCTCAGTTTTTTAAAACAAACAACCTCAATTTCTACCACCAGTCTAAATCTATAGCAGATTCCTTGTGTGAGCTGTTTTGTACGATGTTGTTTCATGGTTTGATCCTGACCATCATCACCGTCAGTTCTGAATTTTGTTTAGCCCTTCTATTTAGGTGTTTGACAAGTAAAGCTGGCCAAATTGTCTTTAAAACACTTGCACTTTTGCAAAGTATTTTCCTATTGTCAAAATCAGATGTTCTGCAAATACAGCTGTTTTCATTAAAAAAAGAGTTACAGTTAGGAGATTTTTAGGCTTAGATGTATGAAAATTGCTTTGGAGATCTGTAGCTTAGTACATGGAAAAGGGAGCTGGAACATGGGAGTAACAGACTTAAGCATCTTCTAGTAATGAAATAGGAATGGAATGGTCTTTCCTGATCAAACAAACCAGAAATCCTCACCTGCAAATTGTCCACTCCTGCATGCATTTGATTACATGCGTCTGGCATAGGGGGTTTTACCATCAGTGAGTGCAGCCTTAATAATTGAATTCATCCACTAAGAAGAAATGTGTTCCTAAAAGGATCAAATTCCTCCCTCCCGTAATGACTATAAATATTAATAAATTCATAGCAAGAGCAAAATTTTGTGTAACCTTGTAAGATAGGGGGCTGTTTTTTATCATTTTAAAAGCCTTTGTCTATCCTTGTTAGAATTCATCTTTCTTGAACAAGATCAATCCATATTCTGCCTGTTCAATGTTACACGGAAGTTTCCAACATTGCAAATGCCGCTATAACAAATAACACGGTGTTATTTCCCATACTGGGGAACTCTCTGTTCCTTTAATTTTTCAAGTGAGTTATTATAGCATTTTTCTGGCACTTATGGTTCATGTTCCTCCTGTGATTGCAGTTTGCATCCTGGTTTTAAGCCTTTTCTGGTTTTAGCTAATGAGATTGTTCTTGTGTACCAGTGCAGTTAGGGAATAATATTTTTTTGTACTTAACTTTGTTCCATTTCTGTTGCACCTATTGTTGAGATACCAAATCTGATGGGATGCTTTGCTGCGTTATTTGCTGCCAGTATTCCCAATTTTAAGTCATGAAGTTCTGTAATTTACTTGGTGGTAATGTTGTAAAATTGTATCCCGTTACTAACTTTCTCGGGAGTCCTGTTTTTGTCTTTAGTGTTACTATTAGCTACATTTAGCCAAACTTTCTTCTTTTAAATAATTTTGTGTATGAACTGTGGGCCAGCTATCAATATACTATATATTAATATTATACAATATTAAATACTTGAGCCTAGAAATAGTAGCTCTTTATAATTTTCTTTTGCTTGGAATACTAGTTGTCTTATCAAAGATACTCTTTAGTATGATGCAATCTGTGTGAGATCTGTGTTTCATTCTACCTCGTTTTCTAGTCATGTCAGTGTTGTAAAATATTCTTTTTGAATGTGTTCTGAATCGTACATACTGCTGAGGTCAGTCTAATAGGGCTCTAGGTGTCTGTTGGAGAAATCATTTTTCCATTCCAACATGGAACAGATATAAATTTCCCAACCTAGGATGTTCTTGTTGCATGTCTGGTAAAAAAAACTATGAAAAGTTTAGTCATGCTGTCTTAAAAATAAAAATAAAGCCACTTTTTGTGGCATTTCCCATCATGCTGGAAAGAACCAAGCAACTCTTGGAAAAAATGTGGTTTTTTTCACCTTCTTTTAAGTTGGTTGGTGTCATTTTTTTTGCATCAAGTAGTTTGTTCTCTGATCAGTCTGCTGGTACTGCCTGTGTCATCCTACATGACGATGCAGCACTGCTTGTTGATGCTGTGGCTTTTTCTGAATCTGATCAGTCTAACAACTCTTGCTAGCAGAATGTGAATTTCTCTTGTCAGGAAGAACAAGCATGTGCTTCCAGGGATCCAGTATATTTTAGAGAAGTAGACTTTGGTGGTTTATATAACCATATTCTTTCTCAAACTATTTGTGAAAATAGTGCAAAGAATAGATATATGCTAAATGCAGAATTAGACTATCTGAGAAAACAATAGAAAAAGCTGTAAGAAAACTGACAGCTAAAGTTGAAAAAAAAAGTTAATTTCTTTTTGTGGCCAGTGAGTTCTTGAAGCCACCACAATTTTTGCTGAATTCAAAAATCTATAACTTTCAAGGAGTGTTTTATTTATTAGTACTGGGATTCCTTTACAGTTTATGAGATGTGCTTTTCTGTGTAAAGCCAAAATGTGTTGTTAGATAATCAAATACAGTGCCATGGAGCAATGGAAAATTCTGTGATGCTGTCTTTTGGTTTTCTTTCTGTCCCCGCCCCGAGTTAAATAATTAAATGACTGTTATGGTTCAGTGGAGCCTGTTGAGCCCTGCTTGTTGGGTTTGCTGTGCTGAGAAAAGCGTGAAGAGGAAAATGTCCTTAAAGCAATTAAGTACAGGCCAGCAAGCTTGGTGTTTTAGTGGTTTTGGATATGTATTTTTCTTTTGTTAAACAGTTGTTTTATATAAGTGAACACTGTTCTATCCCCTGTTTTGGAAGTTTAGTTTCGCTGGAGATGATGTGCCATGGTTTTGATGTGGGTTACAGCTAGATATAGTAGTGCTGCAATAAACAATGTCTTGTTACTTGCTTTCTGGTAGCCTGATAGAGACTTTTGTTTACTCGTCTTTCATTTACAAAAGAGGGAGCAGCATTTCTTTCCAGTGTAAAAAAGTGAAATTATGTGGCTTGAATAGCACAATTGATGAGACTGTAGCTCTTGTTTTCTGGAAGTTAGAAGAATACAGAGGAGGGATACAGGATTCTTCTCAACGTAGGTAGATAGCTCTCAGTGGAAATATTCAGGACAGCTATGGATGACTCAGTGATTGGTGGAGGATTAGTGGTTGTAAGCTACAGCATCTTAAATCCCCTTGCAGATGATCCTATTTGGATTTTAAATATACTTTAACTTATGCTCATTAGCTTCACACGGCTAATTGAGTCTTTCCTGAACGTCTCCACATAAGCAAACCCAGATGTTCTTTCAAAAGATCATGAGAAAATTCTTTTAAAACACCATGAGAAATTCTTTATAGTTTTTGGTGTGTCTGACAATACTATGGAGGAGTCCTCCACCGCCTGTCCTAACCACAATCTTAATTTCCAATGCAAGATGAAGATGTGAATTCAGCTTTTCACGAATGTAATATAACCTCCCAGGGACCCTAATGACATGTTAATCATCAATAATAGAAAGCTTGGCAAAAAGCAATGATGTATTATGAAACAGAAACATGTCATTAAGAAGTAAAAGGATATGCTGAAAATTGAGATAGTGCTCTAAAAATAAAGTGAAAAAATATATCTTTAAAGACCTATAGGTTTTTTGTGGAGCTAATGTTTTAAATCTGAAGCAACAGTGCAGCTTTAATTTCAATGCATTTTAGTTTTCATCTCACAAAAGCTTTTTTTTGTTTAATGTAACAACAAGAATATGAGAGTAATGTAATTGCAGAACAATCTGTGTTGCTTCTAGCTGAAAGGAAAAGAATTTGGAGGGAGTAAGTATGAGAAGGTACCTTACTAAGTGAAATGCAGGCTACGGATGTTCTCATATCTCATTCATAAATTTTTCACAGCTATTGCCTGCAGTCTGTGGCACTGTTCTCACTGCTTTTGGGGAATCTAATTGTTGCATGGAGATTTCATACTCCTTAGGTGAGAGGCACTTGATCTATTGAGGCCTCTTAAGAGATATATTGAGTAGAGGTGAGAGAGCAGAATGAAATACTGATGGATAGTGAAGAATTTTTTTATTTTTACATTAAGCACAAAATAGTTTCTTGCATTTCATATAAATCAGATTTCTCTCCCATTTTCTTTTCTCCCCAGATGTATGTTGCTGCTTGGAGTCCTGAATACATAAATCCTTGAGTTTTGCTCCCTCTGGGAGAGGCAGGGAGGTGATACGAAGGAATATATCCTCGAATTCTTCCAATACAGTAAAAAGGCATTTTGTCTCTTGATGCCCTTGTAAGTCTAGGGCTGTTGAATTCTGCAGAAGTCTGCTCAACAGTGAATGGCCTTTCCTATCAAATTAGAAGTTCTTTTGGATGAGTGTTGAGGATGTTGGAATCTTTTAAGAATTTAAATGTAGAGTTTGTCAGACAGCATTAATATTGCACATTTCTATTATTGAAGCAT
This sequence comes from Penelope pileata, assembly GCA_013396635.1. Classification (NCBI taxonomy): domain Eukaryota; kingdom Metazoa; phylum Chordata; class Aves; order Galliformes; family Cracidae; genus Penelope; species Penelope pileata. The sequence goes on from WBMW01000467.1 coordinate 309,137, forward strand.
TCTTACATGTGGAGCTGCAAGCACATGATTGTCTACTTTCTTTTTAACAGCTATAAAGTTAAAGGACCTAAAAATCTACACAGATTAGTTGTGACCAATGACCTTTTGAAGTATTGATTATATTGATTTTAAGCAGATTCCGGCATCTATCATGTCATAAAATAAATCTGTTCATTTTATTTAGTCACAAATAAGAAGAAGAGCACAGTAAATGTCATGTCTCTGATAATCAAAAATATTAGCTGGATATCTGTGAAAACCAGAAATACCTGCGCCTAATTTAAAATCCAGGAAAAACCTTGGGTCATTTTAAAATAAATAAATAAATTGTTAAGAGTTTGCTTAACCAACATGCACTTACATGTAATGTTTCCCAGAAAGGTATTAAATAGTAACTGTAATCAATGTACTTACTTAGCTTTAGGCAATATGAACTGAAAAAGAGTTGCCAGAACACATGCTGTTAGCAAATTTATCTTAGGGAGACAAAGGTGTACTTGATAGACAAAGAGAATAAAACATGCAAATCTTCTCCTGCCCCCTTCAAATATTGAGTGTGTGTTCACAGGTCTCAGTGGTGAGGATGGATAAGTGTTTTGGGACGAGTACTCCTCTGCAAAGGGCAATTGCTGTAATGTGCATTGTGCTGAATGAAAGTATCCTGAGGTCATGCCTAAGGCATCCTTTAGAAAGACTAAAGTACTTAGTCTTTCTCAGATTGCATCTAAGTCAGATTTGCATTTTGGAGGGGGTAAATGGGAGGGATGGCAGAGTTTACTATCAGGCTGGGACTCCATGCTGAAAGTACCACATATGGACTGCCTCTTCCTCTTCTAGGGTTTCCTTGGAAAGCAAAGCATCAGCTGCCTAGCTGACAATCCTGCTGATGATGCCCAGTTTACATTTCTGCAGAAGTGTTGTCTTTAACTTCAAGCAAATTATGGCTTTGATCAAGAAAGCAAGCAGCTACAAAAGTACAGATTAGTTTAAGTACTGGGGACAGAGCAACCTCACCTTTGGGTTTCTACTGCATCTAATTTAAGTCACTATTCTAGTAATAGCCATTCAAAATGAACAGCTACGGAGACTATAAACATTTCAGATCTTTTTTGTATAAACCTCAAATGATGTTCTGCAGCACTAAGTTCCTCCAGACTTCAGTGTATCAGGATTTTGCTGGGAAGGTATGCCATCTCTTCCTGTGGACTTCCCACAGAGCTGAAGGTGCAATGGGGTAAATGAATTTGAGACTTATATTGTTGTTTCAGAAAACTTATAAATTTAATAGATCATATTGAAATAACAAAGATAACTGTCCCTTGTCCCCAGCAGATGACAACCTAAGTAGGATGAAAAGCCAGTATTCCTCATGGGATACAACATGGGAAAGAATGTTACAAAGCCTCAAACATGAGGGAGAGAAACCAAATCAGAAGGGTTTTATGTTATCTCTTCTGTGTACTTCCAGGAATTTTAGATAGGTAATTTTCAGTGCTGAAAAATAAATATTAAGGGAAGCATAATTAGGATTTGTTGAAAAAACTGAACATTGCTCAGTGAGGTGAAGCATATTTGAAAGACATGTACCTGATCATTGATGCTGTAACAATTCCTACACCTGGATGCTGAACTGTAGAGATACAGTCAAAATCTAATGACATCTCACAGTACATTTGCAGTGAGTTTTCATAGAAGAGCTACCAAAATAGAAAACTGATTAACCAAATAACAGAGACTTTTAAAATAAATATGAAATGAGATGGTTAATGTGAATGATGTGAAATTATAAACTGCTAGGCTGACTTTAGTGTTTCAGAAATGCAACAATGAGTGTGTTAAGGAGAGGGCAGCACATTCCTCATACTTTGTATACAAGCATGAGGAGCTTCCCTGGAGCTTGAGTACGAGAAGAATAATTTAGAACAAAAGACAAATGTTAGGAATGTTGAGAAAGGAAAATGGATGTTAATGGTTTCATCTTGGATATTCTATGAAAGTTCCATGGGATGGAGAAAAGCTATCTGCAGAGGGGAAGATGGCTAGGGACAGGCTGAGGCTGAGAGCAGAGCCAGTGAGGAGCACACAGAGGCTGAAGAACATGTACAGTTTACAGGGAAAGGGATGGGGAGAAGTCTTCTCAAATCCACCAAAATTATGGTCCTGAGAACAGGGAAATGCAGTGAACTGGTTTTTGTTTGTTAAAAATATTTATTCTTCAAAAAGGTGGGTGTGGGCTTACTGAAATACTAGAAGTTCATATCAAAAACACTGATAGGAAAAGGTATTGCTGAAGTCATAGAGACTGCAAGAGGAGAAGGACCATGTAGTTAGAAAATTCAGTGGCAAAGCTCTTGCTAAAATCTCTAGGGCCGGGTCAGACTTGGGGACAGAAAAGGAAGGAACAGCAGGCAAATGGCAGGGATGCTGACAAGGAGAGAATAGCTAGGTACAGCACAGACGGTGTCACATGCATAAAGCAATAAATCAGTAATAGCAGCTTATGTTTTCCATCTCTGAAGGGAGCAGTTCTTTTGCTGTGCTCAAGCCATGCCACAGAAAGATTTTGTCCAGTCAAGATTTAACATCTTTTAGTAAGCTTTCAGGCTCTTTAGTGTGGATTTTTTTTTAAGGTTTCTATACTGCTGGTGTTTTTCTGTGAAGCTGCTGCACAACTGCTCAAGTAACATTTGTGGTATAAAATTAAAGATCTGTACAGAATTATTGTCCCTGTTCCCACGCATATTCCAAGTAGCAAACTGCTATAACTATTATCAGTTGGACATTTTAAAAACCACATTATTCTTTCATAGTCAGGAAAATATTTTAGTGACTAACTGTGGTTGTCTTTGCTAAGGAACACCTCATTCGTTCTGTCAGATAGTCCCTTTCTGGCAGTGAGAAGGGCTGTAAATGCTTCCATATCCCAGATGGGTACATGGCTAGCTCTTGTGTTTTCCAGTTACTCTTTGGAGAATTCAGCTTCTTGTTTCACACTTTCCCATTTGATGTAATGGGTTGTCTGCAATTTGGTAACTATGTTGTGGATTTATTATTAAAATAAATAAACACAGTTTTAAAGCAGTTCTTGAAAGCACCTTACACTTAAGCAGTTGCTGTAGGGCTTGTATCCTCCAAACAAAAGATAAAACAATGATAACAGAAGAACTACATGATTTCAGTGTTTGGACAGGTTTGAGTTCTTTCACTCTTGGATTTTTGAGGGATGGATGTGGCAGTGATCTACCTGAAACTGAACTTGTACAGTTATATTAGAATTCTCAGCTCCGTTAATCTGTGCTGTGAGTTCTTCAGGATGTTGTCCTAGGCCTTGTTTTGTGCTTGATGTAAGACATTAATGTTGCCTGGGCTTCAGCACTTTTAAGTGTTTAGCAGCAGCTGAAAGGATTTGTAAGTGGAATAATACTTTCTTATGTTCTCACTCCTCGTCTGGTGTTCTCTTTGTGCCAGCAGCAACTTTTACTCATATTAAGGTTCTGCATGTAAAAATGTCCTTTTTTGTTTTTTTACTTAAAAAATGCTTAAATATCTTGTAGTATTATCCAGTCTGCTATGTCATCATTCTCCTTTTTCTTCTGAGACCATTTTGCAAATTCCCTAGCAGTATGGTCTTAACTAATCTAATTAAGAAGGAAAATTTGTGAATATTTTTCTGTTCTGCCTAAGCCACAAAATTTGCATTTCTACAAAACTACAAAATTGAATTCATGCCTGTTTCTTCACTGGGACAGGAGTTGGATGTGAATTTTCAGATGCTGATTGCATTCTGCTCTGTCTCTACTCCTCTGTCTGGCAGTAGGCAGTTGTGTTCGCCTGGTGAACCATTTGTGTGTACCTGGTGCTCCGTTTCATGAACACAGAATCATGACATTAAGAGGGGGCCATTGTGTCCAGCTGTGGTGAAAAGAGTCTGATGATGATTGTGCCTATAGTGAATATAGACTGATTTCACCACACTGTAGAAATCATTAGTATAAATAGTGAACCAATAGAGTAGTGGGCAATTCCAGATTTAAGCACTGCTAATAATTGTCACTAAAAGCAAGAGAATTTATATCCTTTCTCCAGTATTTTCACCTAAGAAAGAGAGGTCATTGTTTGAAGACTAATGCTATATCACTGCTTTTGTGACAGTATTTACTGCAGGCACCAAGTAACAGTAGTGTTCCCATGATCTCTGAGGATACAGTAGGTCGCGGGAGATGCTCGGGGTGGCACTAGTTTCACTGACTAACTCTTATCCAGGCAGGACACTCACCAATAAATTACCTGATTCCTAATCTCAAAGGAGTGTTTTGTGAACCTTTTGGTTCAAATCATTGCAGATTTCTCAATCAGATAAATACTTGCCAGAGGCCTTAGGATTTCTGCCCTATGGGACTTAAGTGCAAGTTTCCTAGTAGAGCAGTAGTTAATTCAGTGCCTCAAAATGTTGCAAAGTATCTGTTGCCAAAATGCTCACAGCTATTAAAACACAGTGTCTTCCCTTCCCTGTGGGAGAGTACATGGAGTACAGTATCTTTACCCCGACAGTGATCTTTTATGATTACACTGGTAACTCCTGATTCAGCTGTACTGGAGTTCTTCCTCTTGGGAGCTATTCAAAGATGAATCACTACCAGGAATGAAAGCAGCTGTATTTTGTATCTCAGATTTAAGCAAGTTGGCAGTGGCTCTCATCAGGAATATAAAAAGAGAAACACCTAAATTGTCATTATTTATTGTGATTTAAGTTATTTAGTATGATTTTATGGAAAACGTTATGTCAGTACTTATATAATGTCGTAGCTTCCTTTATGCTGTCTGATCAGATGGAGTGATACTGTTATTTTTAGTAAGTCAATAACTGAACAGAGAACCATTGAAACTCCTTAATGTAACTCTTATTCAAGAGCCAAATCAAATTTTTCTTCATTTTAGAGCCAGTCTGTGTCAAAAACCTTTCTCTTTTATGCAGATATAAAAAATTTTATTACTATATCTGGCCTGGATAGGCAAAGTGAGTTTCAAGTTCCTTGTTTACCTACCTTTAAAATCAATAGCATAGTTATGTAAATCTTATCTGTGGAATCCTGTCAAAACTCATTTGAAAACAATATTTTCTAAAAGGGGAAAAAAATGAATCTCGCTGCAGCAATTTATGTCAAAAACTCCCAACGGATGGTCCTTACACAGCAGCCAAAGTAAGGGAAAACAAGTAACAGTAAAAATTAAATTTACATAAAACTTGTACACTTTTGAAAAGATTACATATGCAAGGATCACTTGAAGTTGTGTTTAAATTTAGGAATTTCTAAACATGGCAGATCTAATCCCCGTCTCTCTAGAGAACAGCAATAATATGTGTAATAAAAAAGCTCTCCAAAATGCTCAGTGTGGAGAGAGAAGACAGAGTCAGAAATGGGAAAGGGAGAAGATGAGTTATGGAAACTGGGATAAAATGAGAAATTTCACCCTATCCTGTGCGTTGTCCACTTGGCCACCATGGTGACCAAACGATGCTAGCTGTCCATACTTTTTCACTCCATAGATAGCTGAAGTTCTTATTTTCTGCTAATGCCTGAGATAAAATGTGTCCTTGTAAATATATCTGCACTATGTCCACACCTGCATAACATCTGGGTCCCAAGAAAGGGAGGCCTCCGCTGGTTGCTGTGTACAAATAGAGTTTGCCTGACAAACTTCGTGCATTTCTAAACAAATTTTATAAAAGCCAAACGTGAATTTTTATCCGAGCAAGGGAAGTTATCTGGAACCAATGTTTTGTAGGCATCAGCCAAATTGAGGACTATTTTCCTTCTTTGCAGTTGCAGCAAGAGATGAAGCCTTCTCAAGCCAGCTGTGGCATCCTAGGCCTGAGTTTTTGGATTAAAAAAAAAAATGTGTGCAGTGACCCTGGCAGAGTCATCGTGCAGTTGATAAAGAATAACAAGTCATTCTTAGAAACAGCTGCTAGGGTGAGTAAGGATTACAATCTCTCAAGTGTGAGTGCTCTTTTAGGCCCTATTAATTTAAATAGGTCTTAGTCATGCAAACTGCAAAACTTCTCTCTCTCCAAACAGTGGGTTACTGTGCAGACTACTTTGCAGTTTCCAGAGGTCTGATCACAAGCAAAACACTTCTCCCCATAATTGTCCTCCAAAGTCTGCAGACCATGGAGGCGTTGCTTTAGTCCTAATGGGCTGTGTGTCACCATTGCTTTGCCAGAGACAGTGTGTTGTGTGTAGAAATGGCAAATTTAAGTGGAGTGTTTTGAATGTCTGTGGTAGTGGTAGCATAAAGTTTGTGGAGATAAACAGTGAAGTCGCCAGGATTTGGGTTTGTTTTGTTTTGCTTGTTTTTCTGTTTAACTCTTATCCTCTTGGTCTCCAAGAGAACAAATGGAAGAGTGAAAGCAAATTTGATACAGCAGTGATCCACTGAAACAACTTCCTGTTGGTATCTGCCTGAATATTTTAGCCTATAACTCTGACTTGCAGTGAAAACCTGGTCTTTCTGGGGCAGAGTCCATGTCTCTCATGCATTCTAGCACAGTGCCAAGCAGAATGAGGCTCTGGCATTTACCCAAAGCAGGGGGTAGCATGGAGAGTCAGGAAAGCACAGTCAATGCCTAGCAGAGGTTTTCAAAAACACAGAAGTCGTAGTACGGAATTCTTTGGCTTTAGATACAGCCAGTTCCTTTTTCTGTCCAATCCTGTTGTTAAATTATTGCCATCTGTTAATTGGAAACTCCCTGTAGAAGTCTAAAAAGGCCAACCATAGGTGCAACAAGCTTAGAGGTTCTAAATGACCTTCTAAAGTGATCTGCTCTCCTAACACGTCAGTTTTGCATGCAATACAATGTAGTGTAATTGGAATAGTAATAACAGTGGGAAATATTGAAATAGCTTTACGTCAGTTTTGTTTGCTCAGCTTTTAAGTTCCCTTATCAAATATTTTTTGACATCCTCATCCTTCTTTCTTACCATCCCTAAGAATCCTATTGCAATACTGAGGTGAGCAACCTGAGAAGAAAGCAATCTAGGAAATCCTGCAGGACCCTAGGTTGCTGGAGGACAGAGGGCCCAATTTAAGCTAGGTGCGGATCACCTTGGGGTAAGAGAAGCTCATGGCTTGGATTTTACCCAAGGCCAAAGTCTAATGCAGTACAGATTACATAGCATTTATGGTTCAAGCAGTCCCTGACAAATATTTACTAATATTTATATTTAGGGTCACAGGAAGTCTCTAGCCTTGACCTTCTGCTCGAAGTAGAACAAACCCAGTTCCTTCAGCCTCTCTTCACAGGACAAGTTTACCAATGCCCTTCCTGAATGAAGAGCCCCAAAACTGAATGCCAGACTCTTAATGTGGTCTGATAAGTGCTGCATAAAGGTGAATAGTCGCGTCCCTTGATCTACTGGCGATGCTCCTGTTGATGCAGCCCAGTCAGCTCATTCCTCTAGCCTGTATGTGCCTGTCACTCTGTTGTTCAGATTAACAGCTTTGCTCTTGAGCATGTCAGCATGTCCCCTCAGTTTGCAGTGAAACAAATGTGAGTTAAGGCAGGTCAAGGCTCTCCTTTTTAACATATGAATTAGAGTGAGACTTACTGTATTGCCACAGCAAAACTGAAAAACCTAGATTTTTAGAGGTTGTAAGCAAATGTTGCCAAGTAATTCGTGAATAAAGGCTTTATAAATAAGAATTAGCAGACTCTTCTTACTAGTACTACTAATTCACAAGCCATTTCATAAGCAGTAAGCAGACAGAAAGATGTTAATTTTCAAACTTTCTGACTCAAGTGTCTTGGCTTAGTTATTTCAAATTTTTCCAAAACAGTTTCAAGGCTGCTGCAAATCATATAGCATTTTGTTTTTCTCTTTTTGTGAGAATCTATCTCTATGGGAAAATCAAGACAAGTTAAAAATAGATTAGTTTGAAGTGGAAGTCTTAACTTTATGGCTGTGATTCTGTACCAAGGGTAGAACTGTAGCCCAAGCACTGTGGGGCTTTAGCAAATGCATCGGAGCTCTTTGCTCTGCTGTTAATTCCAGCTCTGCACTGTCCCTGCAAATGGTGAATTGTCAAGTATGCTGACTAGGAATATACAGCTCTAATTACAATGGAAGACATTAGATCCTCACTTAGATACACCCTTCATCAGAAATAATCACCTAACATCTGTGTTCCTGATATTCCACATGGGTGCAATTCTTGACAAGTGTTATACTTACTTGAAAAAGCTACCTGTTACAGTCAAGGGAATTTGAATTGGAAATTAAATGTGTAGCAGAAAATTTAATTTGTGTCACAAATTAAGTGTGTAGGAGAAAATCAAGCTACAAAATGAGAATGATAAACTGGAAAAAGGTTGGGAAACTATAATGGGAATATTTGGAAGGACAGTCTGTGAGTCTATGACAGTCATGGGCCAACATAATAAAAAATATGAGGCATTACTTTTGGAGCAGATCTTATATATTCACGAAGGGTAAGCCTTGATTATGTATTGCACTATGCAAACATTTTCTAGTTATGTCAGATGTGTATGAGCTTCATCATCTCCCCATGTCTTGAAAAGAAGAAATCTGCCTGAATCTTCTGAATAAAATATTGTCAACATTTTCTCATTGATTCTCATAAACAGCAGTCATCACAAGTCCATAATATTATTAATAGTGCCAGCATTTGTAAAGGCAAAATCCAGAAGAAAAGTAAGTTTATGTCTTAAGCAATTTGACCATCAGGAGGTTGGTAGTTGGTCTTACAGGAGGTAAAAGAGGCCTTTCATTTGCTTTGGCACCTAAAGTGATCAATTAGTTTGGAATATCTTGGCCATGTAGCATTGGCTGATGTGTTTGCTCTTCTTAGTGACGAGAAAAATCCTATGCTACATCCAGTGTACTTTTTATTAAATATTTTAAAAATGCAAATATTATCTGTTCTGGATCAGCAGATCAGTCTTACAGAATTACTTAGTATTCCCTCAGTAGTTTGCTGCTCCATCAAAATATTTAAGAATTTCATCCGCACCCACCTACAATTATTGTACAATGTAGATGGAGCTACTAGTGTTTTATTTTATTTACTGCTCTGTTCAGCATGGTTCACCCTGTCTCTGCATGTGAATGACCCCATTATTGTGACAAAGCAGGCTGAAGATGTTTGCTAATATATTCTAAGAATGGATTGAATTCTTTAGTGCTTCAAACTTTCCTTCCTTTGAAATGTTCTGCATAATGGTATTTGACATGAATAACTGTTATATGTAGTTTTTAGTCATCATTCGTTCTAGAAAATTAATTTTCTAGCATGTGAGTCTATTGCTTTCTAGCCTGTTATGTATGTGATACAGTGTAAATTGCCTTATTTTTTTCATCCTTTCTTAATTTCTTCCATCAGTTTCCTGTGATTGCTGCATGAAACGCCTTATTATTTGGGGAGATGCATGAGTATTTAAAACCATGTGAAGTCTGATGATCCATAAGCCATTGAGCCTTATCGACATTTTGTGTGAATGGGGATGGGAAAGCTGTATTTGGTTGACGCTGTATTTGGTGTTTTCCACTAAGCAAATATCTTCTAATTTTGAATTGGTCATCTTCTAGTTAATTTTTAATTTCTCATTCCTTCCATTATATTCAAAACCTTTCTTGCTGTGACTCTCATCACGTGTGACCTCATCAAGGTGATGGAATTTCAGATTTCATTCATTCCTTTTTCGAATGAATTTTTGCTTTTCACCAAAAATAAAAAAATAAGATTTTAATTAAGACACAGTCCTTCTTAGCTGAAATAACTTTGCTTGTCCTTTTCTGCATCATCTCTCTGGCTTCTATAACAGGAGCAGATATTATTTAGAACTAAATGAAGGAGTTTTGAAATATCCGTTATTAAAATAGTGAGGTTTCTTGTAGGAAACATACAAAGCTGGAGATGCAGTTAGGCTCTTTTCCCTCCCCACTGGTGTACTGCTCAGTGGAAATTCATTCTGGCAAAGACAGAAAGCTGTGGCTAAACAACATTAGTGGATGAGTCACTTAAAGAGAACTGGAAAGAAAGAAAAAAAACCTCTGCTGCTTGATAAGAACCAGAATAGGTCCAGATGGTCTCAGTAAATCTTCCCATACTTGCCTGAGGAATGATGGACAAAAACATCCAGAGCAATGCTTACGTTTTCAGTAGTGCGTGTTTTCTTGATACAACGAAAGCTTTCAAGCACATGTGAGTTCTCTTCATCAGGTTTCTGCATAGATTAAGATCAACGAGGTCAAGCTGAGCACATTACTTTCACAGGTGTTGAAATTTACCAACAGCTTAATAATGGTTGTAATTGTTATTAGGAGTAGCAGTTTGATGACTAAAGACTTCCCTAGTATGAGCAACTGAAAATACAGGAGAGAGACTTTGTACAGCCCAGAGCAGCCTGGAGCTCCTGTAGCAGAAGATCCCTGCTGAATCCTCAGCTGTACTCCAGGGCAGATGGAGTCTCTGTGATTTGCCTCACAGTCACTATTTCAGTAACTACACGCAAGCTGTCATGTTTCGAATGTTCATGTGTTGGGTGGATTTTCACAAGAAAAGATATGTTGGGCCAGGTCCTGTTAAATTTAAATTCTTTGTTGCCTAGCTTGGAAATGCTGAAGTTTTTCAAGCAAAAAGTGTGACTTCTTTCTCTTGCATCATTTTCAGAAGTGACAGAGCTATTTTGTCTAATATTCTTCCTTCCCTTGCCCTGATTCTACATCACAGTGAGACAGAGTTGTCCTGGATAACTTCAACATAAGGAGCTAGAGCTGTGCAAAGCTCCAGAAATGGAAGTAAGTGAGGCTATGCTTGGTGCAAATGTGATAAAGGTGATGTGGTCACGGTGATGATACGTGAAAATGATGCCAGACCAGTATGGGCATGTGTGTTTTCAAGTCACATCAACATTGTAGACATATTACACTTTCTGCTGTCTCTTTTCTGTTTACTCTTACATCGTCAGGAAAGTACCCTTGAACTGAGAGTTAAGAATGTTTAGAAAATACGGAGTAAAGTTCTTGGAGAAAGTGAGGAGGGACAGTTACTGCTGTAATGTTCCTTGGTATTCAGACCATGACATGGCATAGGTTTTCTGCAGTGTGTGAAAACGTATGTATATAATTCTAATTCATATAGATTAGAGCTTCTGAGAGCTGCCAGTTGATGTCTAAAACTCTGTCAGATAAGACTATCTCTCAGCTCTGCATAGCCACTGGGCATTGTGGTGGCAGTGTATCATTCACCACTTCCTAATCAGCCCATTGAAATTAAATGCAAAGGGGATGCAGACTGAAATGCATTTTCAGAGAACAATAGCAGTCAGCAGCACAACTTCATGCAGGAGCTGCTGTGTAAACACAAGTGCAAGTGTAATCACCTTTAAAGTAGGTGTTGGGTTGACAGGTTTGGACCTGGAGTTCTTGGCTGAAATATTGCTGCAGATTGGTGTGAAAATAAACAATTGAGTGTGGGCCAGCATGAAGTAAAACTGCTGGCAGCTGATCTTTGAATTAACCCTATTGAGGCTATGAGCCAAAAAATGATACTGTAAGACACCATCTTAGCTCATCAGAAAAAAGAAAAACAAGCTCTACTGACAAGGGAAGGTGTGGATATGAGCACAGCTGCCTAACCTTTGACAAGCAAACTGCATAAGACTTCTTAATTCACATCATATTCTGGTGAACTCCAGTTTCTGGTCTTTGGCCACCCACTTTCTCCTGCCACGCACCCTAGAAGACACCCCATTTGGCTTTTCACAGGATGTAGGCAGAGCAGGGACCCTACATGAAGATTGCAGCAAGTTGCTGGCTCTGACCTGCATTTTTTCCTGACCACACTGAAATCAAGGACTAGGAGTGGTGAGGTTAAGCTGCTTTCCCTGTAACAGAGATCAACCTGCAAGTGTTCTTCAGCAGCAAGCACAGTTGGCTTTCAAAAGAGCAGCCCAGTTACAGTGTCCCTTTCAGGAAGGTAATTCTGAGATTTTTTTCTTTGGACTTGGTCAGGCCTTATGATCTTAGGGTGCAAGGCATGTTTCACATAGACTGAGGTAAGAGAAAAATAGCTCTAGGCAGCACTTAGAAGCTGAAGCTTCAGCATTTCCTTCATCTCAGTGTGAGGGGCCCCACAAAGGGGGAATGGGTGTTAAACTGCTTTTTGAATACATTTATAGCATGTATAGTTGTAGACTGGAGTTATTCAGAAAAAAAAAAAAAACAGCTGTGTATACATGGGATGATGAGGTTTCTGTGAAAAGTATGTTCATTAAGTGACCGTCTACTGCAACAAGGCTGCGTGAAAGGAAAGTTTCTTTACTTATAGCTTCATTTCCAAATTAGATGTTTTTGTGCATGTTTTGAAAAAAAAATCTACTTTGATTTCTTGATTGTTTCCTTAGAAATATCACTGAATTGCTATGCTTTTTGGAATGCAACTTGTCAAATACAAGATAAGTGGGCTAGAATCTTGGACTTGCAAAGTCAGCCAAAAACCACTCTAAGTTCTCTTCTGCTTCCTTATATATAAATGAGTGCATACAAATGACAAACTGATTTCCGTAGCCCTTTAAAGCACAATTTTGGATTGTTTTTGAGAAGGTGGAATAGTCATTAGAAAGTGAGGGAAGGGTCATCATCTGACATGTTTAAAAACGTAGAAAATACTCCTGAGAATAATCCAGTCCTGGACGTGGCTACTTACAGTACTTCATCAATAATATCTGTTTCCTGGTTGAGAAAATGTGCTTATTGTATGCACTATTTGCTTGTAATACATTCCAGTGAGGAAGTGTGAGATGCAGAAACACATTCTTTAGATATCTGTTAAAAAGAACAGCACAATGTCATTAAGGTTAATGTAGACTGCAAATACCAAAAGAAGCATAAAACTCTTGCTTAATGTTCTTTCTGAAAAGCTTTGTTGCAAAACTCTGTAAATGATAGGAGCAATATTTATGGAACATTGGGCACATTAGGTTCAGAAATATAAATTGAAAAAGCTGAGTGACTTACACAAAGGCATGTGATTTCAGACAAAGGTAGACAGACCACCCTTCAAGATCTGTTCATGTTCTGAATAGGTGATGGTTTCCTTCCAGCCGACAGTCAGCTAACTGCATGTAAAAGGCAAGTTTTTTTTGAAATCTAGGTCAATCTAACTGCTTTCTGCTCTGCCTCTTCTCTCATCCCTGTTTCCAAGAAGGGCCCTCCTTTGAGGTTTCTTGCCAGCCAGTTGAATCTTTTACTACATCAAGAAAGGCTTGCACATGGTCAGCTGGGTGGCAGCAGGACCTTGCAGCCATGAGCAGGACTGCCGTCAGGAAACACAGGGATACAGGTACCTGTAGAATTGCAGCTTCTGTGTGTGTCTGTATCGCTCAGTGAAGCGCTTTGATTCCACCTCAGAATTCATCAGATATGATTGAAATAAACCATATGCTTAAACTTCCCTGAAGAACTTTAAAATGAACAATTGTCATTCTCCTGTCTTTAGTATTTAGTATTATACAAGAGATTTTCAGGCATCGCAGCCTCTCTCTAGAAGTGTATGGGTTACAGAAAGCAAAGGGGAGGGGAGGCAGATACAGAGGGAGAGTACATGTAAAAACACAGTAAACACTGCTAAAAGGGCAATCTGTAGAGATCTCTCATGCAGTTTCATCAAAAGACTGGGTGCAAGAATGGAGGAAGAGCTGGAGTGAAAGGGGCAGGTTCAAACATACCAGTGTTTAAAAAATGTCTTTAAAAGTGGTCAGAAAAATGATCAGCAATGTGCATATTTAAAGTATGATCAAACTGGCACAGCTTCTACAAAAATGAAAGTTATGATACGTTGAGGAAGGCTAATGGGAATTTGGGAGAAAATAACAATTTCAAAGAAAACATATATCTGAAAATGATTCATGACAGACAGCTGGGGAAGGTATTGTGTAAACATGAGTCAGAAATTCTGTTTATTTGGCACCCATGAAAGGACAAATAACGTAAATGTGATGGGACTGTGACATCTGCATAAAAATCCGTGTTTCCATCGTTCCATAACTGGAAACAGCTTAGGATTTCATCTTGCACCTAGTAGCAGCTGGCAACAGGTAGCCACTTCTTTAATTTAGCAGAGTATAAGGCATTAGTGTTGATGGTTATTACAGTCATCTTCTCAAAACTACCTTAACTAAGCCACACATTAGTCAGCGCTCTGGCACGTTTCTGCCTAAGCCAAAAGCAGATGGAATAGTTTTGTGATGAGCAAATAACAGAGCTGAAGGAATTTTGAATATTTCCAAAGTACTGGTCTTACACACACATATACATTAGCATGGCCCATATGACTTAATTAAGTAACCATGCAAGCATGAACCAAAGAAAATGAGATGGTTACAGCCTCAGTCTCCCTTTACTTGCTGTGCTACGTGACTTTGAAATCCAGGGCTTCATCTCCTCAGGTAGTCGTGTCTTTCTATCAGCAGAGTTTGGGATATACAGCAATCCTCATGCTAACAGTTGCAAACTGCTAACAAAAAAAAAAAAAAAAAGTTATTGCAACAATGATAGAGCATTAAATTTTTCATCCAGGAACTACAGTAAAGCCATCAAGAGTGTAAATGGTCTGTAGCAGCCCTGGAGAAAGAATGGGTCAAAACAGTCATATTTATGCAAACAAAGAAAGCACAGTAACTCAGCAAAACTGGAGACCAATCCTAGTCTTTTTAATCACGAAAGTTTGCAGATGCAACCAGTGCTTAGAAAGTAAGTGAAGGAGAAAGAAACTGAAATCCCTGCTGCCTACTGGGTAGCATGAATCATATAAACGTTTAAAAGTATGAAAAGCAACCATCACTCTACATAAGTACAAACACAAAGTGTCAATGATCTGATAGGCAGTTGTTCATTTTTATCCTACCTAGTATGATTTCCGTTGCTCCGAGTAATCTTTTGTAAAGTTGCGGGTTGATGCTCATTTCCAGCAGATAAGTTGGAATTTGGAAAACGACAACAACAATAACACCAACAAAAACTGTACAGACGTAGATATGCCAGTGCTACGCATTAAGTCCAAATTTTTTATTATTATTTTATTCTGGATTTTTTTCTATTTTAGAAACTAAGTAATGTTTATTTTTAAGCTGCTATAAAAATATTTCAGTCCTAAAATAGGCAGAATAAGATGAGACTGAGAGGGAAAACTTTGTTAATGCAATCAAGCATTCTTATTTTTCATTCTGCACTAGACGCTGTTCCACAACTGCTTTCAGGGAGCTTGTGTATTCCCATTAATTTCTGTTAATATTAGTCATAAAAATCCACTTCACTTGAAAGGTTCCTCTGCAAAATATCAATCTCATGAGTATCAGTTCTTGTGAAAGAAATCCTTGGAATTATTTTGAAGGTATAGTTGCATAGCGTAGTTGTGTTCAAATACTATCAGTTTTGGATTTCATAATCTGGTCCTAAAATCTGAAATGTGCCTACATTTTCTAAAAGGCCACACCAGGAAGAAGGCTATGGGAGGGAGTTTACATTCCAGAGGAGAGAGTTGGAACTAAGTGATCTTTAAAGGTCACAGAATCACAGAATTGTAGGTGTTGGAAGGGACCTCGAGAGATCACTGAGTCCAACCTCCCTGCCAAAGCACGCTCCCTACAGCAGATCGCACAGGTAGGCATCCAGACAGTTCTTGAATATCTCCAGAGAAGGAGACTCCACAACCTCCCTGGGCAGCCTGTTCCAGTGCTCCATCACCCTCAGGATGATGAACTTCTTTCGCATATTTGTGCAGAACTTCCTATGTTCCAGTTTGTAGCCATTGCCCCTTGTCCTGTCCCTACGCACCACTGAAAAGAGTCTGGCCTTGTCCTTTTGCCTCCCACACTTTAGATATTTATAGACGTTGATCAGATCCCCTCTCAGTCTTTTTTTCTCAAGGCTGAACAGACCCAGTTCAGTCAGCCTTTCCTCATAAGGGAGATGCTCCCAGGCCCTTTACCATCTTTGTGGCCCTCCACTGGACTCTTTCCAGGAGATTCCTGTCTTTTTTGTACTGGGGAGCCCAGAACTGGATACAGTACTCCAGCTGAGGCCTGACCAGGGCAGAGTAGAGGGGGAGAATCACCTCCCTCAACCTACTGGCCACGCTCTTTTTAATGGACCACAGGATCCCATTGGCCTTCTTGGCCACGAGGGCACACTGGTCCCTTCCAACCCAAGACATCCTATGAGAGTGAAGCATCAATTTAGCAATGTCTCATTCCGATAAGGAAATGCTACCCTACTAGACTAGACATGCAATGCATCTGCAATATAAACATTTGTCTTACCATAGGGACTGTATTTTTCTTTCTTTCATATAGAATTCAGTGCTTCCATGGGGCTATAATTTATTAATGGAAGTTGCTTCATACTTTTTCACCAAGAATTATCTTTTTTGAAAAGAAATTTATTACTATAAATTTATTTTTCTCTGAAATCTAATTAATATTCCAAAAGGCTAAATTCCTTTTTGCTAGAAGCTCTATTTTTAGACCA
The DNA here is from genome assembly GCA_013396635.1 of Penelope pileata. NCBI lineage: Eukaryota > Metazoa > Chordata > Aves > Galliformes > Cracidae > Penelope > Penelope pileata. The sequence goes on from WBMW01000467.1 coordinate 325,687, forward strand.
TGTTGTACTCCCTTCAGGTCAATAAAGTTAGCAGGTTGGGCAGTGTGGGCAGTTGATCCCATTTATGTTTCAGTTCCACTTTGTGAGTGATATTATCTAATTATTGGATAAAACTAACTTTCAAAACCCCTATCAGTGCTTCCATTTTTTTATTAGTAAAACTTGGTTACTGTTAAGAATGTTTAACAAAATAAATAAAAGACCTACCATTTAACCATTAAAATAACTTCCTGGATTTGTTGACTAAAACAATTTATTTCACATAGCAAATCAGAAGCACTGTTCAGGTTTCCTTTGCATTCCTTTTATAGCTGAAAGTTCTCAAGATCTCCTAGATGATTTAAGAATGTGCTGTACATAGCGTTTATACTCTACGTGTATTCCCCCTTCTCTAGCCTCTTCCTTTACAACTCAACTTTAACTTAAAAAGAGTTTGACAAAAATGAGGTGTTGGATTACGTAGATCCAAAGTCAGAATGTCAGGACCTAGGACACATGTAGCATTTTAGCCATAATGAGAACAAAAGTGCCAAATTTGGTGCAAAAGTGATCAAACAAACAAACAAGACCCAAAGAAAACACACTGCATGTGAACAGAAAGAAACAATGTGCTATAGAAACAGATTTTTAAAGATAGAATCAGTTATTTCACAACAGTAAAACTGTGCATGTTATATTTAATCCCATTTGTTTATGTTAAAAAGAAAGTCAAGTAGAACTCAAATTCCTGTTGCTAAGAGCTAAACTCCTGACCTTCAAAATGACTGTGGCTAACCATTCTGACTGCAATGAGTCACCCTTTTCTCTTAATGCCTCTATCTTATCTACTTTGGATTATTCTGATTTCTTTCTGAAAGATGGAAAATCCATCAGAAATTAAACACAATTATTTTAACTTCTAAATGATAACAATTTGAAATACAATTCATGAAAATGCAAAGTTCCCAGCACATTGTGCATCAAGAAATATATGCCTCTGTACATATTTCAGTAATTTTCAGCACTGTTAAGTGGTAGGCTGCCTGTGGGTCTGATTCTGATCAGTGTGAGGACCTGGAATAGGATGACTTGCCTTTGAGGTCTGCAGTTCTGTGAGAGCATATTCTGCAGTGAATATTACAGATTTTTTGTTTCCAATAATTTCCACTTCTCACTTTCTCTGACATACTAATTATTGAAAGTAGTCTCTTTTTAGTGAATGAATTGTTTTACTTAATGTAGTAACAGGCAATGGTTGAAATGAAAGTTAGGAGTACCCAGATGTTTAGCTGTATTAGCATGGTGTGCAGAAGGAGCTACTGATGACATTTTGCCATAGACAATTTCCATGATGCTGAACTTTAATTTTTGATTTGATTTCCAAAATATTCCACGTGAAATTTCAGTGAAAATGCATATTGAGGAATCAAAGTTTTCATAGTAGTTTGACTAGCAGTCTCAAAAATAAATTGTAGATATCAAAATATTTACAGTACATTACAAGAAGAAATAGTGTTTGGAAGAAATTGCATACAGTTGTATATAAAACTAACATTTGGCAATGACAGATCAGGAGAAAAGTTTAATTTTAGGGTTTGTTATTCCATAGCTCTTCTGAAAGAATGTTTTATGCTTTTCTTGAAAGCAAATGGTATTAACTACTATGAGAGATGAAAGTCAGAACACACGGAGTTCTGATTCCATGCAGCAGTTTGCATGTATGTCCAAAGTCTGTTTTTCCCCATTTTGTTTCTTCATCTTGATTATAACATTTAGCTGTGATCAATTGGCCAAATACACTGTTTCTGCAAGAGTACAATGGGTGTGTATTGTATTCACATGAACAAAATGTGATAGTTACATTACATGGTAAGGCAGACAGGTGGCTACCACTTAGCCGCATTATTTCATTGAACGAAGAATGAGAAAACGTAAGCTTGTTTAACGTCTATAATTAAAAATACAAAACAAAAAAAATCGGAAGGTGCTTGTTTCTGGATTGACAGGAGATCTTTGGTTTGTGACTAATCCATAGACTGATTAGTTGCACAACGAAAAGTAAACGCAATCTGACATTGGAACTTATTGCATTAAATTGCAATTTAATGTTTGCAGAAGCTGCCTAAGAAAAGTGAAACAGTCCCAAGATAGAAATGAGGAAGACATCTTTTCTACTAGGTTGTTCAAGATGAATTCTTAAAAAGTAACAGCATATTTAACATTTGCTTGGCAATGCATAAGGTTGGAGTCCGGGGTTACATTGCAAGTATGTGTGAGGAAAGACTAAGGAGCATCACATCAAAATGTTTCTCTGAAAATAAACCAGAGTGTTTGCAGGTTCCATCTTAGCCTGTGAAAATCTGTCTAAAAAACTCTTTCTAATGATTTGAAAGGATAGCATGTGGAGTTTTTTATGAAGATTTTGGGTATCATTGTGGCTTGTCTACCTATTTATGGCCCTTTTTTGTGAGCTTCTCATTTTTTGAAGGCTTAAAATAAAATTAAGGTCCAAATTGACATGGGTTATGTAGTCTGCTTTAGCTCCCAAAGGGCATTTATGCAGAATTTTACAGGATGGGATTTGTTTTACATATATTTAAGCTAACTGCGTATGAACTAATTGTACAAATTACACTGCATGCAGTTTGGACAGACCCATCATTCAGTATTATTTGAATAAACAATATTAATCTATAAATCCTTTATCTTTAAGATTTTAGGCTTCTTTTGCTTAGATAAGACTAAATATAGAGACATGGTGCAATCAGCTCTAGCAGCTGTACTGTGGTTACTGATTCTGAGATGTCTGATATACTGTGGAAAAGTTGACGCTGCCTAACCCTTGCTGGGCTAAAATCCCCATTTCTCTTGCTTCAGGCTGGTATAGCATGATGTCTATGGAGCTCACCTTGCAACCTCTTCTGGGGCTTCAGTTCCCTCCTGAAATTGCACAGATGGCATATTGCATGAAATTGAATTGAAATTGGATTTAATCTTGAACCTTAAGGAATTTGCTGTGGTACTGCACCCATCTCACAGATTTGTGCTTTGTACGCTGCAAGGAGCCCTGACTGTGCTGGGTGGTGGGAATGTGCTTTGGGGGCAACTGATTATTTATTGAAACCCAGACTAAACAGCATCCTGAAACCACTGTATGGCATCAGCACAGTACACTGTAGAAGTACAGGAGGTAAGCCAAGCAAAACAAAGCAAAACAAAAAAATCCACCTAGATAAATAAATAAATAAAAACCAAACAACCAAAACATTGGCAAAGTATGATTTAGATTTATACTTTTTTCACTACTAATACTGCTGTTTTCATTTTATCCGTTATTATTATAAGCCTTTGGCAAAAGAAGCAAAACCAAAATAGTTCTCCACCCAGTATATTCCATGTTCTTGAGGCAGGAGAAAGGAAACAGCCTTGTTGTTTGCATATGATAGTGAAGGCTGTGTGAGGGTAACATGTTTAAACCTGCAGCTTTGTAATCAATAGCATATGACAGTGTTAAACACATACATAAACAGCAGTGTTATTAAATGAAGTTGGTGTTTTTAAATGAAGTGTAGGTAGGTTAGGCACGCTGAGAAAGCTATCTCCATAACCCTGTGAACTCTCTAAAAAGCATGAGTAATTTTCCATTCTTTTCCATAAAACCTATTATAGACATGGTATTCTGTTCATCTAAATGTGCTGTTTGACTCATTGAAAGAAAGTAATGTAAATGAAATCTGAATTACAGCTGTGTTGTGTTATAATGAATAACGTCTGCTTAGTAAGACTCTGAGTCAAGGACCTAGTTCTCTGTGGAAAGAAAATATTTGCGAGTTTCACTGGAAAAGCTGACAGGCATACATCTGTGTGCTCTGCTTCACATGCTGGACGCTAGAAATAATGCGAATTGTTGACTTGGCTACGAGCAGTGAAAACATGGTTCAAGAATCATACCATGTTCTGCGTGACTGAGTTTGAGAAGCAAATGTAAAGTCTTGAGCGTGCTTTTATGTTATTTTTTTTAAAAAAAACATGTTTGTTTCATATTTTTTACTAATTGTGCTAGCTGTGTTGTTAGCTTCAGTCTGGAATACCTTAAGCAAAGTTCAGCAAGTAAATCGACACTTATTTTTATCCAAAACAGATTACTGATTAGCAAAGCAGGATATAAAAGAGGGTATCCTATTATGGTCTGAATTTTTCATGTATGTGCGTGCAGCTTTAAATAAACACGTTAGCGTCCTGAGCACGCAAACTGTGTTACAGTTTGAGGTTTGCATGATTTATAAGAAGGCTGCTCCGAGAGAAAAGGTGTCTGTTTCACCGCAAGGTCAGCTCTGAGTATGAGCAAAGCTTCAGCATGACACTGGACTTTCCTCTCTTCATGTGTTCCATTTGCATAAGCTGTTTGGAGAATGTGCAAAGCTTCTTTGAGCGTCATTTGATACTAGCACCCAAGAATTTCTAAAAATTCATCTAACAAATGTAGACCTTTTCACATCTTCCATTTACATTTTTTATATGTATGTGTCTAATACTAGTTTGAAAATTTCAAGGAGAGTTTAGAAAACTCTTTGAAAAAGCATGCAGAAAACGTGCATGATCCTGTAGCACTTAATTTAGCAGTGCTTAAATTAAAAAAAGGAGAGGTTTGTATGAAATAGGAAGGAACTACTTATTCATTATAGGCAGCTGCACAGTACCTAGCATGCAGCTGCCATGAGGAGGATGGAGCAGTTGGGGTGCTGAATCCTGCTGTCTGGCAGGACCAGAAGAGGCCAAGTGTTGACCAAATCACCAGAAACAAGGCTAGAAATTCAAATCAGTGCTGCTAATCCTGGTGCTATACTTTCCTCAAACACTGTTTGTCTGCCCATGCCAATGGCTCAGAGTCGCATAAACCTTAAGTAGTGCTTAGCACCCCAAGGAAGACTTGGTTAACCTGAGAAAAAGAGAATAAAAGCTGCAGTGAGCTATCATCTAGGCAATTCCTTGTTTGACATTACAGTCTCTTACACACCCAGAGCATTGCTCCCATGTGTGTCCACAGTTGTCTTCATCTGGATCATTCAGAGCCTGTTTTCTACCCAGACTTGATTTTGGTCCAAGAACTAGACAGCAGAACAGTGAAATGCAAGGCAGCCCTGGTGCAGTACATGCTCTAGGAGCATATATAGCACATTCTTCTGAAGCTGAGAACTTTCCAATTTTAAAAGCTGTGATAATTTAAGGGGGGTCAAAAGAGTTACCTATCACTATAGGGAACACACGTGTGTAAGCACCTGTACAGGCCCACAGACTGCAGGGCAACACTTTTGGCCTTGTTTAATATTGGTTTGTTTTTAAAAGTTGGAAGGAAAGGTTCTCTATAAATGATAGGTAAGGCACTGCAGATGTGATTTCCATTCCGTTATCATACTGTAAGGACTTAAATTTTCATTTCCACAGGGATAAATTTACACCATTGGTTACCTTAGGTCTTTTCAGTGCTTCATAACCCATCCTCATTTTTCCTATGAGGAGTTACGCCTGAGTGATTTCTATACAACATTCATTAAAGTGTAGATTAGTTTTTCTTCCTGGCTGGTAAAGAATAACTTCTCTGAATAATACATTCCCATTTGTACAATTGGGAAGACGCCTTTTCTGGGAGACTAATTTTCTTTACCTTAAAACATCTTTTTCTTTAATATTTAGTTGTCTCTCCATATCAGACTGGAAAGATTAATGCTAGATACGTGATGTGTAACTGAGTTTACATTTTAGAAAACTTGTTAACTTTGAAAGAAATATCAATGCAGTCCATATATGAGCAACCAAACTGTTTTGTAAATTATATTGCTATCTAAATTCAATTATCATTCTTAGTTTGCTGCAGTTCTCAAGCTCTTACATGAATTTTTTTTTTTTTTTGCTTGCTACATCTTCATTCCAATTTTAACCTCTTTGATGTTATTGGACACAAACGAAATCCAGTGAAGTCCTTTAGGAATGACTGTAGTAAAATGTACACGTTTTAAGCACAAGATTCAAAGTGCCTAGGATGTAGCTTCCCACTGCAAGTTAAAAAGAATGTCACTGAGAGCTTTTCTTACCCAAGACTGAGAGACATGTCTGCCTAGATCATTTGTAGCTTGTATGTCACTTTATCTGAGTTACAGCATTAACTGACTTCCCATCAAGCAATGCATGTTCTGTTTCTGCTTTCTTGATGTTTTTACCTTAAATTTTTTTTGACTGAAGTCCGTGTTAGGTAAATCAAGTCATGATAAAAAGCATCAGTTCTTTTTATAATTTAACTTGGAAAATCTATTCAGGGGCATGAAATAAAATTCATGCATTTATTCTGGAGTTAGTAATACTTTATATCTGTTTAGATTATTTTGCATTTATTCTCCTTGAAATTAAGTCTGTCCTAAGTATATGTTTCAAAGATGCCATGTAGGAAGCAAAGACTCATTCTCACATTCTGCAAACTTTTAGCAAACCAGAATAATTTCCCTTTTGTTTGCAGTCCTGCAAAAAGATTTTGATTCAGATCCTTTCAGTAATTTAGCCTTACTTAGGTGGCCAGATTTGACTGAAAACAATAGAGCATGACGTTCTAAATAATCAGACCTTACATCCATTCAAACCCAATTTAAAAAATATTCTGCAAGTCTGTTTTCTTTTTTTTTTTTAAGACACTAACAGCTCCTCTCTTGCAGTTGCCAGTCTCCATGGCATTGCAGTGACACTTTGAAGTGAGGCTTATTGATTTATGTTGGCTCTAGACAGGCCCTATGAGATTCCTGTGAAACAAGGTGGAAAAAGAGCAGAAACAAAGAAACTATTTAAAAATATGTCCATGCAAACAGGCATCTGGGAAGGTAAAATAGTAGTTTGAGGTTCCATCACTTGAAAAAAAAAAATTATTTTCTCTGGGAACATACCAAGCAAATTTCACACATTTCTCTTAAGATTTTATATTCCTCTGCTTTCAGTCACCCACTCCTTGCTTACATCACAAATAAACATAAGGGGAAAGCAGGCTGAGACAACAGATGCAGCTTTGATATGCTGCCTCGTGACAAATAGTTCTGACAAATTTGGTGCTCTAAGGTAGTTTTGCACTTTTACATAAGCAGGAAGGGAGGGGGCAGGGACAGACAAGGACGTTGATTTCAGCTCTCAGAGAGCCCTCATGCTCAGCACTACTTCAGTATGCATTAAACTTGTTTTATTTCAAACAAGATGAGATCAAAATCCATTTTTCATCTTCATGTGGACAGTTGTGTTGTGAACTGAAATTCATGGCTCTGCTTCCCTTCACCATGAGCTGAATCACAGCGCTAAACATTCTCAGATTTGTACGAGAAGAAACTGAAATATAAATCTGGGCACGAATCCTGTGACTTAAGTCCCTCTATGTGTGATTTCTCATTCACTGAATATTTTATTGCTTTTTTTTTTTTTTTTTTTTTTTTTTTTTTTAAAATAGCAAGGGGAGGGGNATTAAAAGTGACCAGTGCAGAGGTATAGGAAAGCTCTTACATCAGCCAAGTATAACCATCAGCTCTATGGTGTTTTTTCAACCTTTACAATTGTTGTGATGGGAGAATGACGGACACATTTGGCCCAGGCACCTAAATGTAAAAAACACACTTTTACAGCAGAGTTGTAGTCTGGCAAGCTGAGTCACTATAACTTTTTGGCCAAATGGGAGACAGCAAAGAGCAGCTCTTGCAGGAGAGCAGCCGCCTAGGTCTGTGCCAGGAGAGCAACACCAGGGTAGGCACGCACAATTTCGGCAGCCCTTGGCAGTACTGTCATAGGAGCATGAACCTCATTCAAAGTCATGAACCCAGAACGCTCTGGAAATGCTCTGGAGCAAGATGTCATGTAAATTGTTTCCTTTATCTTTAAGAGCTGAACTTCAGCTCAGGCACGGTAGCCCTTTCTGCTCCAAAGTGATCTACACAGCACAGTGCTTGAATGATTGTGAAGAATCAGTCAGGTTATCCATGACTCCATGAATGCTAAAGGTGTCATAGCCTTGGAGTAAGTAATTGATTTGACCCCGATATTTATTCGAGGAATTCGCAAGGATCTGTGCTGCAGAAGAAGACGTGCTCAGTACCAGCTTCTTGCTATCTCTGAGCTTTTTTCTGTCTGTCCCTAAAAGTCTTTGAAGCCATAATGGAAATGCATTATTAATTTTATTGCTTATTAATGCCTTAGTTAAAATTATCAGTATCACAATGAGAAACCAGAAACTTGCAGTGATATTCCACTAGAGTAGGAAAGAAGCACTCAAAGAAAATACCTTTGAAACATCCTTCCCACTGGAACTGTAAATCAGGATCAAATGCAAAATGCTCAAGAATGTAAAATGGATGAAATCTTCAAAGTCAAGCAATTCTCTGCTCTATTCTCTCATTAAGACACTGCAAGTAATACAAGTAAGCATGCCAGAAGAGGCTTTCAATGGAGTTTTTTGGTTGTGGCTTTTTTTAAGCATAAATGAAATACAAGGTTTCTTGATGAATTATTTTGTCATTTAAGAGATTATTTTCCAAATTCAAGAACATCATTCTTATTTTAAAATATCATTTTCTTTTAAAACTACTTACATATTATGGCATGAATCTGTTTCATACGTAAGAACTTAAATACAGTAATTTAAGTGTGAGCCAAATCTCTGTAAATGCCATCAAACAACCTGGATTTCTATAACTAACTTTCCAAGTAGCACATTCTGATTTACTGCTTTGCTGGAAACACAGGAAGGAACAATAGGGCTAGGATTTCTTTCAGGGCTGCCTTTTAATAGAAATGGCAAAGACTAGGTACGGAAACAGCCTTTGTAGTATTTATCATCACTTTCCATTTTCATTTTTATTTTTTTAATTCTAAGCCTGAGTTTAATTCTTTATGCTCATGTATTTATCTTCTTTTTTGTATCGGTCAAGATTGAAGTGGGCATAGGATAAGGCCAAAGTCTTGCTTCACACTTAGGACTTTCAAAGTCTTGTTCCCTCTGGCATTTTCCAGCCCAAGCATTCAGCAGTCATTTGGAGAGATGAATGAGAAGGGAAAGTTTCTGGGGGCTGAGCAGCAAAGTTTAATATCCAAAACTGAAAAGACTCCCAGATTAATAGTGCAAACCAGACAACCCACCAGACACACAAACCCTGGCCCATAACCTGCAGATAAATCTGTCTGCATGGACAATTACCTACACAGTCAAATGATGTCAGTGGAAACCGATGCAGAGGTAAGGATTTGAGGGCAGAAGCTTGGCTCTGCTCAGGTTAGGGAAGCTGCTCAGGTATTTCATTTCTTTGTAAAGTGAGACAGATGTTAGATGCTTCCTCCCATTACACATTTTTTTCAGTAAGCCATTATTCAGTTCAAGCTACTCAGAATTGCTGGCTGTCATGCTAAGCTGGGCATTTTGCTCATCCTTCATTACTGGGAAGCAAGCTGCATATTTTAGAGAAGGGCATGAAGGGAAATAAGATTTTTCATCCAGTTATGATCTCCTTATGCCGCACAAAAAAAGCTTTCTTGAATCTTGCACAGTTTTTGGTTGTGCCCAAGGAGACATATAGAACAAGAAAAAGTCAAATTGGACGTCTAGAGGAGTTTCATGGGAGTTAGCTATTATGCAACTATTTCAAAGCAATGGTTCTGTAATTTTGCACTTTCATGAGAAAATTATTTTCGTGACTAAACACCAATTTATAAATGCCAAGGTTACCATTTATGCATATTCTTTTATACTCCTCTCATCACTTAAGAAATACAGAAGAAATGTGTTTTATTAATTTACCTTGCAATGTTGTTATTCCAAACTTAGATACATATTTTGTAAATATTTTTAGGTCTGCTTCCTCTTATTGTCTCTTCTTGCTTTCTCCTGTCCTGATTTTGCAGACTCATAGCCAAAAAGTAACAGATGTCCCTCTGATTACTAATGTAGAAGACTGAATTGACTCTTGGAAAACTTTAGAGGACGAAAAAGAAGTTCTCTAAATAATTCAGACTTCCTTGTCTCTTTTTCTTTATTCTACTGTTGTTCTTTGTAGATCCCTGTCCTCCTTAAAATTACTTTTTTCTCACTATGTTCAGAATGCTCTTCTGAAAGTGTTTTCTCCCCGCAACCTGAGCTAGTTTAGACTAGCTTTTGATGGACAGAACCCAGGAGATACTGAGCACCCAAACGTATCTCTAAAATGTATAATGCGTCTGTTAGGTTCAGAACCTTGTTATTAATTTGAGAAGCTAATTCTCGTTGTAAGCTTCATCCTAAAACAGTCTTCAACAAAATCTACCTGAGAAAACTGACATACTTAATACAGAGTAGAAAGAATTAACTGTTTTTTTCTGAAGTAAATTATTTTTATTTATAAATCTCTCGTATCCTGTAAAAATTCTGGGTTTGTGGTGTCATTCAGGAAGCACACAAGCTTTATTCTTCAAATACTTTAAGTAATCCATATTTTATATGTAGATATATATATACTTTATATTTTCCAAGCAGAAAGGAAAAACAGGTCACATTTTTAACAGCAACCACCTGGAAGTTTTTCTGAAGTCTCTCTATAACTAGATAGATCTTTTATTTCTTATATCTTTTATACCTGTGATTTCATAGGAAGGAGTTGTAGCATCTATGCCTGTTGTCCTGCCTGATTTTTTTTTACGCTAACACAGGTCTACCATTTAAAGCAATATGAGTCTTCCATTAGCAAATCCCTCAGACAGAATAGTAGTCAGTTTGTACCTGACATAGATGTTTGCAAGAATTACAGCATAAGGGCTTATATGTGCACTTTAAGATACTATGATGAAAACACACTGAAAGACAGTGCAAGATCATTAGGGCAGAACATTGAAGGATAATGACACTGAAGACTTTTTAGGTCATTATTAAATGATAGTTTTGAGTTCATTAATTTAAGCTGTTATCTGCATTGCATAAAATTTGTTCAAGGAGAATCAATGTAGAGAATAGGGATAGTAGACCAGTGTCTCTTGGAGCACCAAGAGCACCACTTGGATGGCCGGAGCTTCCCATATCACAGCACAGCGTTAGTTCTGTATGAACAGGGCTATAAAGGGCTCTCAACCTCTGCAATAGGTATTTCATGGCTTTGCTCACTTCAAAAAAAAGCCTGCTATTCTATTTGGCTATTTATTTTCTCTGGCATAGCTGAATTATTTTATAGGACACAAACCTTTCCACACTTCAGCTCACATCTTTGGCGCTGCAACCAAGCCCTGCTCCTACAGAGCCAGAGTGCATGGAAGGCAGCCATGCAGCCAACATAAGTTGATTTAAAAAATGGTAAACAGAGAGCAGAGAGTCCTCCAAAGTGGATGGCTCTCAGACAAGGCTGTAGCCACCACATATGCTAGCTCTTCCATTCATTCCTTCTGGTCCCTGCTACTATCAGCCGAGTCTTCACAAAACATGCTTCCAAAAAACCTTGGCCTAGGTGGAGAGGAAAAATGTTTTGCCTGCTCTGTGCAAGCTTTATACTATAGATGTGTGTTTGGCATTCAGAAATCCATAAGGTTTACTTTATTCTTTGCCACACATGCTGATTCTCTTTCACTTACTTACCTGACTGGAACACCAGGTAAATCCTTGAGACCCTTAGCCCTCACTGTCTGCTATGCATTTATGCACTTAACAAGTGCACACACAAGGATACTCACAATAAATAATTACAATATGAAATTTGAATATCCTTGTGTTTTACTGCTTAATATCCTGGTTACACATTGCAAACAATGTTTGCATGAACTCAGAATGATAACTTTATTGATAATTTGTGTTATAGTCCAGCATTGTTAAGCACTTGCCTGCACAAAAAGTTGGAGTATTCCTGTAAGCTACAATACTTTTTTGCAGGTTTTGTCACTGATACATCTCACAAAATGTTGAATTAAAACATAACATGATGCCAATATTTTAATCCCATTTCTTCAGTACACATTGTGTTTCCTTACATAGAACTGTTCACATTCTAGGAAAGATTCACTTTAAATTATGAATTAAGTTTAACATAATAGATAATGTTAAACTTAGCTTAAATAGATTAGGTTAAAATCTAGATGGTAGGGCTTTAGACCGTGATCCAGAAGACGTTTGTGAAATGTCTTGACTAAAGTGGATTATTAAAGAATTTCATATTACTTGTAAAAGCTTTGCTGAATTAGTTTTCTTTAGCTGTAGTACCTTTCTTACTTTTATAGACTTTAGAAGAAGTATGGGAGAGGTAAGCAAAATAACCCTGAACGAGAGCTGTACAACTTCCCTGGTATGTGAATATTCCTAGACAGAGGAGAGGAATGCAACCAGAAGCAGCACTTGGGAAATGGAGTTAAAGGCAAATGTGAGTAAAAGCCTTCTCTTGAAAGACTGCACAGGAAACTTTAGAGTATGTTCACGACAGAGACATTTGTCATGTTTCTTGTTAACATTAAATCCCCAAAACTAATTAAGAATAAAGAGACGGTTTAATTTTTTTGAACAATTTTAGCATTACAAGCATCAGAAATCTTGCACATCGCCAACTCAGACCTAAACCTAAAGGCTTCCACACACCCACAGAGTGAGTGTCTCTAAAGAAAGGAAGAGTTAATACCACTACAGTATCCTGTAGCAACGGGCTCTAGTTTCTCATGTGAGAGGTAGTAATTTTAAATAATTTTTTCACTCCCCTGGAAACATAAAACTACAAGGTTAGTGTTCTGATGTCTTTCCTGCATTGGACACCTGTATATTTTCTTTCCTGTATAATTTTTTGTAGTATTGTTATCTTTTATCCCAGTTTCAGAGTGTCAAGTATTCTGTAGCCCATTATGCTCCCATAGCATCTTTTCATCATCTCAGCATTTAATAATTTCCTATCGTATTTTTCAGTTTTGGAAAAAATAAGCATACTTTGCTGCTGCATTTACTGAAGGTACTTTCAGATTAAAAGAAAAAAATAGCAGGAACACTGGTTCATATAAACAACTTCAAACTAATATCAAGATATTTTAGCTAATTCTAAAGATTATCTCATAGGATTACATTTTGAAAAGATAGAAATTATTACATATATGATGTTAAATTTTAGGTCAATTTTAAGGGAATACTTCACCTAGTAATTCATCTTCCTCTGCTCTTCCTAGTTCTTCATAACTGCAGGCATAAACCATCGTAGTAGGATGTTTATGCATCTCATTATGTTTTCTTTTTAGAAAATTATTGTGTATGTTTTGGTAACTTCTGATGGATGTATCAAGATGATTCAGCCTCATTGATTCCAACAACCGTAATCAAACAGCTAATTTCTCTAAGAGAAAATATTCTGAACTTTCCATAATACTTTCCATAATCCACATACTGTCCATAATACCAAACTGTTCACTCTGGATTTTGTAGAGGTTTTGAATCTTTACATAATATACAGGTTTTGAAGAGTCACATAACCTTTATGTTAATGTAATCTTACATTATAATTATAAAAATAATTCATAGGCCATAAAGCACCACTGAAATGAAACAGTTGCAGTGCAATTTACAGGAAACATTCTGTCAATTTCTGACCCAGCCCACATCATTGCTTTAGGTAAGTTTTCAGCTTACTTCAAAAGTCTGTGTAGTTCTTGTTCCTGGCAGGATCATCCATGTTCTGTCTACAAAACAGTGACCATACTGACAACAAGCTGAACTCTCTGGGGGAAAAGAAAGAGAAGAGAATTTTTTATTTCTTTCTAAGTCCCTTTTGCCAGAACACAGAGCAGTTTTTCATCCCTTTGTCTTTCCGCATGTTGTTTAGAGAGACTGAGAAGCAAACAGCTGGAGGAAGATTTGCAGTGGTTTATAGAACAATGAAGGGAATTAAAGAGGTGAATAAGGAATGACTGTGTGCTGCCCTGAACTACCCAATGAAACTCCCAAGTGGCCTTATCAAACTACACAAAAGATTATTTCTTCATGCAGCACAGTTCAAACTGTCAAGGCCATGGGCCTTGCCGTGGCATCTTCTGAATGCTGTTTGTACAGGTTCACAACTTTCCTGGAAGATTTACGGAGGGAAAAAAAAAAAAAAAACAGAAAAAAAATCACATTTGGAAGATATTAAACACAAAACACCACTTGTGGCTTAGGAAATCCCTTAGCTGTTAATTGCTAGAAGCAGTCTTGCTTCAGGAGAGTATCAGTTTATAATTTCCCCATTCTGGCACTCTTCCTGAGGGATCTGCTGTTGGTCACTGCTCAAACCAGCACATAGGGCTGAAGGGACCTTTGTTGTGTTCCAGCGAAGGGAAAATAATATTAGTGTGCTAAGTGATGTATGCAGAATTTGGTAGAAAAATCTATGATATACCATGTTCCATTAGTCAAAGGACAGTGTTAAGTGAAATTTAATGTTTTTGAGCACATAACACATTCAATGAGGGAAAGAACATGAACCTTACATCCCTAAACCTCTAGGATGGGGGTTGAGGGAGCAAAATCCCTCCCACTGCAAGAGAACAGCAGTCTGAGAAGTCTGAGACACCCTCATGACACTGAATATGTACACGTCCATGAGACCCGATGACATGCATGCCAAGTCCTGAAGGAGCTTGCTGATGTGGTTGCCAAGCCACTCTCCATCATATTTGAAAAGTTGTGGCTGTCAGGCAAAGTCCCCAATAGCTGGAAAAAGGGAAACATCACTCACATTTTTAAGAAAGGGAGAAAGGAAGACCCGGATGACTACATGCTGGTGAGCCTCACCTCTTTGCCTGGAAAGATCGTGGAACAGCTCCTCCTGGAAGAGATGTTGAGGCACATGCAAGATGAGGAGGTGATCCAAGACAGACACTTCAACAGGGGCAGATCATGCCTCAGCCATCTGGTGGTCTTCTGTGAGTGACAGCATTGGTGGACAAAGGAAGAGCAACTAACATCATCTACATGGACTTATGCAAGGCCTTTGACGTAGTCCCACACCACACTCTTATCTCTAAATTGGAGAGATATGGGTGTGGAGGATGGACTGTTTGTTGCATAAGGAATTGGTTGGAAGGCTGCAGCCAGAGGGTTGTGATCAATGACTCTATGTCCAGATGGAGGCTGGTACTGAGTGGTGTCCCCCAGGGGTCCACCTTGGGACTGGTACTCTTTAACATCTTTGTCAATGGCATAGATGATGGAAGTGAGTGCACCATCAGCAAGTTTGTGGACGACACCAAGCTGAGGGGTGCAGTTGGTACAACAGAAGGAAGGGATGCTGTCCAAAGGGACCTAAACAAGCTTGAAGGGTGGGTCCGTGTGAACTTAATGAGGTTGAACAAAGTGCACAGTGTTGCACTTGGGTTGGGGCAATCCCAGACGTACGTACAGACTGAGAGAAGAACTCCTTGAGAGCAACTCTGCTGAGAAGGGCTTGGGGGTCCTGACAGATGAAAAATTTAACATGAACCAGCAGTGGGTGCTTGTGGCCCAGAAGGCCAACAGTATTCTGGGCTGCATCAAAAGAGGGGCGGCAGCAGAGTGAGGGAGGTGATTGTCTTTCTCTACTCTGCCTGTGGGAGACACTTCCTGGAGTACTGTGTCCAGGTCTTAGGCCTCCAGCACAAGAAAGTTGTGGAACAGGTCCAGAGGAGAGCCACAAAGATGATCAGAAGGTTGGAGTATCTCTCCTATGAGGAAAGGCTGAGGGAGCTGAGCCTGTTCAACCTGGAGAAGTGAAGGCTCCAGGGAAACCTAGCTGTAGCATTCCAGTAATTAAAGGGAGTTTATAAACAGGAGAAAAATAAACTTTTTACTTGGGTAGATAGTCTTAGGACAATTTGCAACAGTTTTAAACTAAAGGAGGAGAGATTTAGATTAGATGTCAGGAGAAATTTTTCACTGAGAGGGTAGTGAGGAGCTGGAACGGGCTGCCCAGAGAAGTTGTGGTTTCCCCAACCCTGAAGATATTCAAGGCCAGGTTGGATGGGACCCTGGACAGCCTGATCTAATGCCTGATTTAGTGGTTGGCAGTCCTCCCTGTGCCAGGGGGGTTGGAACTAGATGATCTTTGAGCTCCGTTCCAACCCGAGCCATTCCATGATTCTATGAGTATGGAGTAGTTAACTCATCGCTAAATCACAGCTCTCCAATAGTTCTGCAGAAGCATGTCTTAACATGAGATGGATGTTTCACATTCTATATTTACAAAGACGCTTACCTAGAAAAGCACCAGTTTTCGTATTGGTGACATAGATTCCCTATTATGTTTGCTTCTTCATTAAATAAGGCCACACTGAGAATGCTAGGCTGCATCTTAAATGACTAATATTAATGGCTAGAAATATTTATGAATCAGATTATTTCACTTGTAAATCTTAAGCATCTAGCATTTATGTGTCATTTATGTATGCAAATGTTAATATCTTCCTTGGGAAATTACAAGACTCAATGGAAATATTAAAAAATAATATAATATAAAATAGATGTTGTAGTTTCAAGAAATAGCATTCAGGATTTTGGATGTATGTTTGAACCACGTTGAAGAGGTCCCTCTCACTACTGAGTTCTTAAAATTGAAATTAAAGCCTTATGACAGCAGATTGTTTCACACAATACCCAGAGGGAAATGGGGGGAAATGAAGGAAATGAGCTATATACTGTAGAGTACACAAAAGTATATGAGGCAGTAACTAGATATGTATGATTGCAGAAACAAAACATACACTAGGTTCATAGGTTTTATAAGGCTTTGTGTACATCACAGTTAACAGTGACAAAACCAAGACCAGGGCATTTCAAGGATTGCTGTTGCTGATATCAGTGTGCTTGGATACAAATAGCACATCATGCTGGTTTTCACAACTGCAGACATCAGAATTTGTAAAACCAGAATAAAATTGAAACTTACTCTTTTAAAGAAGAGTAGAAACATTTTCAATAATGACTTCATGTCATCAACTTAGGACACAAGCAAGCAGTTCTCCTGCAGATGAAATTTGCTATGGAGTCAGAGTGAGCAAGACACAGACCACATAAGTATGTACAGTATGTTATTCTAATTCATTCCAAAGGCTGTAATTCAGCCTGTTCTTTTAACTTACTCAGTAGACTCACTTCATACTCTTCTTCCTTCTGAACAAGAATAAAGGGCTGATGATTATTTACTTCATTTGCTTTCTTTGTTACCAAACAACAACAAGATGATGTGCAAGTGAAAATATGGAAGCATTCAGCCTCTGGAACCTTCACAGTTGTATAATCGTGCTCCAAAAAGCAGTTTAAGCTGTGACAGTAGTAAGCCACTCCTCATTTTCATGCCCTCAACATTTCTAAGCTAGTTAATAGTCCTATTCTGTTTCCGTAGGAATTCATCAGTACATTTTTGCTTTGAATCTTTTATCCAATCTGCCTGATGAGATGACATTGAATTGGCTATTTTTGTTTGTTGTATCATGTCTGTGTTTTAAAATTAGGTTCATTTCTTCTGAGAGACTGACAGTAGCCTTACGGCTAGTTGATATTGTTAATACTAAGTTGTGACAACAGCTGTTTTTTAAGGAAATAGGTTTTGGATAGACTGCTATTCCACTCAGTTTCTATATTCTCTTCTCCCATTGTCAAGCTGTCATTTCACCATCGCCTCTGGTTAAAAATTTCTTTAATCTGCTCCCAACCCACACTTACTGTACTGCTGCTTGGGGTAAATATCGGAAGTCAGACAAGGCATCTCCTTTCATTTTCTGTTATTTTCTGTTTAATGCTTTGCTATATCATCTGTTGGATTAGTTAATGTCTTTTTACCCCACTAAGGGTCTTTGGAAGTATAAGTAACCATGTAATAATGTGTAACATTTATTTGCATTTAATTCTCGATTCCTGGACCTCAAAGTGTGTACCTGCATTTATTTTATAAGCACTTCTTACTTATATTAGAGATCATAAATGACTACTGAAATGGTCTCTGACATAGACCACGCATTTACCAAAATCTTATTGCTTGGACTTTCCTGTTCAAACATCAATTCAGGGAGCAATACTATCCACCAGAGCAAAGTGTTGTGGCTTTTTACTGGCTTCTACAACACAGAGCTTTAGAAAAAGTTCAATATAAAACCTAATGCTACCCACGCCGTCAGGAAGTGTATTTTCCCTTAGGTAGCATCTCACATCCCCTAAGAAAACATGTGGGCTAAGAACTACAATCCTTTAAGACCACATCATGTTGCCTTAAATTCATCAAGGGCAGCCTTAATTTAACTGTTTGTATTTGTAGGATATGTGAGTTTGTAATATAGTCCTATTACTTTGAGACTTTGAGTCTTCATTTCTAAATCAACATCTTTTAGAAATCTTTTAAGTTAGTAAATCGATTCCTTGCCAAACCAAGCAGCAGCAGCTGCTTCCTGCTATTCAACATTGACAACCCACCTCTCAGTCTGCATAGAAGCCACTTCTACACCATACACTATCATTATCTGTAGCTACCCACAGCTGCAGCAGAATGGCCCCATCTGAGGAGGGTGGATTTGCACATACATCTTCTAATCCAGAATTTGCTCCACATATGATCCAAAGGAGGCACAGAAATTCAAAAGCTGGCAGATGTATGTTAGAATGTACATAAAAAAGAACCTATTTATTGTTTCTGGTGAAGATTATTGTTCTTGCCAGCAGCAAATGGTGTTGTAACTAAATGTTATAAAGCTTGCATGTGAAAAACACTACCAGACTTCTGGTTTACAGTGCCGTGAAAAAAGTAGAAAACAGGAAGTGCAAATAGTAATGCCTAACAGGACATTCACTCATTTTGAGCCAAATCATGCATCGAACAGACTGTTGTATATCCTAATTTCAGTAGCTCTTTTCTTGTCTGATCTTTCAGGAAAGACAAGTACAACATGGGCAGCAGAAAGTGAAAGTGTTATCAGTAGAACATACAAGCACTTCTGAAGCATCACATTTTAGTAGAAGTCTGGATATTTTGAACAAAAACATTATTTCCTCGTCTACCACACATTACAGAAATACATCTTTCATCTAAGCTCAGTCTGAAAGCAAGTTTTGATATAGGTAGCAAGTGCAGCACTTGCTCTTGTTCTCAAAGGCTCTTCATCTTGTTGAAACACAGGCTATTCACCTTTCAGAGAAGTGTCTGTATCTAATGGTAGGTGCTTGAGGATGAGATGCTTCAATGTGCTGAAGTAGGCAGGAAATCTTCAGGGAAACAAAAGATCAATGGCGCAGTTTGGCTGAATTGGACCATATTTACCTAAGAAATGTTATTGTTAGGGCAATGAAACATTGATCATGCTTCATTATCTGCTCACGGCCTTCAGACTTTGATTGCTTTCACCCACATGCAGTGTTTCCTCTTCACATAGAGCTATGTGCCAGGCAGAGCCAACTTTAAGTGTTAACCAGCTTCCATCTTCACACGGTAGTGGTTGGGACTACTCAGAGATCAGGGGAAAAAAATTGAAGGCATGTTATTTGAGAAAATTTCAAAATCCTGTAACAAAGATTTCTGCGTTAGCTATTTGAAGTGAAAATCATCAAAAGTAAACATTAACCAATTTTCAGTCTTCAAGCAGGCACATTTTTTCTGACATGTAATATACATATTGCATCTACCCTGTAATAGTGCTTCAAATAGTTAAGTGGGTGGATTCCAAACCAGGCAACGAGAACATCACCAGTAGCCATCCAGAATGGAGGCATCAGTCAGAGTAGTATAGTTGCTCAAGAACAGCAGTAAACAATTAAGCTAAATGCAAATAGTTTGATTTCACACTTCAAGTATAAGTAGTCTACAAATCACTGTAAGATCTTGTGACATTTTTTCATTTGCATTTTATTGATATGCAACAAAGAAGAGGCACAGAAATAAACACGGTAATAGATTTTGTCATTAGTAGTTTAGCAAAGGATTATTTTGACTGGTCTTCACATAAAGCTATAACAGTATGTCATAAGTATACATTTCTAACAGAAGCAGGAAAATGAAGGCTAGCATTGCATTTATATCCAGTGCAAAGTGAACCATCACAATATATGAACCAGAATACTTAAAACTGAAGAAAATGATGTGTCATACTGTTATCTGTTGTTCCATCCTTGGCATACAGAAAGGAAATATTGGGTTTGCTGAAGACTGTAGTCAAAACAGCTCTCTGGCTTGGTGTGCCTGTAGAAATTGCCTACTGCTCTGGATGCCATCAAATGTGGTGTCAACAGTTCATAATCCTGCATGGAGAATTATTCCTCTTTTATACAAATTGATATTTTTCTAAATAAGCTTATCTTCATTTAGCATTAAAAAAAAAAAAAAGGCTAATCTCTTTTGAGTATACTCACACAGTCTGGGACACTGGAACCGGAAAAGACTTCTTAGGTCATCTAGTTTATCCATCTGTAAGTGCATGATCGTGCATTTTGTAATTCTTAGGACAATGGCATTTTAGTTTCACAAAGTTTTATCAGAAAAAAAAAATTATTTGTGGACAAAAGTCTCTCATTTGCAGGTTCTATACATCTTGGGAGCTGGGATTGTGTGAAGAAGAGGAGGCTCAGGGAAGACATTATTGCTCTCTACAGTGACCTGAAAGGAGATTGTGGTGAGGTAGGTGTCGGCCTCTTCTCTCGGTTAACAGTGATAGGACAAAAGATAGTGGCCTTAAGTTGCACCAGGGGAGGTTCAAGTTGGATATTAGGAAAAACTTCTTCTCCAAAAGAGTGGTAAGGCTTTGGAACAGGCTGCCCAGGGGAGTGGTGGAGTCACCATCCCTGGAGGTTTTCAAGAAAAGGATAGATGTGGCACTTAGGGACATAGTTTAGTGGGCATGGTGATGATGGGTTGATGGTTGGACTAGATGATCTTAATGGTCTTTTCCAACCTTAATGATTCTGTGATTCTATGATCATGGTAACCTTAGCAAACAAAGACTGGAAGGTTTTGCATGTTCTCCATTCACACTGAGACCGCAAGCAGTATTTTTGGCTTAAAATTGCATTGAAACTAAATAAAATGTTTCTAGCTATTCTTCAATTGTTCATTTAAACTGTTTGCATCAGAACTTCCATTGTTCACTGTCCAGGTGGTAGAACAGGGAAAAGGGTAAAATTAACAATTTAAATCATTCAAAAACATGAAGATTTCTCCCTTCTTTTCAGTAAAATTTTGCCTTTATTGACATAGTCCCCAGACCAGAGATTTTACTGTCTTCAAGAACACATAAGGGTGTAGTGATGAGACTGCAGGCTATCTCCCACACTATCTCTACCCTGAGTCATCTCTTTTTCTCCATAAGAGCTGATCCTTTTTGGATTTTGATTGGTTTACAGTTACCTTGTTCCCATCAGTGGGTTCAGTCATTGAATCAGTCTCTGGCCAACTTTTTGTCAATATTTTTAGTCAAAATTTTTGATCAACAAGGTACAAGGTAGTTAGAGATCCTCAGATGAGCTATCAGTGCTATTCTATAACTGGTAGTTTGCTCTGCTTCTTATAATTCCTTTGAAATTAAGGATTCTTAATAGTCAAAGACCAATATATTTTCCTAGTTAGGTGTACTAAAGTGGGTGCAAGGTTTCTACTGCTATGCTTACAAAGCTGTAGACAATGATGTGAATCAACATAAATGATTTGATATATTTGCATCTGCATAGCAATCCAGGGTCTGCTTTTTCAACTTTCTAAAACTAAAACTAGGTGAGTTCTCTAAATAATTGTTCACTGTCTTTGGAGATTCTGAGCAACTTTTTCTTGCTTCAGGACTCAGGACGTAAGACCTCTGGAGCTTTGCTGGAGCTTCTTTGCCAAAAGAGTTGCCTAACACTTTGGACATGTTGCTAACTGTTAACATCTTCTATGTTGTATTTCTGTTCTCTTTATTTACTGTAAAAGCCTTGGAGGAAAAAAAACAGTCCTAACACACACATGTAGATATATAAAGCACAGTTACAGAGTTGAACAGTTTCTACTGACAGAATATGCATTAGATGTCAGTTTATACCAAAATACACTTTATAGAGAGAAGTAATTGTATGCAACTTACATAAACACAATATTTCCTCAAACAGTTACATTTTGAATTCAATTTCTCAAAAGCTATCTTAATGCTAATTTCTAGGCTGACTTGGTTGCTCTGTCTCCTTAAGAACAGGTGAAACATTCAGCAGTAGGAACTGAGAGTTTCCATCATAATTTCATGTTGACTTTGAAGAACGTATGCTTCAGAAAGTAGGAGACATTAGTTCATATCATGCCACTGAATCAAGAGCAAAGTAATCTTGAACTTTGATCTTCAAATATATTGGTTGTAATAACTAAAATGTCATATTTTTATATTTGAGATAGGACATAAATCTAAGGCATCAAACCACAAATTCTAGACTTTCTTTTTTTCAGGCTCTGTAGAAAGGGACAGAAGTAATAGTAACCCATTAAAAAAATAAGTTATTCATTCTGAACTGATTTATGTTATTCGGCAGCTGAAACAGCTGAACTTTGCTTGTCCCACATTATTTATAATATATATTTGGTAATCATTACAATATAGAAAGTTACTGATAGTTTAAGGGTTTTCTAGAAATAAGAAGTCAACTGTTCATTTTTTCCCAGGCTTTTACAGATCTTATTGCTATCTAATCTAATGTCCAGCAACCCTTTGTAAACACAGACTGATGTAAAGTAAACACTGAAGCCTCAGTATCAGATAAACAGAATACTGAGGATTCAAAGTGTTTTCCAGACAAGTCTTCCCAACTTAATTCACAGCAAATTTTCCATATATATCAATTTTCATGGGACTTTATAAACTTTACATTGTTTATTTTGATGAGGTCTGCAATTTTGCTGTCTGCCCTGAGGGTTTGACGGCCTTGTGCATTTTCAGTCGACGTGAATTCTTTCAGTAGATGTAAATTCAGAAAGCAAATACAGTGTTGTGTACAATAACAAAATGTGGAAATGATAGAGACAAAAAAGAAAATATTTTTGCTCCTTCCATAAAAAGAAATGTCTTAACTTTTGTGTGAGTTTTCATATGATTTTAGTAGAACTTTTGTGCTTCTCTGACATTGGCTTTATAGAAAGGGATGCTAGTGGGAACTTCTGTAGAAATGCCAAAAGAGTTGTGTGTAAAGATAGCCTTTTTGCTAAATTTCACAGAAGCTAAAGAGAACAAAACAAAACAAAAGCCTGGAAATTGGTTTATAATAAGCTTGGTAAGAATACTTAAAGGACATTTGATAACTAAAACTGTATAACTGTATAGCAAAACAGTGAAATGTTTTCTGGGGAAAAAAAAAGATGTTGATAATGATTATATTATTTAGTTTGTTGCGTTGAAGATTATGATATTAGGGAAGGCCAAAGTGATGAAATATGAAACCAAAATCTGAGGACTACCTTTATGTCTCGATACTACTACGGGTTTTATAATGAGTTTTTATGCAGAATAAACTAATTCATATTTCCTTATCTCTCAGCATAGGCAAAACTAATTTTGCACATGTAATATAGAAATCTAGTTCCTTGTTTTTTTTTATCTGGCTCAGAAAACTTAATCATATAGACATAGTTTTTTTCATATAGAAAACTATGGTCGCGAATCTTCTAATTAGAAAATACCAGGGATATTTTTATTGAAAATGTTGCAGGAAATGGTGCATTAGTGGTATTCTCTTAAAAACTATCAGTTACATTTTTGATTGGGTTATCTGAAAAGAAAATGTGAAATAGGAACACTGCAGACAGAAATAAAAAGGACAGAGAACAGGGCAGAGGTGCAGTCAGCCTGGAATGGAAAAGGCAGATGTGAATGGGATAAAGGAACTGCAATCCAAACATTCCAGAGAAATGTGCAACACCTTTTGCAAACACTCCCCTTGATAATTAGTGCCCAGCTTTGCATGTTCTGAATATCAGAGGGGGTTTCAAAGTGGAGAATGCAAAGGAATTCAATCCTGATGCCCACTTCTAACCTCTTTTACTCTGGTTGTAGTTAGGCACTCTGTAACTAATTGATCAAGACATTAATTCAATATTTTCAAATAAACTAATATCCACCTATTGCATAATATAGAAGTTTCTCCAAATTACTGCTGTCCCAGACGTTAAACAGGAAGTCAGTCAGTGCTATGTCTGCAGCTCCTTACAGGGAAGGCACAGAAGTTCAAAATTAATAGCCAACATCAAAAATTCCAATTTACCCAGGTGGGTTAGAACAGTCCCCGAGTCTATGCACATTATTTCTGCACATCGTAAATCTATGAAGAAATATTGCACACGTATATATATATAAAGATATCAAAACAGCATTTAAATAAGCATATGTCCTTCAGGAAGGTCATACACAGAGAAACAGCCGGAAGTTTGCTTAAATGAGAGAGTAGAAGGTTAGCAGACAGATCCACATCTCTGTGCTTCTGCTACAGAAGAATTTCTGAAGAAATTGGCTGATCATTTTGTGGGTGGTTCTTTTGCTTTTCAAAGTCTCAGCTGAATAGCTATGGCTCTATCCAGGCCCTCTGCTTCCCAAAGTACACAGAGAATTGGGGAATAACTAACAACTGTGAAAATAACTTGGACATCCAAATATGCTATCCCAAACAGTCTTCTCATGAGACAGGCCAAACCTTTGAAAAGCAAGGCCAATTTATAATAAAATTTATAAAAATATATAATTTTAAAATATATATAGGAATCTTTTCATAAACCTAGTAGAGACAGATACACCTTAAAGAATCTGCATTTTTTGAAAATGTTGCTTTGTGTCATTTGGGTAAACAGGGTGGGACTTAAAGTTTTCAGATAAGGGATTTCAGGATTCAGGTAAATGAGTCAAAGACAGTTCAGGGAAAAAGAATTAGTCAAAAAGAGTATACTAAAATGATATAAATGTTAAATGATTTAAATAGTCTCCTCAGATTGCAGAGAAAGTGTTATTGTACTTTTCATGAAGAAAATAAATTATGTATGTGCTATTTGAATGTATAAACTCAATGGAGTTAAAAATCACACTTGATTTGCAAGTTCAAAATAACTCTAAATTTCTGGATGCACTGAACTGCAAAGGTTTAAAGGCCCCTGAAGTGTTTTATGTTGCATCCCAGAGTGTACTCTGGAGTACAATCCTGTTCAATCCTCATATTAATTTTTTTCAGACATCTTAAGTTTCTTTTATTAATTTGTCAAAATGTCTGACTCCTGCTCTGCTCCATGGGTGGAGGTGGTAGCATGCTAAAGCAAATCTTCTCATCTGTTGTTGCTGGCTTTGCCCCATAAGCCTGTAGGCAGGAGGCTGCTGCAGAAATGCTCCAGAGGCTTTGGTAGGACTGAGGCAAGAAAAGCAGAGCCTGCTGTCAGCCCTCTGGCACTTCTGCAGTGGCTTGGTGTACCCTGGTGTCGTAGCTTTCTTCCACTCACAGATTCCATGGCTGTCATTCTGACAACTGCCTGCACAACTGTCTCTTCTGCTTCCCACCAAAATTTAGGTCTGCCTTTTCCCATTTCAGCAAGACCACCTCCACATGCCTTGCTCATTCACTCCTTCACCAGCACTTTCTGTATGTTTTGGTGTTTCTCATTAGTCATGTTCAAAGGGAGAACAAAAAGGCAGAAGTCCTCAGTTACCTAGACAATGTTAGATGGCAACCCACTGCTGAAAAGCAGGCTTTCATAGAAATAGAGTTATCTAAAGGTAAAGATCACTAGCAAAAATATTGAAAATACTCATATTAATGTGTGAATGTGTCACGTGTGAGAGGAGCGCTTTGTAATACTTGTTTTACAATATATTGTGTGAGAAGAAAGTTATACAGTACTTATGGGCTGATCCAAGTTGTCCTTAAAAACACAGATATTTCTTATTTCTGAAACCAACACTAAAATCATGAAACAAGTAGATAACTTAAATTGGACCAAAATGTCAAAAGAAAAGGCAAAGAACAAGTAGTACAAGCATTATGGTCAAACTTTTCTGTTCGTGTTGGAAATGTACTGACAGTAAAATAGCAGCACACAAGGAAGTGCCGATTTGGATGTCCTTCAATATTTATTGTTAAGCAGCAAGAAAATATTTTAAAAAATAATAATGAGTATAATGACTGTGAAACACTGAAAGGTTAAAAGAAAAGGCAGCTTATAGCTCTTGATTCCCTACAGCTGAGAGACTGCAGAATCAGCCAAGCAGTGACTTGTTGATGCTGCACATCAAGCTTGTGCCTGGTGGGCTGGCTGTGGTCCTGCCCTGTGCCTCTCTGGGAACAGGGGTACAGGGTCGGGAGTGCCAGCTCTTGACTGGCACAGCTCTGAGCAGCTCATGTTAACCCTCAGTGCTGGGCTTTTCCATTTCTCCAGCCTGACTTCTGCTGTGCAGTGGGTTCTTTGTTGATCAAATGACATACAAAAAGAGCAAGAAGCTCTAGAACAGAAAATGTGGAGCGTGCAAACAGCAGGTATGCATTCCATCCAAATGCTGGTGGAAGCCCTATCTTTCAGAGGTGGCCAAAGGTGCCCACTGCTAGAAATAAGGCAATATGCATAGTGGTCCTGCTTCTACCTCCTAGTATCTCAATGCTCTCAACAACATTAGAAACATTAGAATCAATTGTCATTTTTCTAATGTTTTTTATTTTTCTCCCCTTTTTTTTTTTTTNCACAGTTTCGATGGGTGTTAGCCTGCATTCCAAAGGAGACCAAGCCAGCCAGCCTAGATACAGTAAGTGTAATTTTTGGGAAGTCTAGAGTGCTTCAAAGATAAGGAATGCAAGGAATGGTTAGTCTCTTTGTACTGACATGGTAGGGCTGTGGTGTTTATACATGTTTGACACATTCAGGGATCTGGCCTCCATATTATTCAGCTCATCGAAAATAGCATCCTGCATTTAAAGGCTGCAGAACAAAGTGTCTTCTCATCTCCTTCTTTATCCAACATCATTTCCCACAGCAAAGTGCTAAGAATAATTCTGCAGTGAGAGAATATTATTTCTTTCATGTGCTATTTTTTCCTGACTCTCACAGAAACAGAAAATAGGGCAATATTCTTGTTTACTTACTGTTTCTCTCCATAATTCAGTTCACTAAAAAGACTTTGATCTATCTAAAACCGTAACTCTTATCTCCTTTAGGGTTAGACAACACTTGCATATTGAGTGCCTATATATTTTAGTCTTCTAATTTATTCTAAAACGAATGTCTTCAAAATATCCTTTCAGTTCAAAACCTACCAGAAACTCAGACTTCAGCAGAAGTTCAATCAGATACAGTGTTTCTAAGAAGGCCTGATAGCCATTTTTCTCTTTTGAGGGGTGATTACCTCTACACCAACTAGATCAAAACTGGCTTGCTCATTGTCTTCTAAAACAGCCAATTCACTAGGAAAACTAGTGCACGTTGTTAAGTTGATAGTATCAGAAGTTATCCAACGATAACATCTCTGAATTTTTATGGTTTGAATTATTTTTTACTCTTTGCCTAGCAGAAAATGCAATCCACATTTCTTGTGTCCTTTCACAAGCACACCATGTTCAAAACACCTCACAAATGTTGAAATGTATTGCTGCTGATAGTTTTGCAGCTTTCCAAAGATGCTGATCAGGTGAATTTTCGTAACAGTCTTGTCTATAACAGAGTTTCAATAAGGTTTTAAAAAAATGCTTTGAAAAGCCCCCTCATTCTAACTTTGAGAAGGTGTTAGGTTTTGTTTTGTTGTTTTTTTTTTTAAAGATAATACCTCTTGCCTCCTGCCCAGAGCTTGTGTATTGGATATGTTTGATTTAAATACATGTCACTTTGCCACCTATATGACATTTTATTCAAAAGTTAGTAAAAAAGAATATGACCAAATCAATTTGAGTGCTGTCTATTTGTTGTCATTAGAAAGCTGCTGTAAGCTCCAGTTCAAAAATGAAAAGGTGCACCTGTGCACCCTCAGCAAGTCCGTCACTGCTCCCAGTGCTGGACATGGTGCCCTCTGACTGTGCGTTCAGGGGCTGTGCAAGAGAAAGCTGCAAGGTTGCTGACAGCAGCCACACAGAAAAAGTAAGCATTTCTGTTGATTTTTTTCTTCGTGATGAATAACTCGTGGTGTTCTTGTTTTGCATAGTGCTGTTCTCTGAAATCTCTTGTTGCACCCAAGCATGCATGCGCCTGCAGAAGACAACCATAGAACATCATCTTGAGGTCATCCCAGATAAAAAGCAATCCAGCAGCTTCTGAGATAAACCACCAGGCCAGATTCTTTAACTCAGTGACCTGCAGTCATGAAAATGGAAAGGGACTACTCTGAGAACAGTCATGAGGAAAAAAGCCATTACTGTCTGTACTGAATTATTTTTAATCAGTCAAATCTCTTTTGTTGATAGATTTTGCATTTAGCTCAGAATGCAAACATCACCAGCTGGACAGCTGTCTGTCAATTGCACTCATGCAAATTTTTAGATATGTTAACTATTCTTACAGTGATGTTGACTAAATTTTTCCCCAGAAGTGTGTTCTATTCTGTGCCTGTGTTTAAGAAATGTCATTTTTGTCTTCAGAAGTCCAGCCAAAAGTACAGACTGTCTGAATGTGATGATCTGTGCTATTTGAACATCAGTAGAGATAAATGAAATCAACAGGATAATGCTTCAAAAAGATTTACTTTTTCACTTGATGGTGGTACAACTCTAATTCCAAAGATACAGAGTTTGACAGGAATACCAGTGATGTTTCTTGGAGGTAATGGTAAATGTCATTTGGCTGATGAGGGTCATAGCTAAATTACATTGTAATCTTCATGCTCTCTAATTCAGTAAATACAGCAGTAGATCAGAACCAGGATTCTGGTCATATCTTCATTATATATTTTTAGAAAATGTCATATTTTCTTGAAGTTATAGTTTGCCATTTGCCTAGTGCAAAGGTGATACTTTATAAAGTTCTCAGAGAGCTAGAGATGGCATACACAAGCTATTCTTCACCCTGAAATTTCATTACACTTCCAAAAGAAAATATTCCCTCCAGTTTCTGAATAGTTGAAGTGGTCATGGGTGATATCTTGAGAGCTGAAAAGCATAACAGCATGCAGTGGTTTTGTTCACAGTGACAAGACATAAAGAGGCGCAGTAAGGCAGCTTATGGGAAAGATAGAACAATAACAACACTGACCTCCTGACCTTTATAAATTAGGAAGTGCAATTTCTAAATCAAAAACAGCACCAAAAGCTCTGGGAATGGAAACAGGCTTAATTCTCTGTTGTGCAAAGAACCCAAGATTTCCAAAACAGCAGGTCAGATTTTTGGTCCTGTGTACATGTCCATTTGTTTCATAAATTCCTGACAGCTGTGTGCTTGGAGTAGCTTTGGGAACAAAGACAAGCAAGGGAACAAGGAACATGAAGAAAATGGCTGGGGATCTGCACTCTTTGCATGCCAAGGAGATGCACAGTTGCTCAGGAAAGGAGGATCTGAGTATTCCTAAGAGCTCACCAAAGAATCTCTTAGCAGTCAAGACTCTTATTCTCTCTTGCATTGTCTACAGTCTTGACTTCAACACAAAGACTGCAATACTCAACATCCATTTACCATCAATGAAGAATGACCCAGACCAGATCTCTAATCTTAAAATAGACACTAAGCATCCACTATATCTTAGTGTCATTCACCAAGAGATTCTTTCCAGGCTACTACTTTTAATTTTCTGTATGCAAGATATATTCAATATCATGGGTCCGGAAACCTGACTGATCTTTGTCAGATACCTAGTGGAATGAGGATGGGGAGGTCAGCTGGGGCTAAGAAGATGGGAATAGATATACTTTTGTTTCAAGGCATACTCTATTTTTTGCTCCCAAAATGGTTACTGTAATTAGTACAGTACTAGCCTTGTAGTGTTGTTTTTCAGCGTAGTCTTCTCAGTCTATTCAGCGTTTTGCCGTTTGAAAAGGGATGTTCTATACCTTCTAACATTGGTATAATCTATTCAAGTAGGCACTTTTTTGAATTTTCCAATGTGTGTAGAAAGTGGTCTGCTGAGAAGAGCCCGTTCTTTTACTAAGAAGATTTTACACCTCAAAAATATTGTATTGTTCTACTGTTGATATATATTTTTCTGTGACATTTATTTCTTCTTTTCCATGACAAATCATTGTTAAGAAAGGAGACAGAAAACATTTCTTGTATTTAGGAAACAAAGAATAAATGGATCTTGAATAAGCATAACAATTTCTGTATTCACAGACCAGTTAAAATACAGGTATTTGGGCAGGCAGTAAGTTTACATTTTATGTGGTAGCTTGTCCGGAAAAAAAGTATTTTCATGTCGCAAATGTGACAAGACTGTCTGACAGCAACCCAAACCTCAGTCAAGGCAGTGTAAATTAGTACATTGCTACTCTTGGAAGATAAAGCTGTGGCTATTTAGGAAGTATAGATTTTGTAAATGCATTAAATTTACAGTTGTAGGTTACACACTGCAAGCATGAATGTTTAGAGTGATAAGGGAAATACAGAAGAATATGTTTTAAGAACAGCCTCAGACAAAGATGCTTGTATAAGCAGAAGTCCCCACCATGCATGGAAAGCCCATGTTACATTACAGCATTTTTGTCGAGTGACAAGGATGTGCTTGTGAGCAGGATGGAAATTTGGAGGGACTGAGGCAAGAGAAGGTGCTTTGATACAAAAAGGGTGGATTTCAGGGTTTGTTGGATTCATACAACTGTTACCACTCTTTTTGCCAGAGTTCATGGGGAAGGAAAAGAATGCATATGTGGTATTTTCATTCTGTTTTCTTGGATTCTTCCTAACCATTTAGCTTGGTCACCAGAGTCCACCACAACTTTGTTGTTACTGCTTTGGGGTGGTTTTGTGACGTCTTTTTACTCAGAGTATCTCACGAAACTTTCCCAGGCTTACCCAAACATTTATTATCGATATTGAGTTGATATGTACCTATTCTTTACATCTCTGAGAACAGATTTTCTATTCTGTATTACTAAGACAAAAACCTGCAAGCCCATATAGAGCTTAGTCATAAAAGAGGTTCAGATCAACAGTACAGAAGTTCTTCTGTGCACAACAATGTACAAGTTAGTTTATGTGTCACCGCTTCCCAATGTCACAGGCTCTATGAGAGTACGTTAGAGTTAATAAAAGAGGAATGCATGTGACAATAGGTCATGGATCAGAAGAGATCCCATCCAATACATATGGGAAGCCAGCCTTCAGGCCACCCAGCAGCAGCAGGGCTGATCATCTTCCACTCCGCCCAGAGAAGCAGCTGATCACTGCCTCTCTGTTCTAGGAAACTCGTGCTACTTTGACACGTGGAGTACTTGTGGTCCAGAAGAGAACGTCATACCTGCCTCATACAGTCAGTCAGGGAAAACTGGTCCAACACTGCTCCTGAAGACTGAGATTTCTTTTTTCTTTCTTTTTTTTTTTTCCCTCATTTTGAAGACCAGCATTTCGTTTCTTGTGGAAGAATCTTCTATTGTCACATTCTCTGACCTACTCACATGTCTTCAGTTGCCTTCATTTAGAATAGATTTTTCTGAAAAAACCAATTTTTTTTGCCTTGCTAATGTCTTCTGCTTTGAATCGTGTTAATTCCAAACAGACCAAGAGTTAAAACACTTAGTCCTGTGTTCTTTTGTTTTCTTTTTTTTCCAAAGGATGAGTCATATGAGTATGGATGGCCTTCTGTTATTCTTTAGTAAACTCAAACAAGAATATTTATTCCCTCATTAGGAAAACAATAAATCAGAGAACAGAAAAATGTGAAACAATAATTTAAAATAATTCCTGGCTTCATATTACAGCTGTTGTTCTTTTTTGTTTAGAAAATACAAAAAAAAAATGAAAAGAAAGAAAGTGTTCATAATATGTGCAGGATTGCTAGTCATGACGCCTAAAATCTGGAACTTTTCTGTGCTGAGGTCCAGTGTGAACCAACAGCTGAAGTGCAGCACACTTGAGCCCTGCTGGGAACTCCATGTACTGTCTGGAACAGCAGAGCATTGAACAGAGGCAGCAGAGCCAACAGCAACGGTTGGGTTTGCCTGGTGCACCCCTGCTTCCAGCACAAATTCTGTGCTGCAAGGACAAACTACTTTATATGTTAGCGTGATCTCAGTCTGCTCTCTTGACAGATTTAACAGGTTTCTTTGTTACTTGGAGATATAGGAAAACAGGAATTTTTGCAATCATGTAAAACCAAATATAGCTCACCAACTCACAGTCATTCCATTTTTTATGTTCTGTTGATGCTCATCTAACAGTCACAAGATGTAGAGTGCAAAAGCGTTTGCATGACACTGTCCTGACAAAAAGTCTTGCCATTAAGTATTTTCTTAGGTGGATGGAGTGATGGTATTTCTTTAAAAAAAGTGAAGATCTGTTTTTCCAGTTGTACAGTGGAAATATGAATTAGAGATTAAAAGGAAGGATTCCTTGCAAAATAAGTCTGACACCTCGGTGAAAAGGAGGAGCATCTTCTCCAAGGCACTGGGCCAATGTTCTAAATTAACAGATTTCATCATTGGCGAAAAGAGTAGGTGCGTGTTTAGTACAAAAACCACGCCCTGGCCACAGATTTTGAATTCCCCAGCATTCGGTACACCCAAAGGTCATGAAACTCATTTGGCTTGCACCCCTCCTGCTGTGAAGAGAAAATGCTGTGGGTGCTGTCTGCTTCACCCGAGTGCAGTCATAATGTTGGCTCTGCTTTAAGAGCCTTTACAGCTGTGCTGTAACAAAGTTAGTTCCCAACATGACTCACATGAAGGATTTTATTTAATCTGCACAGGACTTTTGCAAAAAAGAGAATTTTCATTTGTGAAAACCATTGAAGCTGTGCAAAGCTGAAAGCAGAAGCAAGTGAGCAAGGGGTTGCCTCTCAATAGCTAATTTCCCATTGTATCAGGAAATAATTTCAGTGAAACGAAAAGATGGGAGATAAATGGAACAGTATCATTGAGCTGGCCACATTAATTCCTGTGATTGTCTTATATGTCATCAGGGCTTTCGCTGTAGTTCACATTACTTCTAGCTCATAAGCAGAAATGATTAACGTGTTAGGAGGTTGGTTGTTTGCTTTGTTTAGTGACTTTACATTCAGCTTTTCCTGTAGGTCAAGTGTTTCTAAAAAGTGGCCCTGAAGAGAAAACAGTGTGATAAATGTATCTCAGCAATGTGTTTATTCACAAAGAGTACAATCAAGCGGAAAAAAGTGCTTGCAAGTATACTTAGAAGACCTTAACCCTGACTTTGGTGATGTGGCATTTGAGGGAACATACCTAAATGAAGTCCTCCTTTTTACTTGTATTTGTTTTTGCTTTTGGTCACCATTTACACTATTTTCAGCTTTTTATTTCTGCGAAATTATATGCCCCTTTTTAAATTCCAAGATTCTCTACTATCCCTAAAGTCTTCATAGACTTATTATTTCTGTGAAATTATATGCCCCTTTTTAAATTCCAAGATTCTCTACTATCCCTAAAGTCTTCATAGAACAAAAAACAAATTTCTTGTACCTGACATAGGGGTAATTCCAATGAAAAAAAAATTGAAGACTGCCAGTTCAAATTAAGCTCTCTTGGGAACAAGAGATAGCTGCCAGCTTGTTTTACAGGTCTGACCTTTGGGAACTTTCAAAGAAACGCTTAGATCATTTGCTTAAGGAGTGATCTTTGGTGTGCGTAGACACAAATTGACCTGATAAATACATAAAAGTGTGTCTCTCATTTGTCATTCTAAGACAGAATGTCACTGACCACAAGACTCAGATGTACACAAGGAAACCCAAATTGCAGGAGCAGCATGAATACTCCAAAGTCATCTGAAGCTGAGCTTTACCAATATTTTTTCATCTACATGTCTTCCATGGTACCCACAGCAAAGAGCAAATAAGTTCAATAACAAAGAATTGTTTCAGGTTCCCTCCATACGAGTGCTCTGATTCTGATATGAACACTTTTATCCAGTTTAATCCAGATGCCAGGACATTACATTCCTGAGGAAGAGAACTGCTAACTAAATACTTCTACACTGCCTGTAAGACTCAAGAATCAAGATAACTGGGTTTCTTCTTCTGCAAAGAGGATGCGAAAAGAAAGCCTCTGCTCAGAAAGTTCCCATGGATGTTCAAGGAAAGCTGTACCACAGTCTATTCAGGACAGGTAATTAAAATTAAAAAAAAAAAATTATGAATGCCCAATCAAAAGGAATTGACTCATGGCAATTAAAGGCAATTGCCTTGTGGTTTTACAATAGTAATATAAAATCAAGTCTACAACCACTGTTATGTGAAGTTAGCATTAATGAGAAGCTCTAGTGAAGCTGATCATTGCCATTCATTGTTTGCTGAGCCACAGCAAAGATATCTGAGAATTCAAGGAGGATAAGATACATAGGTAATTTTGGTTTTTATCGGACGTAATCATCAAGTGATATTGGTTATGTTTCTATTCAGGAACCTCAGAATTCGTTTCTGTACAAATTAAAACATGAGGACTGATACTGCAATGCCTATCAGAAATAGTATGTGTCACGAGAAACTTGGCTTCATAGTCCAGTCGGGTTGTAATTTAATGTCCAAGGTGAAAAATCCAGGGTTTTCTCTATTTTTCAAAATGATAAACTTAAGAACTATAAAAGAATATTTGGTGTAGTCAAATGGGCTGAAAAATTCATAGAATTCAATATGAAAGTGTCTTTAAGTCAAAAATCATGATCAAATTTATTGCATTTTTCCTTGTCTATTTAAATTTGAAAACTTACCACATAATAATCATGAATAACTGCTGTGACAAACATGTAGAGGTTAATATAGAAAACAAAAGTGCCAATAAAAAACTGATCTGCATGCAAATTTGATAAATAGTTAATTTAGTTTAATTCTCATTTCATAGGTGAGAATGGTTTGAATCCAATGTCTGGATTCAATGAACCTCATAGAGATGAGCTAGGACCAAACATTTTGAGTCTGTGTTCAAGCTTGCACTGGTCTCAGTACAGTTTCGATTTAATATTTTAACCTGTACACTTGGTCATGAACACAGCTACAACTGACCTATTTTTAATTCCATATTCCACAAAGATACAAGCTGTTTTGACTGCAGTGGAAGGGAGCTACAGCAAACTGTTACACAGCTGTGCAGTTTAGTCACTGAATAAAAGTCCCGCTAACCCATACAGAAAAGCCATTGGATGCTGTTTGGACATTGGGTGCTCCTATGGGATGATCCATTTACACATCTCCATTGAAGGACACCAAGCAAATCAATCCAAGTCTTACTAGATATTGTGGTTCTCAGTTGTGTCCTGAGCATAACTTCAAGAGAAAAGAAAACGTTATAGTCATATGCATAAAGATTTGAAGCATTTTAACTTACAGTCTAAGGTAGCTCAATAGCAGATGGTTATCTGTTTGTTTATTGTAGCTGCTTTAAATTTATAAACCTAATAACCTAACATGCTAAGTAATAGGGTACTGTGTATGAAAATGTAAAGATGCCTGAAATAAATCTGCCATCCCAACACAGACAAGGTGGACAATTTGAGAGTACTTAATTCATAAAAAAAAGCCAAATGTAATTCCTTTGAAATGTATGAAGCCATTCACACCCTATGACTGTGTAAATACAGAAGAGACCCTCTGGGTGTGTTGAAAGTGGCATCAAGTTATTTAGGACCTCCTCATACTTGTTTCCACCCACCTCACCTCAAGTGACCCACACAGAACTTTCCCATTTAAGTGCAAAGACATTTCTGATAAATACATTTTGAAGTGAGACCTAATACTTATCAGATTAAAAAATAACCTCAAGATGCTTTGATTTTTTTTTTATGCACGCAGAAACATAGATCCCTTTTTGGGATTGCATAAATGCATTATTGACAGGACAGACAGTTCCCTGGGTCATTGTAGTCTTAGCAACACTTAAGAGCAAATGAATGAGCACTCCTGCAGTTAATGAGCTGAAGCAAATCAACCAACTGTGAGTTGTAATTAATTTGATCACTGATTTATCAGAGGTGCACATTAACGCAGCTTTCTGCATTCACTTTGGAGTTTCCCAAACTTTTTATTAAAACTACATTCCCAACAAAAGTAGATTTGTAGCAAAATCTATTTAAGAGATCTTATTTGGAAAATAAGATCCTTGTTATTCTCAGTGAAGTGTTATGTGGAATAAAGAAAGAACTGAGGTTAGTAAAAAAAAGTAGTCTCAAGATTTTTTTTTCAGCTATACCACCCTGTTTAAGGAGCAGACAGTAAAGAAAAAGATTGTATTTTTTCTGCATTCCTTTCAAATACAACAATAATTATAGCATCAAGTTGAATTATTAGACAAGTATTAGTTTGTGAAATTAGTGCTTCTGAATAATATATATAACTATATATATATATTTAATGTGATATTTCTCCCTAGGTCACGCAAAATCCTGATGTGAGAAAAGCACTGGAACAGATGTGTTGCAATTTTCAGCCCTCCTCGTCGTTAACTCCAATGGCTCTTCTGCAGAAATACCCAGGTATGCACAGCTGAGATTTCTCAGTTTGTAGGGTCACATCAGGCACTCACCTTTCATCTTTGCTGGGGAGCACTAAGAATTAAAAATTGTGTTTGGGCTCTACGCAGTGACTGCTGATTTGCCTGAAAAATGCTTTGCTCCAGGGAGGTTACTGCTGGACTCTTTTTTTCACATCCACACAACTTACACACAGCGTGCACTAACTGTGCGTATATAGGCTCAGCATGTACTTCATGCACACACAAAAGCTCCAGATGTGCTGTGTATCTTGTTTAGTTGACTTTATTCTTCTGTAAAGCCAAGAGAAATATTAATCATTCATTTACTGTTAGGGGATGGGTCTTCTTCTCAAATTTCAGTAAAGGGGGTGGAAAAGTAAAGTAAGCCAATTTTTTTCCTATTTAAGGCCAAAGCTGGGGAATGCTTGTGGCTGAGTTCTGTACATGGCCCGGTGCTGGAAGGGCAGGGAACGACCGATGTTGCTAATTTGAATAGATTTTTCTCTCCCCCCCATTTGTCTTTTTGCACAGAGAGTCTCATGTCTAATATTTAGACATGATGAGCTTTGTGCAAAAAGCAAGTTTGCTCATTCTTGCCGTGTTTCAACCCTCAGTTATTTTGGCACAACAGGACGGTGAGTAATTCAAGCTTCTTATGATTTAATGTTTTTGTTTTATTTTTTTTATTTCTTATTTTTTGTTTTATTTTCACCATTTACATAACATTTTAATAGCTGGTAAGAAACGCGTACTCACAGACCTCACCAGAACACTTTTCCTTCACTAATCCGGCAGTCTAGGCAGTGAATGCTGAAGCTGGAAGCTGCAGGAGCATGCTTTACCCTCCCAGAAGTTGCTCTTTGCTTTGCTGTTTTTCTGTGGCTAAGGGGACTGTGCAGTGCTCTCTGTCTGTGCTGCATTTCTTCTTGTTCTTACTTGTTTTCCTATTACGGACAGGAGATTTTTGCGTCTATTTCCTTTAACTCTTGGAATTGCATTTGAACTGCTGGCTGTGTGCTGTCTGGAAGTTATTTGTCACAAGCAGTAGGTCTTTGCTTCCAACTTTGTATCTGGAGCACTCCTTTGTACTTGCTTGTTTCCCCTCATCAGCAAGTGACTTTGTTTAAGTAATTTGAGCACGGGAAACAGGCTTAAAATTCTCCTCCGTTGTGATGAAACAGATTTTAAGAGTGATACATAAGAAATATATCAGTGTATGGGATTTTTCCTTTGACATAAAGCAGGGGTGTGAACGAATTCCCCTAGCTGCAATGGTTTCTGTCGCACATCTGCAGGCTGCTTTGGTCCCTCCTGGGACTGACCAGCGGCTGGCAGGGTCTGGGAGTGCGTGCGGGTGTGTGGGTGTCTGCTGAGCAGCAATGAGCCTGGAATTCAGAGGAAGGAAAGAAATACTTCATGTAGGATAATTCAGCTTACCGTGGAGATAAGCGTGGTTATTTAAGTTAAACAGCTGACATTCTGTGAGTACATCTGACCTTTTTTGGATATGTTCTGATCCTGCTTGCCAGGCAGTTTAGAACAGACCTTCTTTAAAATAAAACTTTTTTCTTTCTTGTAAATATAAAAGATCTGCAACATATTTATTCCTGTACTAAGGCAATGAATAACTTTACAAATCACTGGTTAAGTGGCAGCCAGATAAGCTGCAGCGAAGGAAAGCCAAATGCCTTTAAAACCACACCCTTCCCTGGTCTGTATTCTACAAATCATGAAAATGACTCCTTTAGCCATCTGATGGCATACCTACCTGCCTAAGTCAACCTGGAAAGGAGGAAGATTCACAAGCCCGGTGGCCAGCTCTGGCAGTCAGGTTGTATCACCCACAGCAGCAGCCCGCCTCGCAACACTGTGGGACAGCTGGGAGGAAAGCTGTCTTGTGGGGAAGAAATGCAGTGTACCCTACACTGACACTTTTCTGTTTCTGCTGTTCCAGTATATACATTGTGCTTCAGTAGTCCTCAGTTATGACAATACTGTAAAACTTGAACAAATGTGTGTGGTGAATTCTTTCTCTGCTTACAGCAGGAAATAGTATACATACAGAATTTGTATTAAGTATGTGTAATGTATTATCTCTCTCTTTTCAGAGGGATAAGGAATATCCAATATAAAAAAAAACAAACTTGTTTTATTTCTCCTAATTAACTGAGGCCTCCTGAGTGCCAGGTCTCTTTCCCTCACTGTGATTGCTTCCCTGGACATTTCTGAAGTGCAACACATATTTCACTCTAGAGATGGTAAATCTGGGGTAGAAGAGTAATATACAAATGAAGTGTAAGGGAGTACTCTCATTTCTCTGCCACATTCCTGTTTCACGGTGTAGTAACATTTCCTTCCTGGGCTCACTTCCATACTACTTGCAGAGATGCAGTTACACAGAGAGTCTGATAAAATGCAAATTATTCCTTAGTATGCCCAGTGCTGTCCTCTCTTTGGAATGCTCCTTTCCACACTGGTCAATTTGCATTTCTCACAGGGAAAGAGATAATTGTAGTTGTTGGTTCTTGGCATTGGGAATGCACGTGCAAGGCGGTGATGTTCTCAGAAGCCAAATTTTCCACAATTCAAAAGAGACTTTCCAAACATGCTAAAATGCTCTCTCTTGTCAAGAAAAATGTTTATATGGTTAGTATCAAATGTAAGTCAATATAAAATTTTCCTTGGGAAAGTCTGCCAACAGACAAGACTTGGAAAGATATTAAGGAAACTGCTCAGTATACACTAAATTTAGGATAGTCAGATGTACCTCTGGGCTCTGTATTTCTTTGTATGGCTGTAATAGCTGGAATGGAGGTTTGAGAACAGCCTCAGGTTGAACTTCTTCAAAAGCTTGGAATCTGGATATTGTGAAATAAGAAATTCTCTGTGGCTTCCAAGAAGAAAAGCTATGTATCCTGGTAATCCATTTCAGCCTGTAAATGAAGTCAGCTTGAGACAATTCAGGTTTTCTGATGTGTGCTGTGTCTTGGCGAAAGGAGTTGCCAAGCCCTGAGCGTGTACAAGCTGAAATGCCTCCTGGTGGCTGACAGCTAGGCTTCAGGTGCAATAGATGCCAGAAAGGTATATCAGGTGCTACCGTTTGAAGTCACCTTTACCCCTGCATGTAAAACTACCAAACAGCACAAGAAATCTGAATACATATTCAGGAAATAAATCCATCCTCTTCCCAGTCCATATGATTTATGTAAGCCTGTGCTTCAGGCCTACTTTCATTGCATTTAATTTAGGCTTAGTCAACACAGACAGCAACTTGCAGAAGACATTAATTGTAGGGGACTGGCTGGAGGAACTTGGCAGATTCCAATGGCTACAAAGGAAGCATGTGCACGTCCCTGCTTATGGTGCTAGAAGGGAGCTGAGATGGACCTGGGCCTGTCTTAGCTGTATCCAAGATGTGTAAAGGCCACTTCAGTGACCTGGAGCATGACGCTTCTCCTGTGTTCACCCAGCAGTCCATGAGGAACTTTGTTGAGGTCATCAAGACAACACATCTGCTCTAAAAGCAGAGACTGGAGCCAGAAGCCCTTCATTGTTATTTGAGCTAGTTTTTTGCCCTAATATAGTATTTTCATTGTAATGTATTATCTTGAATGTCCGGTCAGGAAGTTCATTTCTGAGATAATGACTGAATCTTAAACCACTAGGAAGACTTATTGAGCTTTCCTATTAGTTTGAGTTCCAAGTTACAGCTTTAAAATGAAATTTAACCATTATGTGTAGGCTTTAGGAGGCAACATGCGAAGAACTCTTTATGTTGAGCCCCCATTTTTGATTAAAATATCCAGAAAGGAAGGATGGGATGATATTTTAGGATATAAATAGGTTTGTTCAACTGTTTTGTGTTATTTTCTTTCAATTGGAAAAGATTAGATGAGGAATTGAGTAGGTGGGACATTTTTAGGACTTACCTATATGCAACATTGCACAAATTCATTCTTTGTTGATACAGTTGCTAGTTTAAGGATAATGATAATGACAGAACTATCTTTTCTCAAAGGTTGTGGTAAAACATACAAGTCCTCCTCCAGATTTTTGAAGGTAAAAGCAGATGTTAAATATGTGGTACCCTTACTGTCTGTCAGCAGATAATTACATGCTCTTAGGTCACCTAGATTATTGAAAGTACAATAGATCGGGAGTCCACTGCTCTTCCATTTTTTCTAACTGGTTTGTAGGAGCACAATCCAGGCAAGGTTATGCTTAGAAGAGTTTATACATCCCTTTCTGGCTTGGAAAAATCATGGTAAATGAAAGCCTGGGGAATCCACCCCCTCTAAACATTATATATATGTTCTTGGAAATATGGCAAATTTCATAAACACATTGTAGATCACACATCCCTGGAAGACATTAGA
Source organism: Penelope pileata (assembly GCA_013396635.1). NCBI lineage: Eukaryota > Metazoa > Chordata > Aves > Galliformes > Cracidae > Penelope > Penelope pileata. Next base: position 366,547 of record WBMW01000467.1, read on the forward strand.
CTTAGGAAAATGAGACCATTAAATATCCTTTTCATTATTTTCCATATTTGTTTTTGACTTGAGACCAAGTGTGTGCAGACTGAGTTTTTAAAGGAGGAGGTAGAGCTGGAAACATCTCTTGCTTTATTACAGGGAGAAGAAGCAGAGGAAGGAGGGCGTTGTCTCTGGCACTTATGTTATTGGTGATGCCTCAGAGTCATTACATTTGCTCCCTTATTTGTGTTGCAGATTACAAACTGATCCGATTTCCTCTTCCAGCTTCTGCCAAAGTTTTATGATTTGAAATAGGCAGGCAAGTGTCACTTGCAAAATCTCAGCTGATGCCAGCCTTACAGAACAGCTGGATGTTAGATTTATTTAATGCTATTCAAGAGAAAGGAAGAAATGAATTACTATGACTTTTTTTGTTTCACAGACTAACTGATAAATCAGGCTGATGAATCTACTAGTTATTTACCCAGTTGTGTGCAACGTTGTTCGTACCTTGTTTAAATCAGAAATGTGCAGAAAATAGGACATACTTGGGTTTATAACAGAGAAAGCATGCTGTAGATCAGTAACAGCAGTGATGCAGACAGTCATCTAGCATTGCAGCTTAAAAGCTATCTCTTCAGAGTTCAAAGGTTTGGCCTGCCAGTGCAGAAAATAGCAAAGCATGTTTCCCCAGGCTGGTGGGCAACCTGAAAGCTGTGTTGCTCTTGAACTTCTTATGATAGGGTAGTAGTCTGGAGAACAGCACAAGCCACAGCTGCCCTAGTAGTTGCATGTTTTAGTTTGTTAGTTTGAAGTAATGATTCCTCAAAACCCACAGAAGTGGCAATTAGTGCAATGGTCCTGTCAATTAAAACTCCAGACTGTAGTGATTTAGTTATGCTTAAGAAACAAGGCAAAAGTTCTCAGCTGAGAAAAGAAAAATTATTGGCAAAGGCAAATATATGTTGTTAGCAACATCTTTTGTTGGACTTGAAGTAACTTGGATTAGATTTCCAATCAACTGCAGAAATTTGATGTGAGTTAATAAATTTATTGTTGGCAATGCCCAAAAATAAAACTCAGGGTAGAATAAAATCCTTTCTGATTAAACACAAAAACTGTTGGCTCATTCTCCTTGAGGTGGCTTAGTAAATTGTCATTGCACAACTTCAAAGTGGCTTAAAGGATTCGGTACGTATCGCCTACCTGTATGTCTACTATTCTGAGACTTTCTGGTTTTGATTTTTGACAGAGAAGTAAATAGCCTTCAACCCAAAGTGGAACAAAAATGAAAGCATTTTAGTGACAGCATTTGACCTTAAAGTAGCTGCTCCAATACTTTACCAACTTGTCCCTCTTTCAGTACATCCATGTCCTGTGTGCAAGGAGCACTAGGCATGGATGTGGTTCCTTCTCCAGGAATGATGCAAGAAAAGAGCTATTTTGCTTCTGTTCCTTCAGGAGAGGCTGTTGAGGGAAACGTAGATGGGTGCAGATGGGCATGCTGCAGCCCCAGCCCTCATCATGCTGCCCATCTCCAGTCTGGGACCCTGAGGAGAGAAGGTTGTTTGAGGCTAGACTGCTCACAGTGCTGTTCTCTGTTATAGGGATGCCACATGGTGACTCAATGCAGTTGTCTTCCTAGAGCCATGTAGCTCATAGATACAGAAGCCAGTACTCTGTCTTAGTTACTGCTGCAGGACAGCTTCTCTGTCATGTAGTGTCTTTCTTCTGTGAATCTTTTGATGCACAGGGTTTGTAAAGCTTTGCTTTCTGTCTTGTCCATGGTTTGCCTGACAAGAGATACTTTGTCCCTGCAAAATCTAGAAGGAATTACCACAGTTTTCTGATCCTTCTCCATTCAGCCCAGCCAGACGCTTTGTTTTTCGTGGAAGTAAGAATCCCAGGGGACCATGTCACTAATATTTCTCACATTGCTTTGACACCATATAACAGCTTCAAAGATTATCCCTTACCGTGCTCCTGCTTGTGGCTGCCAGACTAATAACTGCCACAGACATTTTAAAATTAGAGTATTTGTAACACATTACAGGAGTCAGAAAGTCTCTTCTGTAAGTACAATAGAGATGTGCTTATCCTGTTGTAAATGCCAGAAGGGTGGAAGGAGGAATGAGTTCCATCACTGACTGCAAGCAATACATCTTTCACACAGAGACACAGAAAACTGTATATTGTGTTTATATTTTCAAACAACCATTACTTTTTCTCATCTCATACTGCATAGTAAACATTCTCCCCATTTTTCTTGTGAAAAACTACCCTACTTCCAACCACCATTTCTATTTATTTATTTTCACTTCAGCTCCAATCTCCTCATCTCCGAGTGTGCAAAGTAGGTCTCTGCCTGCTCCATGTCAAAATGACAATGGAAAACATGATATAACCCCCTCTAACAACAATCATTTGTTGGCTTTAGTTTGGATTAACTTCAACTCTGGAACTTCTGGCTTTGTTTATTGAAAGGACAGCAGAAGAGATTCCTTTCAGATTAGCTAAGAGTGCTTCCATCTTCCCTCATTTACATGAACCCTTTCATTTAAACATGAACTATCAGAATGAGAATGGAAGTGGTTCCTCCTTTAAAAATGTCTGCACACTTTTGTCTTGCTTTGAATCACACAAATACTCTGTGAAGAGGTGGCTGCCAGCAGAGAGAAAGCATGCACAGGACAGTGAACAGGAAGAATTCAAAGATAATGAGAAGATCTACATTTTAAGGCTGACTATGTTGTATTTTGAAAGCCCAGGGATCCTCTTACAGCTAAAGGGGAGTGAAATTTGTAAATATAAGACTTTAGCTGACTTTGTACCAGAATGGCCTGCAGCACAAGGCTATCCATAGCCATGGGAGTCAAGCCCTGTCTGCTGCTGATTTTCTCTCCCAGTTTTTGTGCATCCCACCCTGCAGGGCAGCACAGGCATTTCTGCTCTGCTCCCAGGACAACCAAAGGTCTGCTTCCATGTGGAAAACTTCTGTGGGCCATTGTGGTGGCTTCAGGCTCTGTATTTTTCCCAGCCCCAGCACTGCAAAGGACAGCAGAACGCAGGAACATCCCATGCATGTTTGCAGCGGTAGATATCAAAGGATGATCTGTGTCTGGAAGCTACTTCTCACCACAATTCAGCAGTGGCAGTTCTTGGAAAAATTCTGGATATAACTAGTTCCCACTGAAATTTGTGCCCAGTGACTGGGCTTTTCTGGGCCACCTGCTGCAAACATCTATTTTCCCCATACTCTTTCCCATCCACTTTGTGCCTCTTCATTTCTCTCTCTTTTCTTCTTCCTTATTTTCTTTTAGGAGAAGAGGCAAGAGCAAAGTTGCAGCTCCTTTTTCAAACAGACATGAGAGAAACAATTCCTCTCTCTGATATAGCTCATGGAAAATATGGGCAGCATCACTCAGTGTTCCCTTGATGTTCAGGGGTAATAGCCACCCTGAGGATCAAAGAATGAACTCCATCGTCCATGTTTTCCTTCAACTATAAGCAGTGGAAATAGCCTTCATATTCTCTTGGAAAGCACTTCTGTGTTTGTGAGAGGCTCTTTTAAAAATTTGTATTTTTTTTCTGGGCTCGGCTTTAAATCTGCTCTATGGCGCTTGCTCGTTTCCCTGCAGAGCAGTAGTAATTCTGTGCCAGTTGTTTAAGAGAGGAATGTTCTAGTGAAAGCAAACAATAGGCTGCGTAGTGGGAATTGAAATCTTTGAAAAGAGCAATTGAAATCTGCTCAGATGCTTGCAAGATTCTTTGTGCAATGTTCTGAGCCTGTTAGTAGCTTCGCTGTTGACAGGGTGGTCCTCTTATTAGAGAAGTGTTTTTTGTATCGTCAGAATAACATGAATATGGAGAGGAAAACTTCTTTCAGTGAAAAAGAAAAAAGAAAAAAAGAACAGAGCCTGTCCTTTTATCAGGTTTCCTCTGGCTCAAGCTCTTCCACTCATACCTTTTAAGGACTCCAGCAGATAAACTGATGCATCTGGCTGTGTCTGCTCAAGACATTGCAGCCCTCTCCTGTTCCAGGGAGCTGCTTATCCTCACAGAGCAGGACGTGTGCAAGGTACTGGGCAGACAGCAAAGATGCTGGTCAGCTTGGGTAGGGACACAAGTCAGCTCTGGCCTTGCAGATGCTTCATTTGGAAGATGCTTAGGACTTTGAAAAATAGGCAGAGAAGTTTGAAAGGTCTTCAGTTCCCTGAGAAATCTCTTGCAGTACTGATTTAATAGCCTTAGCAAGTTGACAATAAGAATGTTGTGCCTAGGGTACAAACAGTTAATTAATATCTGCTGTAAAAATGAAATCCTGCCATCTGTACCCAATAAACTGTCCAAACTGAATGTGAGGTGAATTAGTACAGACTGGAATAATGAGTGAATGAATACAGATCATTTTGCAGATGAAACTAGGCTAATGATGCTCTAGGCATTCAGCGTCGCCTGATGGGTTTTCTGTTTCCCCTGACCTTGTGAATTACAAATACCCTTTAATTTATTGGCAGTCAAAGATGTGATTCTTTTCTGTGGACTATATGCCAGAGTTCTTTAATCCATCACTGGAATATTAAATACAAGAACCAAATCCTTCATTTACTTCCAACTTCTGAAATTACAGGGAAATCAATAAAACTGTGCAGGGAGTTATGTGAGTTTAGAACTTGACCCCCTGCTGTTTTACTCATCTCTGATGGAAATCCGCTACAGCCATGGAGTTATAAGCAGACTGCCTTTGCCCAATGTATCTGAAAATATAAATGCTATTACCATATGTAATACACAGCACTGTAACACTTCCCATCTGTTCCAGTCTTGGGAAGGAGTGTTGAATAAAGCTGATCTCTTCCAAGACTAAGCACAGAAACTGCATTGCATAAAATTGTAAGCCCTCTCACTGAGATAAGGGGGAAGAGAAGATAATGACCCACTCAAAACTACAGTATCCTCATAAAAAAAAATTTAATTGTGAAGTTAGACCATGAAAAGCAAAAATCTGTTTGCACTGACTGGGAAATTTCCTTGTACAGAATGAATTTCCCAGGCCTTCTTTATTCTTGCAAGAACAGGCCTATGGCAAGAATAGGACCACAAATCAGAGATGCAGAAGTATACATCTTGGATATAGACATTAAGGTGATTTGGTTTATTTTTGTTTTGTTTTTTAGATCTCTGACAAAATGTGCTAGATTTTGATAATTTTTTCCACTTAATTAATCCTAGCATGAAGTTATTGCTCTTTTTTAAAAAATACGTTAGGCCGGCTTTTGATGGAATAATATTAAGATTACCATTATCCTTGAACTCTGACCATACAAGCTTTCATTGACTGCCCAAGGAGTGGGCAGGATGTATGCTGAAGGAAACTGACAATTCCCTAAAATCATCAGTAACCACATCCAACCTTGATTTTATGTCAGTTTCAGTCTGGTTGAAGATTTAGACACCAGTCTTTGTGCCATTTGGCATCATTCACTCTAAAGACAAGGAGCACATTAAAATCAAATTACTGCGGAGCAGTGAGAATTTATACCAGCAGTATGGATTGCAGCCTGCTACTTATTTTTAGAGTGACACCAAATGGCACAAAAGGTGATGTGCCAAAAAAACATTGTAATGTAAGAGCAGAGGGAATGGAAAAATCTCATAGGCATTTTACCAATAATTGGAAGAGTGACTGAGAAATTATGCAATGGGCCCTCTGAAAGACATTGAGTGCACTGAATTAAAATGAAATTTTTACTTCCTGTGTGTCCTGCTACAATGTGGACAGTTGCCCCTATTAAAATGTTTGATTGTGTAGATCTTCAGTCCCCACTAGAATAATTGGAAGTTGATACTTTTTATGTCTTGGCCCAAGCCTAGTAAAATCAAGGGAGTTTCTGACTTCTTGATCAGGTGGTGATCAGAACCAACCCTTTCCCAAGCCTTAGTTGGGAATGAATGATGCAAGGAATTTTAGGAACAAACAAAAACAAAAACAGCAAAAAAACATTTAGGCTGCGATGCTGTTGAGAAATAGCTAACAATAAAGGGAGAATAACCATCTCTTGCATCTATCAGGTGGCCTTCCCCAAATGACTTCTACAATTTCAGAAACAGGAAAAAAACAATTCTCTGGGCAATCTTAAATAAGCAGCAAGGTGAAACACATGCAGCATCCTGCTGTATCCTGCCCTTCTTATGACTCAGTTCAAAATGACAGTTCTAAGAAAGAAAGAAATAAAATACTGACCCAACAACATGAGCTAAGCCGAAAAAAGCCCATCTCTTTGTTTTCCCATTAGCAGCTCTGAAACAAGAACTCTCCTCTGCCATTGTTCTCCCTGACATCCCACAGCCAAAGCCAGTGGGGCTGTTGTGCAACAACATCCCTGATGGGATGGCACTGCTCCCTATTTCAGAGCAAGGCTTTTGCTGCAGGGTGACCTTTAGAAGTTGCATGAAGAACATCATTCAGGGATGTTGCCATGCGAGACTGAACAGAGCATTTTGTGAAAGATGTGTCACTTCAAGCCAAAGCATGATCAAGGAAAGCAACAGCCTTCTGAAGGTACAGGAAAATGACAGGAGTCCTTAACATAGAGGAAAAGGGTTGGAACTGGGGTAGTGGCACTATTAGAACACCAGCTTTTTGGCAAATTAGCATATCTAAAAGTAGGAAATCATCTTCACTTTCAATCTAAAAGTTCTTTTTGCTGGGAAATCGGAGAACTATTCAGTCACACTTCCTTCCATTGCGTCTACTAACAGCTCTTCCTTCTGCAGACGATGGAGAAGGACAGACATTTAAGACAACCTCTCTGGTATTTCACAGCTGGCACTTGGTGTTTTACCAAGACAAGCTTCATCCGGGACGCTTCCGTTCACCCATACATACAGCTCAAAATTCACCATCTGCTTTAGGACATCAGCTGAGAGCATGTCTGGAAGGCTCAGCAGTTTAAAAAACATCATGTTAAACCACTTTTTTTCTTATATTTCCACCTCTTTTCTTGACTCCTATGAAACACAAACTACCTCAGGCTTTTTGAGTGCTCTGCACTTACCTCACTGGAAACTGCACAAACAAAGCAGGCCTGTCAGGCCCAGCCAGTTAGTTGGTGAGGAGAGTCCATTTGTTTCCATTACAGATCACAGGACGGAATGAGCATGTTTGATTTTCTTATAAACACCATCATAATGCCAGACATAAAGCCCAAGCTGCTTGCTTTGAGGTAGGCTCTGTAGCATTAAGTTTCTGCTCAGCAGATGTAAAGCAGGCATGCATCAGGAGCTGGGGTGGATTCCTCAGGCTGCAACAGTGTGAGGGAGAACAGGGCCATTTCCACTGAAAATGAACTTCATCCTCTCTCCTTGGACTTTAGGTTCAACTATATATAAAACATTGCTGGAATGTAGATGTAATTACTCTAGAAGAAATGTAAAAATAGTTTCTGAAGTAATCATACAGTAAAGCAAACAAGGAGGACAGAGTAATGAATTTGTATGTTTGTGTCTTTGTTCCTGTCTCCTGCAGGCTTCAGAACCAGTCAAATTTAGGGGTAAGGCCTCCTTTATTTCGGTCCTTTAGGCTTGACATTAAATAACTGTAAAATCTTTGTGTGGCTGGTGGTGGCGACCAGAATCGGGCAGATCAAAGCTCCTCAGTTCTGATGACTGCTGGGATGTGTGAGTTTGCTTCTAATGCAATGGCTGATGTCTGCTTTGTCCAAAGTGGAAGAGCCTGTGGTTTCTGAGGTTGCTGTTAGGAGATTTTTTCCTTTTGCCACATGAATATGGTTGTGATTGCAGCACTTGCACAGGTACAAAGCCAAAAGTAACTACAAAGCAAGACAGCTTCCCAGGTTATAGCACTCACTAACAAATTCCCCTTCACCTCACTGGTGTCAGAATTGTGTCCCATATGACATCTGTCATCCTCCACGCCTAAATTTCCCCATGTACCTATTTGAGCTCTTTTATGTTCCACTCTCATAGGTCCTTTGAGACTGAATGGTGATTTTCCTTTCAGCTCTGCCTGCTTCATCTGCTTCCATACAGCTACTAGTCTGCTTAGAAAATGGGAAATAACTCAAGACCAGCATATGTCAAATACTGTGTCGCATTTTATTTCCCTCTTTCTCTTTTTAGGCTGGGCCTGAGAAATGCTACTTATAGAAAAATAAATATTTTAAAATGTGAATGCTCAGCAAAAGGCATAAAAGCCAAGATATTCAGACTTTCAAGTACCCAACAAATTTAATGCTTAGTAAAATAATTCAGAGATTGACACAGCTTGCAACAAACTATTACAATAACTACCACAGAAGCGGAGTTCTCCATGGCCACCATATTCAGACTTCGAGGGGTAGAATGAGATTCTGCACGGCCTTAAGCCGATGCTGATCATTTCTAACATTCTTCTGAAATCTTAGGCTAATGCCTATGTTTAGAAATCCATCAGATAATCTGGTTAAGGCAAGTATGCGACTGTTTTACTGCAAGTCTAGAAGCAGGCAAGTCAGCTTTTTCACAGCCTTATGCTTCCTATATGTTGCTTGCCAGTGCTTTAGCACAAATCAGCTTTCCAAAGCATTTTGGAGCTAACATTTAATCTTTATGAGCAATGCAAAATGCATTATGTCATAACATGCTGACACACAGATCTACATCTGAGAGCAGAGGAGGTGTATTGAACAGACTAAGTCTTCCCAGATGTAAGTTTCCTTTGGAAACCTATTTAATACATTAATTCTGCCAAAGGCCACAAAGATTTTCATTGCAACTCTACTAGCTTATTTCTTAACTCATTTAACAATGCCCAGAAAGTTAAGAGGCAAATGTGAATGTCATTATATCCAGATGGCTTCAAGCGTTTTTCCTCTTTCCTCCTGTTGAATGACGCCATCTACTGTAGAATAATTGAATGGCAACCTTGCAAAAACGCAGTGATATCTGCTTTATTTCCCTCTTTCTGTACAATTAGATTAGTCATTTAATTGTGCGTTATATGTGCACAGTATAACATTAATTTCTTGTAGATCTGTGCAATGTCATTTTTATTTAACAATCTTGTGCATAACTGTGTTTTACACTAAACTAAACAAAATTGATCTCTTCCCTTTCTTATGATGTTTGTAAATAAGAAGGACATTTTAATTTGTGGTGGTGGAAAGTACATAAGTGGAGTCTCTGCTAAATGCATTGCTGTAGAGTGGATCCATGTCCATCCAGCTCCTTCCTTTCACAAGGACAGCAAGCTCTAGGCTCCTTAGCAGCTTTGAATGTATTCTGCCTCATGCAATACAATGCCTTCTGTGTCTTCTTGTGTAAGTGAGCCACTCAGCTTCTGGTACGTCATAATTCAGGTTTTTTCATGAGTCATGAGACCATAAGGACAACTTCATTCATAATGCTGCTCTTCTCATTTTTAAAGTACTTTTCAGCATTCTTGTTTATCAGGAAGCATTTCTCCTTAGTCTTGTCAAGTGTGTTTTTTCCTAAGTGTCCACAGGGAATTGCTGGTTTCATAGTGGAGGAAATTGTTTCTTAGAGAGATGGTCAGCAATTAATCAAGGAAAGAATCAGTTTATTTACCTGGGAGCCACTGACATGATTCTGCAGGGTGAGAGCTGGGAAACCAAACAACTTTTTAGAAACTGAATCTAGCCTGAAAGACTAATGACATCAGGATCCTACTGTGAAATGACTGCTGTACTTATCAGACATGGTGGCTGCTAGTTGATGTCTCCTGATGCTGTTACCCTGTATGCTGGAAGTCAGATATTCTACATCATCTCTCAGCCAGCCAGGACATCTTGGTTGTCTTCCCCATTTCCCTCTTCTGTGAGCTCAGATAAAGAAATGAACTTCATGGGTGACACAGAGGGAAAAGTCAGGTGAACAGGAACAAGGAAAAGCAGCTGAGTGAGATGCAGGGTCTGAAAAACTAATGTCAGTTGAATATAGGGCAGAAAAGTAAGCAGACTTCAGGTACAAGACAGGAGGATGAAGGGAAGATGGAAAGGGAAGTTATGTGTTATGAGAATATGGACCTGAGTAGAGAAATCAGGAGAAAAAAAGAAGTAAAAGAAGTGTGAGAGGAGAGGAAATGTGTAGAAGTGAATATCTGCCAAAGAGCATGGGTATGGGTGTGGAAAGAGAGTCCAAGAAAGACAAAGAGAGAGGAAAATGCAGTATATAAAGAGAATATTAGACCAGCGTGCCAAAGCAGTAGTGGAAAAGAGCAGTAACAGAGATGAAAGGTGCTACACGTGAGAAAAGAAAATGGGGCTGCTTAAATGAGAGTGATGGGCTGCAGTATAGATTTGGACTCTGTCTTCTTCCATTACAACAATTGGATGGCATTCAGAATTTTTCATGTGAAGCCAGAGGTAATTTTAATGTCAGAGCTCTGAATTATATGTTTTGGCAGCTTTTTTTTTTTTTTTAAGAATGATAGGTAGTAGGCAGCTTTTCCTAATACCATAGAATTATGGACCATGTGGGTACACAAATAGTTATTTCTCCATCATTTTGTGTTTGCAAAGTTATTTTTGAATTATTCATGGAAAGAATCCTATTTCATTAATGAAAGCATTCACTGATACCTATATTTGCAGTCTGAGTCTTCTAATATTTCTACAAAACTTACAAGGACCTTAGATAACTTTGTCATGTTATTCTTATATTGCTTTATTAAATGACTAGGCTATCTGGATTTGGTTTCTTAAAGAATATAAAAACCAAAGTTTAATGTTTAAATCTGCTTTTCATCATTCTCTTCAAATTCATTATCTACAACAAATTTGATCAGTAGAATAGCTGTTGGAAGGAATTCACAAAAACATGAATATTACAGATGAACAATTTTCTGAAAACGCAGACTTACAGGATTTGAGCAGTTCAGATGACAAGTTTGTGGCAAACCATTTGGGCAATTAATGCTAGCATCCTTTTAGATCTATTGCATATGTCAGCTTTCAAAAAACATTTTGAAAACACTTGATGCTCCCTATTAATGCAAGATGCTAGCAATGAGAGCTCATGCTAGACAGACTGCTTATTCTGCATCCATGTGTAAGTGCTCATGTTGGCACAGTGATGTCAATGATACACTCATTTGAGAGATTTGGCACATTTGCTTTTTATCTGCAACAGAGGATTCAATTGCTAATTACACAGTAACTCGGTCTGACACTAAAATTACTCGGAAGATTATCACAAATTTAATTGGGCTTTGGCTCAGCTCCAGGAGGTTTCCACTGTTGTCTATTCATAGATTCAGGGCAGACCCTGCAATTAATATAACAGATCCTCCCAGTATCTGAAGAGAAGCATTTAGCCTTTTGCCACACACAGATAAGCTATATTACAGTAGAAAACAAAACAGGCTATCTGAAAGCTTTCATGTTGTGCCTCTTTGGTATAGAAAACACATCTGAAATAGTACTGAACATGATTTTGTCTTTCTTTCCAATAGTCCTAGGAGGATGTACCCATCTCGGGCAGGAATACGCTGACAGGGATGTTTGGAAACCAGAGCCATGCCAAATCTGTGTGTGTGACTCCGGATCTGTTCTCTGTGATGACATCATCTGTGATGACCAGGAGTTAGACTGTCCCAACCCAGAGATCCCCTTTGGAGAGTGCTGTCCAGTTTGTCCACAGACAACGCCACAGCCCACAAGAGTAAGTCCTCAGTATGATTACTTTGTGGTTGCTGACCTTACTTGATTTTCTTTTTCTTTTAAATAGAAAGTGTGTCACTGTCTGACCCCAGGCAAATACTTAGGGAAAAAAATGCCAAAACAAATGAAAAACAGCCTGAACTTTCACTAGTTTATCTCTATTTTGGTAAATTCAAGAATACTTCACTCCATCTGTATTCTAGGAGAGGATTGGTGCCAGATCTGATAGAATACTCATTAGCTCTTTAGGCCATGCAGCTGAAAGCACGAAGACCTTCAACCCACTTTTACGTAGCAAACAGGTACAGATAAAGAGGGGGAAAAAAGGGACAGAAGGCAATGATTAGCCATTACATTTTTTAAGGTGAAGCATAAGAATAATGCAAATGGCTTATTTGTCAACATTGTGTTCAATGTATATCCATGAAATTAATGCCAACACAATTTTCACAGTATGGAACAAGCCTGCATTTCTTATCATCTCAATTCTATATCATTGTACAGTAAATTTACTTTTATGGAGTTATTGCTTGACTTAATGCATTGTAATTAGCACATGCCAAGTCTCCTGCGTAAACTGCTAGGTTAAGCTAGCTATACAAAGGTCTGCCTTGTAGAAATACTCAAAGGTCATCTGAACATTTCATGCTTGTTTAAGATCCACAAGATCTTAAAAAATGTTTCTAAAAAAACGTTGAAGCATGTCAATTTCCGCAGACTCATAAAGATTCTTATGCATGTATTTAATTGGGACAGTCTCCTGAGATTTTCATTGCTTTTGAGTTTTGGCTGAATGCATTATCTGTCAGTATTTCAGTATTCCCACTTTTAGCATGAATAAGGAATACAAATAGTTGTAGAGTGATCTTCTGAATTTGTGTGCATGCATGGAAGAGCAGAGAGATTGTGTGTAAGAGAAAACGAAGAAGCTGAAAGAGATGGTGTAGGCAGAAGAGGGAGACAGGAGATGCCCATCTACAGCTCTAAAAATAGTGTATCTGTTTAAACATTTAATATCACATACAGGCATGTCACCTAGTGTTGGCTACATTATGGTTATGGACTTGTATGTCTTCCTGAATTGCCTGAGCTGCTTCACTGGGCAGTTTGTAGTGGTGCAAAGGAGTGGTCCATGCAAGTATGATGGAGATGCAAGCGCAGTTCCCTCTCCACTGAGACTTTCTGGTCAGCTCCCAGAGTAAGGGGTTGTTATTTCAGGACTGAAATCCCCAACCAGGTTCAAACCCTGTTGAATTAGTTCTGTGGTTCCTGCTAACAAAGAACATGTGGACTACTTCCTTCAGTCTTCATTTTACATGAGATTGGTCAGCACAGTGGAAGCTGTCCTGCTGACCTTGGGTAATGGATGAGGAAACTCCACCTTGAAAGATCCAAGACAGTTGGGGGAGTAGGTCTGAAAGAAAGTTTAACTTATCATTATATTTATTAACATGCTTTTTGATGGACTTACAAGGATATAAGAAAACTGTCCCTTACAGACTTCTGTCCCCATTGCACTCATTGGCAAAGCTCTACTGACCTCATTAGTGCCATGTTTTTACCTACAGCAGATACACACACTTTACAGATGTACTGTGAAAATGTGGATGAAAGACTGACCAAAAAACTCCAAAAATCTTATTCAGCTTTTAAATTTACTGAACAAGTGAAATGTATTTGATAAAACTATGTTCCAGTATTTAAATGTGTTTTCATCTTGTTTTAGAGAGATTCAGTTTTCAGTTTGATTTTGGTTTTCTTTCCTAATTTACCTCTCCTTTTTTTTCTAGCCTCCAGTTGCGCAAGGCCCCAAAGGAGACCCTGTAAGTACAGCTTTTATTTTTCCCAACAAAACTAACAAAATTAAGAACCAGTACTAATGATGATATATATCCAATTCAAGCTGCTGAGATACCCAGCTTTACCTGATGTCTTCACTGTTGGCAGATCTGTGCCTTATAGTTATTTCAAAGTTATCTCTTTAGCTTTAATGAAACTTGCAGTAATTGAGATTGGAGACAAAGGAGAAGATTCGAGAAAAGATTAGTCCAAACTGTATTACGTGTTATTGTTTTGTTATAGTTCTTCTCAGTAGAAAAAAAAAATCAATGGACTCTACTTGCAGTATTAATTTCACATTCAGGAATTAACCAGTTTAGTATTTCTGGTGTGCTTGTAGGTTGCAATGAGGCTCTAGCAGCTAATTGTTTCCTCGTGTGAATTTTGCCTGCTGTCCGCCTCTTTCCTCAATGATCAGGTGTTCCCCTAGTCACATTTTGTAGAGAAAGTTGCCACCTCAACTGCACAGACTTTGCTACAGATTGAAGTCTTTGTCCCATTATGCCCTTGCACTCTGAGGCAAGCCTTGATGTCTGTATCTACTGTTTTTGTCTTTGCAGGGCTCTCCTGGTTCTCCAGGCAGAACCGGTGCCCCTGGACCCCCAGGACAGCCAGGGAGCCCCGGAGCTCCTGGTCCCCCAGGCATCTGCCAGTCATGTCCCAGCATCAGTGGAGGCGTAAGTCATCACTGTGATCAGCTTCTACCTTGTTGCTCATGAGCAATACCCAGCCTTTGCCGAAGCTGGGCTCTATTAGGCTGGCAATGACTTCCAGAGATGAGTAGAGTGAAAGAGGAGGGAGCAAAAGTTGTCTCTCTTTCAGCCTTTTACAGTCCTTAGCAAACCATCAGACAAGTAAATCAACACAGTGACAAGCAGTCTGCCACTGATATGCACCCATGTCAGGGAGAAACTTTAGGCACAATATAGTTAATAGCAACACTTCACTGATTTTGAAAGCTGCATCGTTTCACCTCAAAAGCCTGGGGTGAAATGGAAATAGGAGACATCCTGTAACATGTGAATCACAGTATTTCTCCCGTTGTTTTTGTTTTAAATAATACATAGCAGGGGGATTTTCAGAGGAGTGAAGAGCCTATTCATTGTACCTTCACACATATCTTGCTTTCAAAGGCATCTGTCTCTAATTTGTACCTTTGAAAAACACAGCGGTCAGGGTTTGAGTTTTTTGTTGTTTATTTTTTTTCCATGAAATTTGGTTGGAGTGCAATTAAATCTCAGTCTTATCCTATTTTTTAAAACTTCTGGTGCCAGATTTGATGACAATCTTAAATGACTCAAATAATCTGACCAGAAAGCGTACTGGAAGAAATATGTTCCCTCACTCTCACTTTCCTTTATTTTATCCAATGAATGTTTAACAAATAAACATTCCCAGGCAACTAGACTGAAACTCAGGTCCTGTGCTTGCAGAGAAGTACCATTTTGATGGCTGTTTTTTTGTGTTCCCTCTTTATTTTCGGTCCACCAAATCTTGAATTCTCTTTTGAAGAGCTGAGCAGACACAGCAAAAAAGCTCCTCAGGTCTTAGTGGAGCAGTGGTCCAAAACCTTGTGAAACCAATATGACACCAGCACTGTCAAGATTAGCTGGCTAGTGAAGAGGAGATTTAACTATTGCAATTTCAGCTTTAGATGTCTAAAACTTTCTCTTCTATGGTTATGGGCCATGATTTTTAGGCATACATAGCCTTGGTAGCTATGCTAGGCAGTGTAGTTTAATTGAAGAAGATATTTTCTTCATCTTAATTTTTTCTGTATGTGGCGATGTTCTTTGTTTTACGCTTGAGTGTTTTGTGCTGTATCATGGAGAATTTATCTAAAGATCCCGTGCAGATGGATTTGTTAAGTTGTTGATTTACAGTCAACGCTTAGTGAAGAGGTCTCCCAAGCAATCAAGCAAGGCCAGCTTTACTATGGAATTGCTTCAGTGCAAAACTGTTTTTACAATGATACAATTGCTCCTTTTGAATATAGGGCACTGTTGGTAGCTACCACATATTCTTCCTGTTCACAGGTGAGCCAAAAACTAAGAAAAAATGTTTTGTTTTCATTCTGAAAGAGATTTTCGGGTAAGGACTGGGCCGCAGGGAGATGTACCACAGGTTGGCTCACTGGCCTCAGTGGACATCACAATAATATACCAAGACAGCTGCCACTTTTGGCTGGGCTTATGCAGATACAAGAGAGGCTGAGCTAGTCTCCCACTCTAGTGCTGTTAACCCAGGTGCAATGGCTGATATGGCAGCACAGGATCCTTCTTGTGCCTTGCCAGTGGAAGAGCTGGGTCCAAGGTGGTTTGGGTTATCAGACAGAACTTCGCATATATTCACACTTCTCTGTTCAACAGCACACATGCATTAAATGCCTTATGATTCAACTGAGTTCTCTAACATCTAAATAATAAAATCAATGTCAAATAAAGTAGAATCTCCTTGAAAAATTGATTGTAAAATTCATTGGTATTTTATGTAAAAGGGCATGTCAGAGATGCTATCAGCTGTCACAAAGCCCCAGAGGGCATGTTGTCTCTCCATACTTTGGTCTGAACTTTTGTTAGTTTCAAGAAAAATTGCCAGAAACATTGAGGCTCAGCTGCCTGGCCTTAGAAGTGAGGACTGTATTTGAATTGTCAAGACTGGAAAGGGAGAAAGGAAAGGATGGATAATGACATTATGGAAAAAAAAAAAAATGTGTGTAATGTTTCATTTTCTGAGATATCTAAATTCCCATTCGTGGGGTAAAAGATGTTCTTTGTTATTCAAGGAAGGACAGTCTTATACATAGGCAAGAAATTTTTCTGCTACAAAATGCTCTAAAATTACTCATACATTAACCACAGGTAAAAGAAATTTTAATAATAAAATAAATTGTTGGACTCTTTAGTGCAACAGAAAATAATTCATCAACTTCCTTGGGAGACAGCTGAGTCCAACAAAGAAAATTGGAGATGAGAGGGGTTAGAAGTGGAAGGGAGAATGAAGAATGAGAAGAGGAGACAGTGGCAGTTTTGGAGTTCAGCTGATGCCTGGCTGTCAGGACAAACACTGGGTGTTCACAGCCTAGGGAGCTGATGTTACCATAACCACAAAAGATACTGTCAGGGCTTCTTACAGATGATGCTATTTAATGTAAGCAAATGAATAGAAAAAATTCATTTAACAATACACATGTATGAAAATATTTCCTTGATTTGTAGCAAACATCTTTTTTCTCTTTTTTCTTTTCTGTTTTTCTCTATTTCTTTTACAGAGTTTCTCTCCACAGTATGACTCCTATGATGTGAAGGCTGGCGGAGTTGGCATGGGTTACCCCCCCCAGCCCATTGTAAGATAATAAAGCCTTTTCTCTGTCCTTTAATTAAAAAAAAAAAAATCTGCTTGTAGATTATGCCTTGGATGCCTGTGTATCCTGATTATAATTTAACAAATTAAGTTTTAATTTAGTTGTTGCCTGCAAATGGAATGTGGTTTAAGACAGCAGTTGGTTTGGCATTATCATTGTGGAATGTAACTGTAGATTATCTATTGTGGTTTTACTTTGCCTTTTTTCTTCCTTTTCTCACCTTCTGCTTTCTAACCTCTCTCTGATTAATTTTCTTACGCTACCCAAGCATTTATGTCTTTCTCCCTTGCATGACTTCACCATTTATCTGCTTGGTATTCTACTAATACCTTCTCCCCACCTCCGCTGCGTTTTCACCTCTTCTACTGTGCCAAATCTTCCTTTATTCATTCAGCAACACGTTGTCTTTAGTCAGTATGATTTTCCATACTTGCTGACATTTCCAAAACTCGCATTTGCCTGATAACAAGTACATAAAGTGCTGCTGTAATCTCCTTTTCATCCAAGGATTCAAAGCTTTTCAAGTTTTCCTTTCATGATTATGATTTTTTTACCCACAGCTGTTCAGACTGTGTACTAAGGATGCTGTACCTCCCTGCTAGGCCTGACCCAAGCTTTTCACAGGTTTTTTTAGTGAGCTAAAGCTTGGATTGCCTGAAAGAGTTATGCATGAGCTTTGCTTCCTAACTAAAGTAAATGGTAAAAGTTGTACTTCGTGACTTTTCTTTTAGGCACCAGGATTTATAGATACTCACCACCACTGACGTGGAGCATTTTTGCAGCAGTGATTTCATACTGACATCTAAAAGTGTCTCTCTTGATTCAGGCAATCTGTTATGTGATGGATGTTGTGAATGGCTATTATTTGAAATGGGCTGCTGCTTCATTTAAGTGTAATGGTGATTTCTAATCTTGTGCTGCATAACAAGGTTTGGGTACCACACGTTGCAATATATCCAGACGGTGCCAAGCAAACGTGTTGTTTTTCAGGGTTCCATCAGATCATCTTGTGAAATAAGCTTTACTTGATCATGGCAGCTGTTTGTCCTGAACTGTAGTTCATTATTTTCTCACCTTTATTTTCACCTGTTTATTTGTAGCTCATTCATTTGCTAATGTGATCATTCATGCATTGATGTTTGTTGGCCTTTCATTTTTTGCATTTGTTTGTTTATTTTTTTCAGCTCCTTACAATTTTTGCCCACAGCTTATCACACCATCTACATTTTGCTACTTGGTGTCTTCATGTGGGATGTGCTGAACCAGGCTGGTGACAGGGTTACCTTTCAGTTAGCAGCTATGGTTTCTGCTCTCTATTTTGACATTTTTCCCTAAGATGCTTTGTAACATCTTGTGCTTTGCTCTCATTTAAATGAAATCAAATTCATAAATTAAATAATAATTTAATTATTTATAATATTATATTATATTATAATTAATAATTATAATTATATTATTATAATTATATAATTATAATATAACTACATTATTAATAATTAATTATAATTATTATATTATAATATTAATAATATTATAATATAATATTATAATTTAATAATTTAATTGGTCACCTAGAGTATTTTCAACCAGAATTGTCTATATATTTGTGTCACCTGTTACGTTATATTGCATCATGCAATATATGACTGCAAAGTAAGTAGCAGAGCAGTAAGAGGCAGATGTGACTAAACCCACTAGAACTAAGCAGCATTTATCATTAACATTACACAGATTCTTGCTGTTAATTTTAATAAATATCCAAGCTGAAATAACCTAGAAGCATAATGAAATGTCAAACATCAGCTGTAGCACTGACTTCTTTTAATGGGTGATTACCATGTCTGGTGTTTCCTCAGTCACATATCTCCAGTCCTGTCTTTCCAGTGTCTCTACTGCATGCAGACTGATTTTGTATTTTACAATTCCATTTCTCTGTACTTACTCATATAACCTCCACATATTGCTTTGACCCTTTACACCAGTGCACGTATCCTAACTAAAATCTGCTCATTTATTTGCAGTCTGGAGACACTGGCAGAGAAAAAAATGCCATTCCTGGCAATGAGTTTGCTTCTCCAGTGCGCGCCCTGAAAAATAATTATGTCTCATTTGTTTGTAGCCACATGTCTGATTGACAAATTGCAACTGATGAGTTGATGATTCCAATCCATGTTGATTCCAGACTTAGCTTGTGCCAAAGGTTTTGCAATAGTTAACAGGGAGGGACTGTCTGTTGTATTTATGTATTGAAGGCAACCCAGTCTACCCAGACAGTAACTGCTCTGCCATTTGGTACACTTTTTGACATAGAAAGTAGCAACTATTACACTGATTCTCATCTTTAGAGAAAACACAATCTGTGAGATAACATTAAGGTCATTTATGTCCAGTATAGTAATATACTATTACGTATACTGCTATAGTAGAGCTATGCTTTTAAACTTCTGTTAAGAAAATAGGTTTTGTGTGTAATATCTGTAATACATGACCTATTTGGACACCACATAACAATATCCTGCAAAACACACGCTGTGCCACATTAAGCTATAGCATGTATTGGCTGTACTGTAGCACACCATTTCTTATGTAATTCCTGTACTTCATTTTTTTGGCTGTATCAAATCCATGAAGAATTAAATTTAGTAAGAGCATTTTTTTTTTTTTTGAAGAACAAATAGCTTCAGTAAACCACTATGCTAATTTTCAAGTGTTTTCTGTTTGCAATATCAAATGCTTTTGTGGTTGTTGCTACTAAAGATAGAAATATTAACATTTTTCCCAAATTTAGAATTTCCTTGCTTTTTTACTCCTTATTTAGTCCATTCTTAACAGTTAAATAAAGAACAGTGCTACTGATTTGAATTATTCTGTATGTATATGGAAATTTCATCTTCTGAGTTCTTTGATTAGTCCAGGTATCACTTATGCTTTGCACTGTTATGTTCAGGAAAGAGCTCATTGGCAAAAATGCTTCCTTTGTTGACAAGCAACAAGAATATGACCTTAACTCAGTAATTCCTAGGGTCATAAAAAGAGTTCACCAAGTGCATGTCACAGTGGATTTTTCTCAGTACTAATAAGCATTCATATGTAAAAATTTCACAGTTGTTGGTGACTATTGCAACTGCACTCTTTGTATCTATATTACGCTGATATAATGACTATTTTTTAATCTATATTAATATAGAGTGGCTTTCCAGGACCCCCTGGCCCCAGTGGCCCACCTGGCCCACCTGGTCATGCAGGTCCCCCAGTAAGTAAAATTAATCTTTTCATAAGTATCTGACTCTTATCTGAGACTCTTCTCTGTCATAAATATTAGGTACATCTTCAGCTCTTAAATATAGGTACTAAACTGAAGAATTTTATGGATAGGCGTCATCGCTTATTTTCGGGGTCTACCATCCCTACAGCCCCAAGTCTCTATGGCTGAGGCTTCAGTCCATGTTTGCCCTGGCCTTACTGCAGTTCTGTGGGGTGTCACCTAAGGCTGAATTTTTCCTTTTAAAATATATCGCTGTCTATGAGCCTTGGTAAAATCCCCAAACGTTTGTTCTCACACAAATTTCACAGGAGATAAAGGAAACCGGAAATTCTAATGCACACTCAGTGAACACACACAGGGTTTGAGGTTTGCAGTGTACATCTTCTTTTAGAGAAGTAATTTTAATTGTTTTCATAGAGGAATATTCTGCTTGGTTGTAAGATCATTATAAAATACAGTAGCACCATGGCACAGTGCATGGAATCGTTAATGTCTTTACTGCTTTTTGCTGCGTTATAGGGCTCTAATGGATACCAAGGTCCCCCTGGAGAACCAGGACAACCTGGCCCTTCTGTAAGTATGCATTACTTGTCAGTATATATGTCAAAAGCATGATCTTAAAAGCATGGATCTCTGTGTCATCACTGCAGTGGATTGTAATCCGAGAGTTCATCCTGTCTGTTTACTATTATCTATGTCAGATATGTGAATATTTTATGGCATCTAATGCATTTTTAATTTGAAATTATTATATTATACTTAATATTCATTTTCTTCAGGGACCTCCAGGCCCTGTTGGAATGATAGGCCCAGCTGGTCCCCCTGGAAAAGATGTAAGTTCATTATTATTTATACTACTTATAGGTTCAAAAATGGGAAAAGCAACAGTTCATTAAATAGAAAGATAGCAGAGCACATTGATAGCATTGCATTTAAGAATTCTTAGTATTTCCCAATTTAATTTCTCAGTTAGACGATATGACTGTAAGAAACTGTATTTGTCTTGCATTAGATATAGGTGTCCATTCCAAAAAAAGTTCAATTTTAACAGGCAACTTGATCAAAGGGAAAACAAGCAAACAGACCAAAAAAAAAAAAA